>OX346247.1:55805311-55980311 GCA_947049315.1 Epistrophella euchroma | reverse complement strand
GAACAAAATCGTAGGAATATAATTTATTATAATGCTATATACTTAAATCTGCTTTTTAATTGCTTAATAATACTATGTTTACACTGCAAGTTAATCTCGTTTAGATTTCATAAGTACCAAATAGTGTTTTCACCAGAAAAAAATAGAATAATTTTGACAGAACCTTTCAAAATGCAGATGGTGGGTCATTTTTCTTATGAAGTGGAAGTGAGATGGCAAGTTTGCTTTATTTCAAACGGTAAAAAAAAGATGGTTTCCCGCAGCTTGTATTGCGCTGAATAGGGGAATAGGTCTGTTCGAATTTTATCTATGAAGATTTAAATGAGATTTATTTTAAATCTTGATTTGAGGAGATTAAAATTTGTATAGTAAATCACGGGATTTGTGAAGAGATTTGTGGTAAATCTACCTAAATCTCGGTTTAGTGGTCGGTGAAAACGCAGGTACACTAAACAAGATAAATTGGATAAAACAAATTGGTCGTCGCGAATTCCAATCTGATTGTTACGAACTGTCGAACTCTATTCGCGTTCCACATACGATCCATACGGGCAAACTGTATTCAACGAACAAATTATTCGCGCGCGATTATCTTCAAAATCACTTTTGTTTATGTTTTCTTCGTGGTGATTCGCGAAGAATAAAAAAAGCCAGGTGAAAGAAAAGTCAAAATAGACGAATATTCGTTCGTTCGTTGGTTGTTGGTCGCTCTCAAGGACTATTCACATGAGAGCGACCAACGACCAACGAATGAACGAATATTCGTCCATTTTGACATTTCTTTCACATGGCTTTTTTTATTCGTCGCGAATCACCACCAAGGAAACATAAACAAAAGTGATTTTGAGGTTAGTCGCGCGCGAACAATTTGTTCGTTGAAATGTGGAACGCGAATAGAGTTTGACAATTCGTTACAATCAGATTGGAATTCGCGACGACCAATTTCTTTTCTCCAATTTATCTTGTCTTAGCAATTAAAAAGTAGATTTAAGTATCTTAACATGATAATAATTTATATTCCTTCAATTTTGTTTAGCATTTGTGAAGAATTTCGGTTTATAAATTGTTTTAAATTACATTTATTCGCCAGTCGTTAGTCGCTCTCATGTGAATAGTCCTTCAGGGGAATAGTCCTTAGCAACCTCAGCACAAGAAACGGGAGGAGTTAAATTCACTATAGCTTCTACAGCTGCACCTGCACCACCATGATCAACAAGAATCACATTATTATTTACCACTTTCTCATTGACGGCAAGAGTTAAGCTTTTATCAGTTTTGTCAGAACCAGCGGACATTTCACATTGCACGTAGCTTTCGCAAGATCGTCACCATAGAGTACCTATATTATCTAGAGCAGCGGTTTCTAAACTTTTTGAGCTGTGGAACCCTAAATAATTCCCAAATATATTTTGGAACCCCAACTCTTAACGATAACAAAAATGAAAAATAATACATTTCAAAATCAATTCTTTTTTTTAAATAGTTTTTCAAGATTAATTTAGAGAATGAAACTGTTTCATTGTTTGATTTATAAATAACTGTTTTAAAATTGACTTCTATATCAGAAAGCTTTATTCGCATATCTGGGGCAGTGTCCAATCTATTTCTCTGTTTGGTAACGTGATATTTTCACCAAGTTTCCCACACTTGTGTTTTTTTTAGCTGAGTTTTGACAGAAAATGTGAAAATTTGCAAAAAAATTGACGTTACCAAACAGACTGAATGCCAACCCAAAATTTGTTTAATTATTACAGGATCAAATATGTTCATATTTTGATAAAGAAAAAATATTACTATTTAATTAAAATTTGAAAAAAAAAACGAAAACAAATTGAGGTATTCACGACTCTCGAGCAATATTTTCATTGTTGTGAGGTATTAAGGCTGAAAACTTTTTGCTAAAAGCGAAAATTGTGTTTGATATGTCATTTCTGATTGATTTCACAGACCAAACATTTTTTTTTGCACACGCGGCATAAACATATTTTTGTGTACTAGTATCGCCCTGTGTCGAAATTCGACACCTCGCAAACAGTTTGTTTGAAAATATTGAAGGAAAAAAACATTTTTTTTTTAATTTTTGTTTTTTTAATATGCATAGTGTTCGACAGTACAAAAAACAAAAATGTCCCACAGTGTGTAAATGGGTGTCTCAAGTTAGTATATTCTGCACATCTCCGCAATTGTGATTTTCCAACCATATAAAATTTATCAAAATCGGTCAAATACTTACTTTTTGAGAAAATTGTACCACAAAATTTATTTTGAATCTTTTTTCATACAAAAAGACACAAACGCACTTTATTTAGACATGGGCAATGTTGAATCTTGCCTACTTAACCTTGTGTGCCAAAAACAATAACAAAACAAAACAATACCGTTTTCAATTTTTTGCTGCCCTATAAAGTTTAGTCGCGATTGCTGATGATGGAGTGCATACGCTTCGAAATGCATTCAGGTTAGTTACGTGTTTGTTTTATTCGTTTTTGTTAAATGTTAAGTGTTTTCTTATTAACGAAGAATGACAAATATGTATGGACTCAAGTGAAGTCAAATTAAGGTGTTGTTACTCTATATAAAACCATATTTATCGGACTTCACGCCTTTCAACATTTATCAATTATTTAAGGCTATTTATATATACAGAGACTACTTTTTCACTTTTTGACATACTTTTTAAAAAAGTCTTAAATGTAGTTAAGCAATTATACAGTAACAGCTGTATATGAACGATACGCACATGCATTCATTTTTGTGTAAAATGTTCATTCCTTGTGGAATAGTGTGCTGAACCTTATTAAAGAGTGTGCGCGATCTATACTCACACAAGTGGCTCGTAATTTTCTTTGGAAAGAGGAAGTAGTATAATTTTTTTAAATATGGGTCATACTTTGATTAAAAAAATACAAACGTCAAATATTTCTTTTGCGCAAAAATGTTTGAAATTAACTTACAAAAATTATTTAAAATCACGGAACCCTGAAAACTCTTTCACGGAACCCAAGGGTTTCGCGGAACACAGTTCAGGAACCGAGGCTCTAGATAATATAGGTAATCTATGATCGTCACTCTGCATAGAAGAGTTGGAATTGCTTATAGATGCTTTTGTGTTGGACTTTGATGATGTTGTTGTTTATTTTTTCTTTATTGGTTAGTGGCTTTTTGATAACATTTTTTACAGCAGGAGATGAGATGCGAACATCTTCTTGACTATTGTTCGATTTAAAAAATATACAACAGGCAACATTATACAATTGGCAACATTATGTATCTTTCTCACCATAAAATAGAGAGTCATTAAAATGAGTCACCCGGAATGAGTCCAATTTAAACCGGTCTCTATTGAGTCTGTTCAGGCGTATTTATAAACGTTGTCTAACTCTAGACAGGCATCCAAATTATAAACCCTAAACCTTTTTAGTTGTTGTGATCTAACTTCTTATCTAATTTAAGAAAAAGTAATCGATTGTCCAAACCTTGACAAATGTAATATTTTTTTATAATTAAATAGAGGATATTTCCAACTATTTCGGAATACTTAGAGACTGTTTAACTAGTCACAAATCTAATAAATACGACTGCTAGTTTTTAACAATGTTAGTCCAATTTTAGATTTTATATTAACTTCGGATTAAAATTGGAAGAAATTGGCACTTTTGGGAAGCAAATGAGTGTAAATATTTTTCCAATTTGAAGCGACAGCTGTCAGATTCTACTTATTTAATTTACTTGCATTTTACTTGCATTTTAAAGCTTCACTAGTTATAAGATTATTAAGTCTTAATGTGTCAGCATTTCATAGAAATAAATAAATAAATACAAAATTTGGATCACAACCAGTAATTCTTTTGTATTTAAAGATGTTTGCACTGGATATTTTTCTGGGAGGTCGAGTTAAAACCCGGGGAAAAAGAGCAATTACTTGCGACGCAGTAATGCATTTAATTTTATTTATAGGTATTTGTTGAAGGATGGACAAAATTGAAATTCTATGCAAACAAAATAACAAGCAACAACATTATAAAGAACATAGATAGTCACGGTTCATCTTAATATATTTGCATTTACCTCCGATAAAAAATAATAACAAAAAGAACGCACTAAGATTTATCTGAGTCAAAAATAAGAAAAACAAATCAACAATTATTGTTTCCTTTTCTATCCTCTTCGGGCATAACTTCCCCTTGCAGGCATTAGATATTTCTTTGATAATGATTGTCAGATTAAGAATGGAAATCTCTCTAAGCCGAAAGAAAAAATAAATCTTTATAACACAACTTGGAATTAGTGAATCGAAAAGACCCTACGAGAATAAAATAAGAAGAAATAGGAAAAAATGTATTAAATATCATTCAAATTTTCCACTCACCATATGAAGAGCAGAACGTACCTATGAAGTTAGGTACCTATCGGACTCTTAACGCCTGTGTTGAATTTCTCTGGATATCCTTGCATAAAATATATCACAAAAACACAATATACAAACACATCACACAAAATATGTATACCTATATCGCGCCAAATGATTAATGCATTTCTTCGGATTTGTTATATTTGTGTAGATTTTTTATTTATTTTGTATGTTCCAAACTGTTTCTCCTTTTTTCGTATAACTTATGATTATTGCTTCCGAACGTTCTTTACGGCCTGAGATTACGTATACATAATACATACATATAGGTATATTATGAATTTGATTTCTTTTAACTTTTTTCTATATATCCTCTTTCTACCATGGGCACACATAGGTATTATATACATACAAAATATTTAATATATTAAGAAGCTCACGAAAATTTAATTCAATTTAAGATTATCAAAAAAATAGAATGCGTTTATTTTATGAAAAGAATAGGTACAGATAGGGATTTGCTTACGTAATTTTTTTTCTTCTCAAGCCAATAAAACTCGGTAAAGCGAAAACAAAATAATTCTCTCACAATAAAATGTAGAAGAAGTAGGTACCTATCAACTATATGTACCTGTTATTAAAACATATCATTATTTTGTTTAACACTGTTAAGATATAATAGTGCGAAGGTAACGAAACTTTTAATATGAGTATTAAAATCGAAAAACTCAAAGAATTAAATTAATTTTCAACAAGGACTCGTATAAAAATTAGCAATTTAATTGATGCAAAAAGAAATCACCCACCAGCACCACCAGTTGTAGTATAACAACGACACACAAAAAGGATAACACACCCAATCACTTGTTACACATAATGAAGAACGCGCACAACAAGGAGCATCATCATGTGCTTTATACAATACACCACTCAACTGGTTTTCTGTTGCAGATTCAGATTCTCCTTTCAGTTCTTTATTTATCCAAACCCCTCCAAGTCAGTTCAATTATCACCTCAATTTTTTTTTTAATATGTATGTGAAAGAAACATTATTTGTTTTTGGATTGAAATTCTCGCGCTTGTAACACACACAATTAGTGTGATTAAGAATCTTTAATCGCAGGCGAAAATTGATATTAATTGTCGCTTATAGAACACTCACACAGCGGGAAGCAAAATATGTAAGTATATATGTACAGACATAGAATCAACTCTTGGTTTTCCGACTAAAAAAATATGTGCATTCACGGACAACTTAAGTATATTACTGATGGATGCAAGGATTCACCTTTAAGAACTTTGAGAGTTTCTCCGAAAGAAAATGGCCAGAATCCTTTGATTCTCTCAATTTAATTTCAAACTAGACATCAAGGCGCTGTTTCATCTATGCCTATGCATGCTTTGCGCTGCGGCTCCTGTCTCCCAGTCTGTTGATAAGAAAACACCACCCACTCAGAGAGAAAACTAATGATTTGAATCCGAAAATTCTGAGAAGTATGGTGAAAAGCTTTTCTATTTATTTTCGTTTGAAGCACGCAAGGCTGTTCTTTAGGGGCAAGCTTTTGGTGAACACTTGTATATAGGTATCCAAACATGTATTGCCCTGGATGATTTCGTTACTGGGGCACAACAAACACGCAATCAGTTTCGTCCTTAAACTTGTAACTTGAATTAGATTTTTACTTTGTTAGTATTCAGTAATAAGCCAAACAGAGTTCCAATCCAACTGCCAAAAAATGCCATGAAACTAGAAGGGTTTGTTTCTTACTCATGCCAATTGAGTTTTGAAAGAAAACACGATAATAAGTAGGTTGCCGTGATATAATACAAAACTGGAAGGGGAACAAAGACAGTGGGTTCCATTTTGTATTTTCTAGGGTCAATTTTTGGCTAAATTATACCCGCCTGGAAACAAAAATTTTCTCAGTGAGGCTGTAGAAAGTTTTACATAAATACTACCAAGGATTACTATATGCTATAGCTCGAACCCACAGTACACATATTAAAGGTACAATATTGCACATCTTTGAGAATCTCAGTGACCTGCCTGTCAAATTTAGTTATAACTTAAATATTGCAGTGAAATTAACAATAACGTTATGGATCCTATGGCTAATGTCACACGAGCGTCTTTTTCTGCGCGTCCATTTTGAAGTACGTCCTGCGAACCATGGAAACTTATAGGAATGGACACACGAGCGTCCACTTTTTGGTTTCGTCCGCGCGTCCAACTTTGTCGATTGTTTGAATCTCATGCCGCGCAGATTGTAAAACGGCATGAAAGGGTACTGTGGTAAATTAGTATGGTCACACGAACGTCCAAATGGACGCGCTTCCAGATAATTTTCAGATGACTTTTTTTGTGTTTTTGCATTTCGGCTTAGGAAATGGAATCTTGGAAGCACAGCACCTTTGGTCATGTGTCTATCTGGCAACGATATGCCGGACTTGATGTGACCACTGACTACCCTCCACCCGTAATAGATTTTAGAAAAAACTCGATTCTAATACCCGAAAGGCATGGATGGGAACCCAATTCACTACTCAGTGAACGGGGTATCCCCTTCTACACTGATGGGTAAAAAATGGAAGAAGGAACAGGACCATGGGGTGTTTTGCGAAGCTCTTAATATTAGAGAATCTTACAAACTCCCAGATGAGTGTAGTGTCTTTATTACTTTTGAAATTCAAAATGTTTCAAAAGTAGTTCAACAACAACCTAGTTCAACCAATTACCACCATGCTATATATTTCAAAGGCTGTATGTATATTTCACGAGTTGCCACGCTCGATCATCAGGCTTCTTTTTAGGGTACAGAGTGTTCATAAACTATTTATCGTACAATATTGTTATTTGATCATTAAAACTCAAGCTGATTTTATATTGATTTTTATCGTATTTATTATAAGCCTCAACCAAAAAAAAAACAATTGTAAATACAAATTTGAAATTCAAAGAAATAAGTCAGGCAGTATCTATACACATTGGATTAAAATTGCGATTATTTTAAAAACTTCGAAATATAACCATCTGGTTTTTAGCATTCGAAACAATTACTAGGCTATGGCATTAAAAAAAAATTTAAGAAATGAAATTTGCTGTCGCCCTTGTATGTCACAGTTTTACATGTATAGGTATATATTTTAAACAAGCGAAAAGGGGGGTTCACATTCAACGACGTGTCGACCGACCCGAGTCGTTTTGCTAGCGTTCTACGACCGTTTCGCCGACTTCATTTGAAAACAAAATTTCAATGAGCAAACATTACGCGTATTTAATTTTTTACACCAATATAACCACACTAATTAAATCTTACATAAAAAAATAGAAAAAAGCTACAAAATTAAAATCATCGGTCGTTCAACTAGTGTTCACATTTACTACAACGGTCGACCGACCGAGCAAAATATTAAAAAATTTGAACTACACAATAAGTCGATCGACGGTCGTTCGACTGCTGTTCACATTACAAAAATCTGCCGACTAGATACATGTTGATCAACATGTCGTTGAATGTGAACCCCCCTAAACAGAATAAAAAATAAAACTTAAAAATGAAAGTGTGACAGAAGCTTGTATCAATTAGTGATGGGAACTATCGAACGATTTCAACTATCGATAGTTAGTAACTGAATGATTTGAGTTATCGAAAGAATTCATTCATTTACTCGTTCGATTCAAGTAAAGTCTTTATTTAAATATTATTTTTTTTTATAAAAGAATAATTAATTCGTTCTAAACGATAAAAAAAACTCCAGGGCCTGTGCAAGCACTTAATGCGCTTTGCGCCGAAGCATAAAATATCTACATAATGCATATAGATTTATTTTTTAATGTTCCAACATTTTTGTACAGCGGATCGGAAAAACAAGTATACGCCAATCGATTTAGGAGGTGGATATTACCTAGTGTCACGGCCGGCGCTCTGGAACCACTGGAACACGATTATTTTGACGGTGCAGGGAAATAAGTCCCCAGGAACTAAGTCCACTGAGGGACTATGTTCTCACTTTTGCAGGGAAATAAGTCCCCAGGAACTAAGTCCACTGAGGGACTAAGTTCTCACTAAGAGGGAACGAAATCCACTTTACTAAAGTGGTCTTTGTTCCCATGCAAGGTGGGAAATTCGTTACAAAAATTGTGAGATTTTAGTTCCCTTTGAATGTGAAATAAATTCCCATGTTAAGACTTAAAATTTCGAATGAAAGGTAAATTTATCTTCAGTTTATAGATAATAACACAACAAAAAACAATAATCCTTTCAACTTTAAAAACATTCAAATAATAAACAAGTGAAAAAAACTTAAGAAAATTCAACAAAATATCCAAGAATTCAAATTAAATAAATAAACTGATACTTTTTGATTCAATGTTTGAATTTTCGAAAATAATCAAATAAAAATCGCGCGATTTTTTTTTTGATTATTTTCGAAAACTCGAAAATTGAATCAAAAAGTATCAGTTTAATATGAAAATCAGTTTTCAAGTTTTCAAAAATAATCAAAAAAAAATATTTTCGAAAACTCGAAAATTGTATCAAAAAGTATCAGTTTATTATGGAAATCAGTTTTCAAGTTTTCAAAAATAGTCAAATAAAAATCGCGCGATTTTTTTTTGATAATTTTTTAAAACTTGAAAACTGATTTTTTTATTTTAATTAGCAATTTTAATACCTGGAACTCTTGATAGTTATCGAAGTTCGACTGTATTACGTATGTTACCTTCAAGGAGTGCTGCTGCACTGTCTTCTTGTTATGAAAATCAGCATAAGTAGAAAGTTTAAGGCCAGAACTAGGTAGAATTTTAACAAATATATCCCCTATGTATTTTATAAAATATTGGTAAGAAAATAACCCTTTTTTTCACTTGAAAAAACCCACAACGCCAACCAAAAAAATATTTCAACAAAAAGTCATACATTGGCAATGTTCAAATTGGATTAAATTTTCGTATAAATTTGATCGCACGTTAAATGTTGACACTAGTGATGTGAATTTATACATCGAAACGTCGATTTAATGTGAAATCAAATTTAATTGAAAATTTAAGCCAATTCCAACTCGGCCTAAGTAAACAAAAATCTAATAAATACAAAGAACAAATATAGTATATATGCTCGCATTTTCTCAAATCTCAAACACTGTTGTCGATACCAAACTTAGATAGGTATTTAAGTTTTAATATGCCTAGCCTGCGTGAACCTCCGCCTTTCACGGGTCCCGCCGATCCAGTTACTGTTTTTAATACATTTATCTTTATTCAGGCATTGAGAGCCCCCGTCTTGACTGCTCGGGCCCCCGTTTAACCTTCACGCCCCACTGAGTCAGCGTGGACCCCATAGACTCCACGGGCCCCTTGAAATACTGTTTTTAATGCATTTATCTTTATTTATTCAATGAGGGCCCCCACCTTGACTGCATAGGCCCGGACTAGCCTTCACGCGCCCCACTGAGTCAGCGTGGGCCCTATAGACTCTACCGGGCCCTTGATATACTATTTTTAGTGCATTTATGTTTATTCAGACATTGAGGGCTCCCGTCTTGACTGCACGGGCTCCCTTCTAGCCCTCACAGGCCCGAAGTTGGGCTCAAGGGTAAACTGGTGGGCATTCTTAGAAGCGCGAGTATTACGGTTGAACTGTTTAAGGGGAGGAATGAAACTGGCTATTAAACGGTCATCGATTGGAAATTAGTTAAGTAAAATATTTGTGTAGCCTTAAAAAAAATTAAAAATAGTTTATACCTTAAAACCACCAGACGGATAGAAAAATCATAAAATTTAGTACGATGCTTACTAAAATGGATGGGAAATTGGGTAAAAATTACTTTATTATTTTTTTAATATTTTTTTTCTATAGGAAATTGATCTCAAAACTAACTAAGCAATACCTTTTTTCCTTTTGATTTGTTTATTTATTCACACAAAGAAATGCACAGAACTATGAAAAATAAAGGAAATTTGTTAAGTTTTATGAATGCATAATTTGGTAAAACTTTTGTCAAATTATCGTTTTTGCAAAGCTTATATGTATATGCACTTACTTTAATTTTCATTTTATTTTTTTTAATTTTTTACAGTTACTTTTAAGAGACAAAAAGAGAAAAGATATTACTTTTCCTTCAATTATTTTGCGCGATTGCCCGGGAAATTAAATGTTATATTTTTTCGGTATTTTATTTATTTATCTACACAATTAATAAATACCTATAAATACAAATACAGTTCTGCTCACATTCACGTCTCGTGAAACAGGCTTTACAAAATCAGCTTTTTAGTATGACTTTTTTATGATTTTGCAATTATTTTTACATATAAATATAACTTGATATTTGATCATTCCATATTTATTTACCTCAAGAAGATACCATAATTATTAGCTAAGTTATAAGCCTAGTAAGATAATCAAATCGATGATTTTATATCTTCTTTATGGTTAAAAATACTTTTTTAGTCATAAAACCAATTAAAGGGCTCTTACAGCCTCTCCTATTCAATGTACCACTATAAAACCACTGACATTTTTATAGATGAGGGTTGGGGCTATAACTTTGTTATATATTGTTTTTTGATATTTTGAAATTTTTCATCATGTTTTGCATTTTTAAAAATGAAAATCGATTTGATAACGGCTTTCCGACCCCTTTTCGTATAGAATGCTTCCCTTCCCCGAAATAATTTTTATACACAATTAAAGCTTAACATTTTTTGATTCTTTTAAGACTTTAATTAACGTAATCGATCGGACAATTAATATAGAAGCTATGAATATTTTCATCGATTAATATCAGTCGATTTTTGTGATTTTAATAAAATAACTGTTATCTCTCACTGGTGGATGGTGGTTGACAATGAACGAAACAGGCAATTTTAATGCAATTTAATTGATTTCTTAATTGGCTTTTAATCAATTCATCAAAATATCAAAATTATTGTTGTTAAACGGAAATGCGATTTAAAGGAAATCCAAGATAAACGGTGCATTCAGTGATGCGTAATTAACTGATTTAGGTTAGGTTAGGTTTGAAGGGGTGATGATACGGCAAACCGCATCATCTCACTCGGATCTCATTGGATCCATTGTGCTCCCCTAGAAAAGGGTAGGGAGGGTATAAGGACGTGTTAGGGAAGGAGCTAGTGGAGCCTGGGGTTTAGGTGTGGGGTGCCTTCCTGAACCATCTTGAATTCTGGATGAATTTTATGATGTTTTTCAGTGGCAAACACGAGATGTCGCCCAATTCTTCGAAGAAGTATTCTCCGAGGGTTATCTTCCTGGTTCTTGCTAAGCTGGGGCACTCAAAAAGGAAGTGATAAGAGCCCTCTTCCGCCTCTTCGTCATGACACCCTCTGCATAAGTTAGATGTATTACCCATTCTGCTCATGTGGGTTCCCATTGAGTTGTGACCCGTTAGGATTCCAACCAGGAGGGACAGTTGAGGTCTACTTAGCGTAAGAAGGTAGTCAGTTTTTTTCTTAGAGATATTCGGCCATAGGTTTCTCGAAACCCTACAAGTATCAATTGCTGACCATCTGTCGTTGGCGGCCTTTAGGAAACTTTGGCGTATTCTACTTTTTTCTTGTTCCAGTGGCATGGAAACAGAGGATTCAATTTGGCTCGGATCAAGCCCAAGTAACAATTTTTCTTCTATAAGATCCAATTTTTAAATTTTGTGAAGTTTTTATTTCTATAGGGCTTGTATTTAGTTTGTGTATCGAAAGTTCAAATTTTCGAGGCAATGCCTTAGTACACAGTTTCTTTTAAACCTACTAGAAGTATAATTTGAAATTAAATACAAGCATAAATGTTTATAGTTTCTTTAGTCTTTCCATAAAGCCAACTGAAATGCGACTGTAGAAGCACAGGCAATAAAAGCTAAGAAATACCTTCGACTAAAAGGCTCCCTGCAAAAATTCATGTGAGGCCTGCTCAAAAAAGCTTTAAAGAAGCTATTAATTGTTTCGGAATTAAGGTTGAAAATTCACAAGTTGGATAAGTTTTGTGTAGGAAAGCCTGAAAGAAGCAGCACATACACGTAAATTTAGGTGAACTAATTTTGTATGTATAAATCCTGTGTGTATAAGCCTGACACAAGCATAATATTTTGTTCTGTCAGGCGCATGCGTGAGAAGCATTTATTTCGATGAGTTTGTCTCAGCGAAGTTATGTCAACTAATTTTAGTTGTAAACGTCCTGTGAGCACAAGCCCGACGCAAGCATAATTTTTTGCACTGTTAGTCAACCACATGCGCGAAACACATTTATTTCGATAATTTTGTGTCAGGGAAGTAAGGTGAACTAATTTTGTTTGTATAAGTCTTTTGTTCATAACTGGCTGAACAGAATAGAATGACGGAACTGAAGACGCAGACGGAACTGGAAGAGTTGTCAAAAAGTGTCGTACGTTATTTTTTTTACATGCCCACAATGCAGCTGTACAGCTTTGAAGGTATTTTGAAGAAAAACAAAAGAATATTATTATTTTTTGTTTCCAATAATTTTCCTTTTAATAAATAATTTTTTTCGCGATACAAATAACCACAATATTTTTTTCCGACCCAAAAAGTTGTTTTTTTTCTTCATACAAATTGAAACGTCAAAAGTGCCGTACGTCAAAAGTTAAAAGTTGGTGAACTCTTCCGTCTGCGTCTGCGTCTCCGTATGCGTCTACGTTCCGTTGTGTTCGCAACATTGAATTTGCGTGTATTCAATATTTTGACAGCTCTTCCGGCTCCGTCTCCGTTTCCGTCTGCGTCACCATTCTGTTCAGCCAGTAAGTCTGACACAAGCATAATTTTTTTTACTGGTCAGGCGCATGCGCGAGAAGCATTTATTTCGATGAGTTTGTCTCATCGAAGTTAATTCAACTAATTTTGGTTGTAAAAGTCTTGTGAGCAAAAGCCCGACACAAGCATTATTTTTGAACTGTCAATCAACCCCGGTTGGAAAAAGGCTTACAATTGTACTGAACTCTCTACTATTCTATTTTCCCAGTACGGAAAGTACTTATTTTTTTTTAAGGTAGATCTAAATTTATTCCTTTAGTCAATTAAAAATGAGTCAAATTTGTATGTTTTTAAAAGTTTATTGATAACTTTTATTAAATCCAATGTTTAAATTTTAATAAATTCATAAAGATATTTTTTTTCTCAAATATTTAATATATAAAATTTTGTTGTAAAATAGTAAATTTTGGCAAAAGACCAAAACTAAAATATTTCTCACCTGAGATGAGCGCCCTCACTTCCTTCCAAATTCTGAAAGCATCACTCAAGTGCAAAGTTTGGTTATAATTTGATGAAATGTATTCTGTTAATTCTATTAATTCAATAAAATTACCGCTTGGAAAATTTTCCGTACTATTTGATCTTTTTCAGCAGTACTATTTTTTGTCACAGTTCAGTACTATTGACAATAGTCGATTTCATCACTGACACATGCACGAAATGCATTTATTTCGATAATTTTGTCTCAGGGAAGTTAGGTGAACTAATTTTGTTTGTTTAAGTACTGTGTGCTCTATCCTGACACAAGCATCATTTTTTTGTAATGTCAGTAGCATGCGCAAGAAGCTTTTATTTCGATGAGTTTGTCTCAGGGAAGTTTATGTCAGATAATTTTGTATTGAACATAGTCTACCTTGACTTCCTATAGTAAGCTATGGATTTTCACGACAGGTATTTATTTCGCCCAGAAAACTCATTATTTCTGTTAAAAGCTGCCGCCGCTAGATACATTTATCAATACGGTGACCACATTATTTTTTCTGGTTAAATAATTTTAACGTGAAGAAATTGTTCAACGTTTTGTTTTTTTTTTTTCTATAAATTTTAGTGACATAATTATCCATCGCTTTGGTGCGTGAATTTCAATACAAAAAAAGAAAGGTATGTTATATAGGTATGTATATTGGTAAAATAATATTTTATTTGTAAAATGTAAAACCATATAGAAACCTTTGTTCTAAAAATTACATCATTGAAGAAAAAAGCGTTTTTCGAGGAAAAAAGTTAAATGATAAATGAATATTGATTCTCTTGTGAAATGGAAAACAATTGTTTGTTTTATGTTTATCTTTAAAATCATAATAAAGGTACCTGATAATTTCGTAGCAAAACTGAGAGACCTTAGTATCCATATATGTTTGTGAACGACAAAAACCATATGCTTAGGTACATTTTCTTCAAAGTGAAAACAACTGACAAAATCAAAAAGAAAATTTGAACTTTGAGGTGTTTATTTTGTTCGTGTATTTATTCTAAATTACACTAAAGCCTTTTAATAACATTATATTCTTATACAAACAAAGAACATTCAACAACTACAGACGATGCAACACCAGAAATCAAAAGTCAGATGTAGCGGGAATGATTCATTGAATATGTCAAAAGTTAGTCTGAATCATACACCTCAAGCCTGAAGATCGCTACTTATTTATCAGGTTATGTAGAAGTTGGGTTGGTTAATACAAAAATAAAATCAATTGCAAACAAAAGGCAGAGGGTCACCGTATTTTTGAATAAGTTTTAGCTATCAGGAAGCCTCAACGAAGTTCTTAGGAAGCTATTTTCGGTTTCAAGTAGTTTCGATTTGATACTTAGTTAGAATATAGTAAATTGGGGCGATGTATAAGGCACCTGACTCTTAACCAGAGCATCCTGGGTTCAAATCCCAAAAAATCCATCAAGTAAGTAAAATGTTTTTCCATTATTAATAATTATTGTACATTTAATTTCAGTTGTAAATCTTAACTTGGACGACAAAATAGAAGAAAACAAAGAAATAAAAATTAGCATAAAAATAATTCATTTGTTTTTCATTTTTTTTTATATAGTGCTTCGAATAAGCTTTTACAAGACTTGTATAAGGCCTTTCAAGTGTTATAAAATGTCTTCTTTTTGAATGCAATAGCCTGTGGCACCAAGTCTTCATTAACTTATCAAGGCTTTTATATTTCTCTAGTGCTTTCTGATACAAATAATAGCCTGCAGCAAAGATTTGTAAACTGTTTTCCTAAGAAAACTGTAACCTACCGCATTTGTTTTTCTGAATGTTATTTATTTCTATTAGACTCTTTGGAAAGACATTTGGTATCTCCCATCAACCTGTACATGGTTGTTCAAAGGTCTTCCCAGCTTCTCAGGTGGGCCAAATGCATTTCTGAAAGGCCTTATACAAGCATTTTTGCTGAAGTGAAAAAAACTTCGATAGACTCTTATAAAAGTTAAATTGTTAGTTGGGAGGGAAGATCCGGTTTTGGCCAGTTCATCCGCCATTTCATTCCCATATATGTCGCGGTGTCCTGGGACCCAACGGAGGGTAACTGTGTTTGCTGCACTGAGTAATTTCAACTCATTACGGCACCGGTTCAGTTTGGATTTTATGACGATTGAGGAAATGGCTTTTTTTGCCGCCTGACTGTCAATGAAAATATCTATATTTTTGTTATTGTTTGTTAGTTCATATGTGGCAAGACGATTGAGTAAATGGCTTTTATTGCCGCCTGACTGTCAATGAAAATATCTATATTTTTGTTTGTTAGTTCAAATGTGGCAAGACACATGCGGCTTCACAAACTGCCAATACTTCCGCTTGAAAGACACTGCAAACATTTGGAAGCTTTATTGATCTACCTAAGGTCGGATTTTCGGAGAAGATGCCCGACCCCACCCCTTCATCTGTCTTGGAGCCATCCGTGAAGGCAGAAACATGATTCACGTTTATGACCTGATTTTCAGCCCAACGGTCCCTGGAGGGAATATCCGTTTGGGCAACTGGATTGAAATCAGTTTGCGGTATTGAATAGTCCGTTTGAATGTCTTTGTCCGTAAGATTTATAATTGTTTTATGTCAGAATTGGCCCCCTTTCTAGTTTTTGCACTGTTTGAGTCGTAAAGCACTATTGGCCGCCATTTCTTTCGTAAATAAATCGAGAGGGGCTAGTGAAAGGAAAGTTTCCAGGGCTGCGGTAGGTGTCGTTTTCATGGCACTAATCGTACCAATATACGCAAGTCTTTGAATTTTAGTCATGGTTTTAAGATTGGTTGCCTTGTCTAAGGCTGGCCACCATACCATGCCTTAGTAGTGACGTGAATCGATCCGAACCCTAACAATCAAAACAGTAATCATCTATATATCTGTTATCGTTGGCTCAGCATATGCACCAGTTGAGCGAGCTTAGATAAGCTCAACACAATGTATTCACCTGCTAAGCCAAGCAACTGTAGGAAGGGAAGGAAAAGAAAGGGAATTTGCACTAACTGCGCTCTGCCATGTGTAGGTAGGTACGTTGGTTTTTAATTTAAGCGGCGCGCGAAACTGTTTTTTTTTCCTATATTTTATGTAGGCTTTTAGTTGGAGTTTTTTTTTTTTTTTTTTTTTTTTTTTTTATTTGGTATTTGTTGGCTTTTTATTTTTTTTGCTTATACTAATAAATTTATATCACTGGGTGTTTTTTTTGTTATATCACTGTATGAGGTTGTTTTATTTTATTTTTTTTTGTGTTATGATTTTAATTAGGCAACACGAATCGACAGAAGATGGCAAGGGGGAACGACAAACGCACGAAACGAACAGTAGCACAGCACACGGACAGAAGACCCTATCGCTCGTCGGTTTTCAAGGTACTAACTAAAGTAAGTACATAAGCTTTAGTTTAAAGGTCTTTATTAATTATTCTTAATTCTTTGGTTTTTGTGTTTAACAAATATTTATAATTGAGATAAACTAGACGGTGTTCGGCCTGGCGTAGTCACTGGTCCTTATATCTTTTCGGATTGTCCAGCTGGCACTGGCTCTAGTCAATTACTTACGCTGGTTTTGAGGTTTCGCTGGCTTATCAACGGTTTGCACCGGCTACCAACGGCTTTTGCCGGTTATCATAAAAGCTTTCGCTGGCTATCAATGGCTTTCGCCGGCTTATCAACGGCTTTCGCTGGCTTATCAACAGCTTTCGCTGGCTTATCAACGGTTTGCACCGGCTATCAATGGCTTTCGCCGGCTATGAACAGCTTTCGCTGGCTTATCAACGGCTTTCGCCAGCTTATCAACGGCTTTCGCGGGCTATCAACAGTTTTCGCTGGCTTATTAATGGTTTTCACCGGCTATCAACGGCTTTCGCCGGCTATCAACAGCTTTCGCTGGCTTATCAACGGTTTGCTCCGGCTATCAATGGCTTTCGCCGGCTATCAACAGCTTGCGCTGGCTTATCAACGGCTTGCACCGGCTATATATATTGGTTTCACGACTTCACTCCACTGGTGGGGGGCAGTCTGTGAACAATTACCTCTGGTTATCTAATTCGGGAACCTCTTATTTGGGTTGACTGGGCACGTCTTGCTCGGTCGAGTGCTTCCTTTCAACTGACGGTCAGGTCTGGTATCTTCGGTGATTTAATTTTCGATACTCTTCTGTAGGCTCTACTTATCCTACTTGGCGGCATTAGTAAGTGTGAGCTTTATTTCGGCAAAGTTTAATTTTTCTTAGAAAAATCCAATAGAGCCACGTCACCGCTTATACCCTATTATTATTATTATTTCCCTCTTGTTGAGGAGGAGGCGGCACGGAGGGTATTAGCTACTTGTTGACAATAATTTCGCTTATTATGGAGTGCCATCACTGGGCGGGGTACGGGAGGAGTCTTGGTGTTGAATATGTTTATTGTCGGCCTGTTATTTCACCATCGAGGTTCTTTGGTCGTTGCTTTGTTGTCGTCGTCAGCGGAGATCATGTTGATTAGGATCTCTAAATTCACCACGCTAGTTTATTTGGTGTGGGGAAAACGGCTCAATGTAGGTCAAGGTGACTCTTTGAGTGTTAGTTAGTCGGGGGTGAGCTCTTACCCTGTTTGCATGCTATTGGAGCATGCCATCGGGCGGTAAGAATTCAAAAAAAAATAAAATGTATGCAGGTTTGTAGGATGGGAGGATGGTGAAGTGTAATGCTTCATTATAAGGGCCCCCGTCATGACTGCACGGGCCCCCGTCTAACTTTGACGGGCCCCACCGAGACAGATACTGTTTTTAATGCATTTAGGTATCTTTATTCAGGCATTGAGGGCCCCCGTGTAGCTTATGCGGGCCCTATCTAGCCGACGCGGGCCCCATAGACCCGACGGGCCCTTTTAGATGCATATATCCTAATTCAGGCTGTGAGGGCCCTAGTCCATAGTCTCCAGTTTCCACAGGCCCCTTTAAATACTAAGTATTTGTATGCATGCATATTTATAAAGGGTGTGAGGGCCTCCGTCAAGACTGCACAGGCCCACATCTTACATGGACGGGCCCCGTATTGCTTGCGCGGGCCTCATATAGCCTCCACGGGCCCCTGCAGATTCTTTTTTTGTAGCATATATCAACAATGTTTACTTTATATAGACTGGAAGGGCCCCGTCTAGACTGCGCTTGGCCCCTTCTTAGATGAAAAGGCCCCTGTCTAGTGCGGGCCCCTTTAGGTATTATTTTGTATCTGTATATCAATTTTTTTTTTTCTTTAGAGCCGAACAGTTTTGTATTTAAATTTTAATAAATTTATAAATTTCTATATATTTCATTTTTCTCCACATATGACTTTTTTTTGCTGCCCTGGGGCCCGGGTGGCAAATGACACCTTGACTATATGGCCAGTCCGACCCTGCTGGTATCAATGCATTATCACTGGCTAATA
The DNA here is from genome assembly GCA_947049315.1 of Epistrophella euchroma. Lineage (NCBI taxonomy): Eukaryota > Metazoa > Arthropoda > Insecta > Diptera > Syrphidae > Epistrophella > Epistrophella euchroma. The sequence goes on along the minus strand of OX346247.1, from coordinate 55,961,300 downwards.
GATCCAAGGCAGTAGCAAAATGTCGAGGCATACTGAACAATATATGTTACACTAACCAAGTCAAACTCTGCTGGGTTCCTGGACATAGCAATATGAAGGGAATGACAAAGCAGATGCCCTGCAAGGAAGGGGTCAATATCATATAGAGACAGTAGTAGCCAATTAGACATGGGACCAAACGTTCCGATTAGCGTAATAAGAAGGAAGATAGACCTAATAAAGAAAGAGCAAATCAATAACTCCTGGATATCCAGTGGGTCAATTCTCGTTCTGTGAAGTGATAAAAAAAAATATTATTTCGGTTTTCACAGCAATTTTTCATTTTGTCACTTCACAAATATGTCTTATGCGATTCTGGAACTCATTGTGCTAAATGAGAAACTCTTCTCGTAATTTCTCTCTTCAAACGATACTGAAAACTAATACACATAAAAATTTGTACTTTTTCAACCGACATGAGCGAAACAAAAATACTAACACAAGGAAAAGAGCTTCATGTATACATTTTTTTCTCTCAGAGTAATTCATTTCGTGGCTCTCGTCTCGAAGTAAAGTATACAACTCTTTTTTACTCTCGGTTCAAGTGAAAGGAAAGTTTCCAGGGCTGCGGTAGGTGTCGTTTTCATGGCACTAATCGTACCAATATACGCAAGTCTTTGAATTTTAGTCATGGTTTTAAGATTGGTTGCCTTGTCTAAGGCTGGCCACCATACCATGCCTTAGTAGTGACGTGAATCGATCCGAACCCTAACAATCAAAACAGTAATCATCTATATATCTGTTATCGTTGGCTCAGCATATGCACCAGTTGAGCGAGCTTAGATAAGCTCAACACAATGTATTCACCTGCTAAGCCAAGCAACTGTAGGAAGGGAAGGAAAAGAAAGGGAATTTGCACTAACTGCGCTCTGCCATGTGTAGGTAGGTACGTTGGTTTTTAATTTAAGCGGCGCGCGAAACTGTTTTTTTTTCCTATATTTTATGTAGGCTTTTAGTTGGAGTTTTTTTTTTTTTTTTTTTTTTTTTTTTTTATTTGGTATTTGTTGGCTTTTTATTTTTTTTGCTTATACTAATAAATTTATATCACTGGGTGTTTTTTTTGTTATATCACTGTATGAGATTGTTTTATTTTATTTTTTTTTGTGTTATGATTTTAATTAGGCAACACGAATCGACAGAAGATGGCAAGGGGGAACGACAAACGCACGAAACGAACAGTAGCACAGCACACGGACAGAAGACCCTATCGCTCGTCGGTTTTCAAGGTACTAACTAAAGTAAGTACATAAGCTTTAGTTTAAAGGTCTTTATTAATTATTCTTAATTCTTTGGTTTTTGTGTTTAACAAATATTTATAATTGAGATAAACTAGACGGTGTTCGGCCTGGCGTAGTCACTGGTCCTTATATCTTTTCGGATTGTCCAGCTGGCACTGGCTCTAGTCAATTACTTACGCTGGTTTTGAGGTTTCGCTGGCTTATCAACGGTTTGCACCGGCTACCAACGGCTTTTGCCGGTTATCATAAAAGCTTTCGCTGGCTATCAATGGCTTTCGCCGGCTTATCAACGGCTTTCGCTGGCTTATCAACAGCTTTCGCTGGCTTATCAACGGTTTGCACCGGCTATCAATGGCTTTCGCCGGCTATGAACAGCTTTCGCTGGCTTATCAACGGCTTTCGCCAGCTTATCAACGGCTTTCGCGGGCTATCAACAGTTTTCGCTGGCTTATTAATGGTTTTCACCGGCTATCAACGGCTTTCGCCGGCTATCAACAGCTTTCGCTGGCTTATCAACGGTTTGCTCCGGCTATCAATGGCTTTCGCCGGCTATCAACAGCTTGCGCTGGCTTATCAACGGCTTGCACCGGCTATATATATTGGTTTCACGACTTCACTCCACTGGTGGGGGGCAGTCTGTGAACAATTACCTCTGGTTATCTAATTCGGGAACCTCTTATTTGGGTTGACTGGGCACGTCTTGCTCGGTCGAGTGCTTCCTTTCAACTGACGGTCAGGTCTGGTATCTTCGGTGATTTAATTTTCGATACTCTTCTGTAGGCTCTACTTATCCTACTTGGCGGCATTAGTAAGTGTGAGCTTTATTTCGGCAAAGTTTAATTTTTCTTAGAAAAATCCAATAGAGCCACGTCACCGCTTATACCCTATTATTATTATTATTTCCCTCTTGTTGAGGAGGAGGCGGCACGGAGGGTATTAGCTACTTGTTGACAATAATTTCGCTTATTATGGAGTGCCATCACTGGGCGGGGTACGGGAGGAGTCTTGGTGTTGAATATGTTTATTGTCGGCCTGTTATTTCACCATCGAGGTTCTTTGGTCGTTGCTTTGTTGTCGTCGTCAGCGGAGATCATGTTGATTAGGATCTCTAAATTCACCACGCTAGTTTATTTGGTGTGGGGAAAACGGCTCAATGTAGGTCAAGGTGACTCTTTGAGTGTTAGTTAGTCGGGGGTGAGCTCTTACCCTGTTTGCATGCTATTGGAGCATGCCATCGGGCGGTAAGAATTCAAAAAAAAATAAAATGTATGCAGGTTTGTAGGATGGGAGGATGGTGAAGTGTAATGCTTCATTATAAGGGCCCCCGTCATGACTGCACGGGCCCCCGTCTAACTTTGACGGGCCCCACCGAGACAGATACTGTTTTTAATGCATTTAGGTATCTTTATTCAGGCATTGAGGGCCCCCGTGTAGCTTATGCGGGCCCTATCTAGCCGACGCGGGCCCCATAGACCCGACGGGCCCTTTTAGATGCATATATCCTAATTCAGGCTGTGAGGGCCCTAGTCCATAGTCTCCAGTTTCCACAGGCCCCTTTAAATACTAAGTATTTGTATGCATGCATATTTATAAAGGGTGTGAGGGCCTCCGTCAAGACTGCACAGGCCCACATCTTACATGGACGGGCCCCGTATTGCTTGCGCGGGCCTCATATAGCCTCCACGGGCCCCTGCAGATTCTTTTTTTGTAGCATATATCAACAATGTTTACTTTATATAGGCTGGAAGGGCCCCGTCTAGACTGCGCTTGGCCCCTTCTTAGATGAAAAGGCCCCTGTCTAGTGCGGGCCCCTTTAGGTATTATTTTGTATCTGTATATCAATTTTTTTTTTTCTTTAGAGCCGAACAGTTTTGTATTTAAATTTTAATAAATTTATAAATTTCTATATATTTCATTTTTCTCCACATATGACTTTTTTTTGCTGCCCTGGGGCCCGGGTGGCAAATGACACCTTGACTATATGGCCAGTCCGACCCTGCTGGTATCAATGCATTATCACTGGCTAATAGATCCAAGGCAGTAGCAAAATGTCGAGGCATACTGAACAATATATGTTACACTAACCAAGTCAAACTCTGCTGGGTTCCTGGACATAGCAATATGAAGGGAATGACAAAGCAGATGCCCTGCAAGGAAGGGGTCAATATCATATAGAGACAGTAGTAGCCAATTAGACATGGGACCAAACGTTCCGATTAGCGTAATAAGAAGGAAGATAGACCTAATAAAGAAAGAGCAAATCAATAACTCCTGGATATCCAGTGGGTCAATTCTCGTTCTGTGAAGTGATAAAAAAAAATATTATTTCGGTTTTCACAGCAATTTTTCATTTTGTCACTTCACAAATATGTCTTATGCGATTCTGGAACTCATTGTGCTAAATGAGAAACTCTTCTCGTAATTTCTCTCTTCAAACGATACTGAAAACTAATACACATAAAAATTTGTACTTTTTCAACCGACATGAGCGAAACAAAAATACTAACACAAGGAAAAGAGCTTCATGTATACATTTTTTTCTCTCAGAGTAATTCATTTCGTGGCTCTCGTCTCGAAGTAAAGTATACAACTCTTTTTTACTCTCGGTTCAATTCTACCCACAGTCGCAGTCGCAGGTCAAACAATGATTTTCTTCACAGCAGCTTCACAGAATAACTTGTCGGTGATAAAAATTTTATTTTATCACGTGAAGAGATTATGACTTTCATGTGAAGGTGTGAAAAAATGTATCACAGAACGAGAATTGTCCTCCAGGAACGATTGCGCCATCTCTAGAAGTTTATGACCTAGAATTAATAAAAAGGAAATCCAGTATATTTTATCGCTGAGTAAAAAGAATATTAGAACCCTGATAGGTGTACTGACGGGACATTGTGCCATTGGCCTAATGGCCACTAGACATGCGCGTAGTTAGGGGGGCATGGGGGGGGGGTCAATGCCCACACTAGAACAAAATTTCCCCCCTAGAATAATCGACAGAAATAAACTTGTGTACTTGTTCGCACTTAAACCTGAGGGAAGTTCTTCTTGATAAGGAAAGTATGTATCTACTTACTGACAAACAACAATCAAATATCAAAGCCACCTTATAAAAACGAAAATATACTTAATATCTGTTCATTTGCTCTCCAAAACTCCCAGTTTTAGTCCGAAGTTATATCAAAGTCCATATAAAAGAATTGAATTAGACTAAAATTGGTAATTTCGGAAATTCAACGAATATCCCCCTGACATCTAGGAGGGTTTATGAAGAGTTAAATATTAAAGATACCGTACACCCGTATAGTAGTTTGGGGTAAGTGTGCGGACTTTTGATTATGGCCGATTTTATTCACTCAAAGTTGAACATAACTTGAGAATTTTTATTTTCAACTTGTGAACACAAAGTTGACGTTTTTAACTTTCGATTTTCAACTCTACGAGTTGATCAACTTTAGGTTTTGTCAACTCCCGGAAAAAGTAAAAGTTGACCGAGCAAACCTGAGAGTTTACATAAAAATGTTGTTTTGTCATTTAAATTTTTTTACAAAAACAGATTACGGACAACAAAAGGTAAAAAATACATCAGGTAATGCTCCGAAGCAATTCTTTTTCGTAAATTGGCCAACAATTTCTTTGGGCAGTAAATGCATTCGCGATTTTCTCTGACGCTTTTTCCTTTTTGCGTTTCGTGGTATGATGCCACAATACACAATTTAACACAAAATAACACGCACAAATATTGAAAAACTTCAAATTAAATAATACAATAAATCAAAATTAAAATTGAAAATGACAGATCTGTCTTATTTTCACAAATATCCCAGGGATATTATTCAACTGGGGAGTTGAGAAAAATAGAGTAAAAAAAATTCAAACTTGCGTTTCAACTCTCGAGTTTTAGTAAACTCTCGAGTTTATCAACTTGAGAGTTTGCCTCAAGTTGAGCAATAGTGAAAAAAATGGTCCTATGAGGATACATGTTTTGTTAACTAATTAAGTCCTATTTGCTGAAACGAAACTTAGGGCGATTTTGTTCACTATTGTTTAACTTGCCGGAAAATCCCAAGTTGGCTAACTTTGAAGTTGGTATAAACTAGAGATTTGATCGGCAAGTTAAAAATGTATTTTGTTCACTACTTCAACTCCCTATTTAGAATTTGAAATTCAAAAGTTTGCCAACTTTCAGTTTTGAAAATTTCCCTAGGTTATTTATGACAGATTATAAAATAATTTGTCAGTTTTTCTTTTACCGGCATTGACAAATTGTTACGTTTTTAAAATTTTTAATAACAAAAATGGAAAAAAGCAACGGAATAAAAAAAAGTTGCACAAATAGTGTATATGTATGTACCTATCGGTAAAAAAATACAGATGGTGCTACCAATCATGACAAGAATAAAGCATGGGATGCAAATGCATTCAATGTTACACTGCCTGACAAAGTAAGTAGTCGCTAAACACAATTTGTGTTCTTTTATATTATTCTTTTTGCATCTTTATTCTACAGGAACGAGCTTTAAAATCTCTGCGCGAAAAATATATGTAAAAAAATTTACGTTAAGTGATCGTGTAGAATTGGATCGGGAGCGTTCGGCTAATGAGTTAGAGAAGGCCAAAAATTCAACCTGGATCCGACCACCTTGAACAAACATTATCAGCAGCGGCAAAAAAAGAATAACTAATAATAACATATAATGTATCTACCTATACATACATTATGTATGTACATGAACATATGTAAGTAAGATATTTTTAAGAATTTATTAACACATGTATGTACATATTCAATAAACTTTCTATAATAATATGTACATAAACTGTTTTTTTTTTTTTTTTTTTTAATTTTAATTTATATTTTTATTTACATATTTGCGACAGCTAATGTCAAGAGAAAACAGGCGATAACTAGAGTGAATAAACAAAAATCGAACAAATTCCCAAGTTTGCTCCTTTAACGCCTAGAATTTCGAGAAGTTGAGAAATTCTAAAGTTGATCAACTCATAAGTTGAAAATCGAAAGTTAAAAACGTCAACTTTGTGTGAATAAAAACAAATTCACAAGTTGAAAATAAAAATCCTCAAGTTATGTTCAACTTCAAAAATCGGCCTTAAATATTTAAGTTCAACATAAGAGCTTATTTGACAGTTTACCATGAGGAAAAAGTAGAGCATAATCGTTTAAGTTGAACATAAATATTTAAGTCTCGTATCAGCAATTGAGCCTAAGAATTAGAAAATAATCAATATCGACAAATTTATTGGATTTTTTTTATTTTAAAAAAATTAAAAAAGAAACAAAGCAAACCAAAGCGTGTCAAATTGTCCCCAGGTAGTGGTAAGTGTACGCAATGGGTTAAGGGTGCGCAGGGTTTTAGTTCAACGTTTGACCTATATCAACTTAGCAGGTCACTTTTTCCGTTGCAGATTAAAAACTATATGGTAATTAGTTGCTACTTAATTGCTAATTAGTTACGCAAAAAAAAATTAATTGCTGTTTTGGTTTGCGAGAAAATGGGTGTCCTTATATGATGACGTCATCCCCATTTATTCAAAAACGAAAAAAGTGATTCAAATTTGTTTTTGCGTGACTAATTAGCAATTAAGTAGTTTTCAATATAATCCACTCTCCGCCCGTTCATCTATGTTTTTGAAAGAGTTGACTTGCTAAGTTGACGTCAACTTAGCAGGACACCCATTTTCTCGCAAACCAAATCAGCGATTAATTTTTTTTTTTGCGTAACTAATTAGCAATTAAGTAGTTTTCAATATATATCTACTCTTGAACCGTTTATCTATGTTTTTGAAAGAGTTGAATTGCTAAGTTGACGTCAACTTAGCAGGACACCCATTTTTACACAAACCAATAAAAGTGACCTGCTAAGTTGATACACATAACATTTATGTAGTGATTTCACTGCTGAATATTCATCATATTTTTCATCATATTCCAAGCTGGTGAAAAGCAACTTCCAACGAACCAGTGATTTCGTTGTTGAATTTTCATCGAGAAATGACATGCCCATGTTAAATTCATCAAGGGAAAGAGCACAAAAGTGGCGCGTGCAGCTTCTTTTCCTTTTCTTCCGCAGCTTATTCAGCACTGAGTTTTTAGAAATTTCCTTCACAATCCTGAAAAAACCGCTCAAAATTGGCACTTTTTTCAGTTTTCTGTCCATAACTTCTTTCTGGTGTGCTTTTTGGCAAAAAAAGTTGTATGGCAACTTGTAGAAAACAAAATTTCCTACAAACATGGTCTTTGTAGTTTGTTTGTACAACAATACCAACAAAGCTATGAAGCTACCAAAAAAGGCTAAAATTTCGTATTTTGTCAAATTTTCAGTTTCTTCCCACTTCACAGGCTAATAACTCCTTAACGAGTGATTTTAGAGAAAAAGTCTTCATTACAAATCTTATAGAGAATTTCATTACCTACATTTCATTATTTTGAGATTAAAACATTTCGGCGAAGAGTGAGAAAGAGTTTATTGTCCTTTTTTACGTTTTTATTAATTAGCTTCCTTCACAGTCGATTTAAAACTAACTTTCCGATTAGGTAGAGATCTGCGGCACATACTCCATAATGTATTAATATTAATGTTTTATTATATTGTATTTTAGAGTGTATCTCTACCTCACTTGGTTACGGACAGTCAATTTTTTTATTTTTCAAAATATTCAACAGTCTGGGAAAAATGACTAACAGAATGAAAGAAGGACATTATGTGATCATATTCTATTTTTATCAGGCTTTTCCCAATGAGGTTGTGGATGATTTAGCGCAATACCTTTAGACGATTATAAGAAATAAAAGATTATCGAATTGTACTTAAACTAAAATCCACTTTATTGCAAGAAATAATTCTTAAAAATAATAAGTATATTCAGATACTTATTAGACGTGTGTATCACACGAGGCGTATGTGTTGCCATAGAAAAGTTTCGCTCACATTATGGGCGTTCAGATTCGCCAGTAATTTGTAGGCCCCTCCATTCCTGCATAGGAATGGTTGAGAGTTGTAAATCACTAGAACCTACTTCTTCATGAGCTCGTTGTGCCATCAAATTTTCTTTATTTTTAAACCATAAAGCTTTTGGTTACAGATGCATAATTTAGAGTTTTATTCAAAGATTTTCAATAGTTTTAAGTACCTCTAGTTCTACCTAAAGATACTGAGTCATTTCAAATAGTAGCATTTGTTGTGCATGCATTGGTAAATCACTGGGTCTTACGTGCTGAATTGAGTGCTGGCTTCATCTTCATTTGAAGATGTTCACGTTAAGAACAGTCGCCCAACTGGATCTCCGGTTTCAGACTTGATTTTGACTATAAACAGCCTTCAGTTAGAAGCGCGAGATTTTTTGAGATTTTTTCAGGATCCTAAAGACAGCTGTGTACATCAGAATGGGCTCTTATAAATTTATCAGCTCTGAGACGAATAGTTTTCCATCTGTTCCTTGCAGTCCGAAGTACAGAGCTTCAACTAACTAGCTTTTTCCAACTAGCTGTTTCCAATTGAAGTCCTCTTCCACTTGCTTGTGCCACCTGAGTCGCGGCCTTTCTCTACTTCAGCGTCCCTCGGGGTTAGATTCAGACTCTTCGGGCCAGAGCTTTTATATACAAAGACACTTTATTTACTCTAGAGGGATTTGCTTCTTAATTGCCTTCTTAACCTGAAGAAGCAACGATTGTCAAAGAGTTATTCTTCGTTTGATTTCAGCGCTGGTATCGATGTCTGAGTTGATATATACAGGGTGTCCCGAAACTCAACGTCAAGCGGGCACCGGGTGATAGGGCAGGTTGTGCCCGTTCTTTGAAAAGTATGAAAAAATAATCCATCTCGCTTGGTTTGGTAGTTATAGCAATATTAAGATAAATAATGAAAATCGATACCCTACCTCACATTTTTAGATACAGTGGTCACAAATTTTAAAATTTTGCTGCGTTTTCTTTTCTTACGTAATCCTTAATAACCATGCTATTAATCGCAATTACAAATCCAAGAATAAAGATTGTCAGTTTTGTAAGAAAAATTAAGTTTGACTGAGTCATTGTTCAAATAAATTTTGTAAGCTAACTTTGACACTTCATATTTTCAAAAAAATGTACCACACTACCCTCGGCAAGTTATTTTAAAAAATGGCCCGTTTCATCTAGATTTCAAAATGGTACAACACTTGCTACTTATTTACTCGTAAAAAATTCGAATGCTTTTTTATTTGCAAAAGGACCTCAGTTCACTTTATATCACTTTTACGTAAATAGTGTTTTTTTGTGCTCAAAAATCGGTTTTACCGTGGTGTATGTAAGATAAACAGAGGCACTTGCAGTATATTAGAGTGGGACACCATTACCCATGGTAGGTACGCTACGATCTACGTTCTGTGGGCTAATTTCCTGCTTTTACTAGCAACTTCTCGCAATTGTGCGCCTTTGTGTTACCCTGAACTCGATTAGTGTTGTGAAAATTATGTTAGTTATTACCTGGTAGTTCGTAATAAAAGCTTTTCGCAAATAGCATATTTGGTCATGGCTCAAGAATATGAAAACATCCATATAAGTCCATTGAAAGTTACATAGTAACCTGGCATTTTATATCCGTTTAATGATAATTTTCTTAAAACTTTCGTCTGTTTTTAGTTTTAACCTTTTTTGTTTTCAATTTAACTATAAAAAGTGCCTTAACATTTATTGTACAGAATTCAATTTTATACAAAAATGTGCAAAATTTGTGAGACGCATGGTTCTCAAGATATAGCGAAAAACTTTTAACACCCTATTTTCCAAAATGGCGCCCAAAAGAGGGAGAAGCTTTTAGCCCCGAAAATTTATTTTTACACTAACACTTATCTCTCCCATAAATAAAAAACATTTAGTCCTGAACAAAATGCCAGGCTAATGTAACTCTTTTAATTGGCTAGTATTTATGTTCTCATATTCTTGAGCCATGTACAAATACGCTATTCAAGAAAGGCTATTAGTACGAATTACCAGATAATAACTAACATAATTTCCGCAACATAAATCGAGTCCAGGGTAACACAAAGGCGCATAATTACGAGAAGTTGATCGTACCATACCGTGTGTAATGTTGATCCCTCTCACTCTAATTTACTGCAAACAGTGTCTTATTCAAGTGCCTCTGTTTATCTTACATACACCTCGGTAAAACCGATTTTTGAGCAAAAAAAAACATTATTTACGTAAAAGTGATATGAAGTGAACTGAGGTCCTTTTGCAAATAAAAAAGCAATCGTATTTTTTTACGAGTAAATAAGTAGCAAGTGTTGTACCATTTTGAAATCTAGATGAAACGGGCCATTTTTTTAAATAACTTGCCGAGGGTAGTGTGGTACATTTTTTTTGAAAATATGAAGTGTCAAAGTTAGCTTACAAAATTTTTTTGAACAATGACTCAGTCAAACTTAATTTTTCTTACAAAACTGACAATCTTTATTCTTGGATTTGTGATTGCGATTAATAGCATGGTTATTAAGGATTACGTAAGAAAAGAAAACGCAGTAAAATTTTAAAATTTGTGACCACTGTATCTAAAAATGTGAGGTAGGGTATCGATTTTCATTATTTATCTTAATATTGCTATAACTACCAAACCAAGCGAGATGGATTATTTTTTCATGCTTTTCAAAGAACGGGCACAACCTGCCCTATCACCCGGTACCCGCTTGACGTTGAGTTTCGGGACACCCTGTATATACTAAAGTTACAGCTGGTCTTAAGTATAATGCTCAATCTGAGCCGTCGGTGTCTGATGTCCTTTATTGTTGACACCATATACTTGGTTTGGTATTGCCTTAATTGACGGTTAAACCCATATCCCTAGCTTTTGTTTTAACGCTCACAAAAGCGATACTCAAAACACGCTATGCCTTCTTTCTTTCAAGAAAGTTGTTGAAGAAGAAGTAGCATTAAAGCGTATCATCTTGCCTACATTCTTTTTCGGCATCGAATTATTTCCTTAGTTAATAATTAATTCTGCCTATAGCTTCGAATTCTAATTCTTCAACTTAAGTCCTGCATACTCTTAACGTACTTTTATTTGATTCTGAGTGTCTTAATTTTAATATTTTGCTTATATCCGTAATCAAGCAAGACAAAAATTAATGTAATATTTTATGACCTAATTGAGAAAAGCCTGATAAAAATAGAATATGATCACATAATGTCCTTCTTTTACTCTGTTAATCATTTTTCCCAGACCGTTGAATATTTTGAAAAATAAAAAAATTGACTGTCCGTAATCATGTGAGGCAGAGTGTATCTCCAATACAATAAATTATTAATAAATTATGGAGTATACGCCCCAGGTCTCTAGCTTATTGCAAAGTTAGTTTTAAATCGACTGCGAAGTTTTTTATCGTACGGACGTACATAGAAGGAAGCTAATTAATAAAAACGTAAAAAAGGACAAAAAACTCTCTCACTCTTCGCCGAAATGTTTTAATCTTAAAATAAAATAGTGTACATGAAATTTGTAGGTAATGAAATTCTCTACAAGATTTGTTATGCAGCTTTTTCTCTAAAATTACTCGTTAAGAAGTTATTAGCCTGCGAAGTGGAAAGAAACTGAAAATTTCACAAAATACGAAGTTTTAGCCTTTTTTGGTAGCTTCACAGCTTTGTTGGTATTGGTTGTACAAAAAAACTACAAAGACCATGTTTGTAGGACATTTTGTTTTCTACAAGTTGCCATACAACTTTTTTTGCCAAAAAGTACACCAGACGTAAAAAAGTTATGGGTAAAAAACTGAAGAAAGTGCCAATTTTGAGCGTTTTTTTCAGGATTGTGGAGGGGGCGGAAGGGGTGTGGTTGCGGAAATTTGTATTTTTCATCTACCGACCATATTATATTTAAAAAAATTAATTTGGTGGCACAAACGGCTCATGAAGAACCAGGGCCTAGTGACTTACAACTCTCAACCATTCCTGTGTGCGTGTCTGCAGGAATGGAGGGGACCTACAGTTTATTGCCGAATCCAAACGGCTAAGGTGAGCGGCACTTTTCTATGACAAGAGATACTCTTGGAGGATTTGTTTCTTCCTCGCAAGAGGTAGTAGCTCCGAAAAAAACTTAAGGTGGAAGCGGCTGGTATTGAACCTCTGGCATGACAGTCCAATGCACTTACGCCATTACGCCAGGGGCTTCTACCATATTACATAACATATCCAAAATTTAGAACTACCCGACCTTTTGTAGTGTAAAATGTCTCTATTGATCGGACTACAACTAAAGAAAACGTAAATACCATAATGTAAAAGTAATGTTGTATTTTTATCTCAACTAGAGGTAAAAAAATGCAGTCGAAAATGAGAAACTTCAATAATTTTCAAAACACGATTATTCAAAAAGTTCACATAAATATTAAATTCTTTTTAATATGAATCAAAGATCTAATTACTACCTTTGAAACAATATACAAAAATAGAAAATGTTTTTTCTACTTCAGTTTTGATGTAACTTGAAAACTGCTGACCAGTTTTGCGTAATTTTGCGAAATTAATCACCTAAATATTGAATATGCTCAAAAATTAAAACAGCAGATAATATGATTTAAATTAAAAATGCCAATCTTTGATACCCAATTAAAATTCTTATAACACGTTAAATAATTACTTCAAAAACAGGGCAACAATACATGCGATTTCTTGTTTTTTCCGAAATTATGGGCGGAGACCTCTTCTTAATGCTAGTCACTTTTTTCTGCTGTTCGTCCTAGACACGTATATATTAATATACAGATTTAAACTATGAGTTTATCTGGTAATTTGAAGAATAAATATGATTGCTTTTTTATTTGCAAAAGTATGTACCTAGGTACATGTTTTATAAAAATATTTTCGTATCAACTCTTTCTTTCAATATTTAACAAGAATTTAATTCTAGTGGCAAATTTATTTAGTAGGTATAATAAGAGATATAATACACCTTGCTCCATGTTTTTGTCAGCTAATTTGCATGAGTCCTTTTGTGAATCCTTGATCCGGTAAATTCATCACATAGGTACTTAATCCATTAAAAAATAATATAATGCTTTAGCTTATCCTATTTTTCATTGTAAAATAAAACACGACTTCATATTACGGACATTTTTTTTATTAAAAAAAAAAAACATTTTATCCAATGCACACAATATTTAAATGTGTGTATATAAGCGATGGAGACGATTTCTATTTTAAAATCTTACTTATTAACTAGACCTTAATTTTAAAGAGCATATACAAACAAAAGTAAAAGCATATTCACATGCACACCTACCTAAAAAATATCAGCTTGCCATAGACATTTCTATGCAAAACAAGGATTCCTGGGATAAAACAAACCGAAGCAACAACAAAAACATCGCATGGTCCCCATGAGATTTACATTAGGTTGTGACAAATATTAAGGCTATGCCGCTCACCCGCACCCACCTTTAAATTTGTATACTTATACTTGTTTCTACGAGTAAACTTATACATATCTATGCATATGAAGGTACAATAGGGTTCAAGTTGAAGTAATGGAATGCTGGAATGAACCCGGCATGAGGGTGGTACTACAGTATCTGTGCTGTAATCCAACTTAGGGTTAAACAGAGTAATTATCAAAAAGTTTTCCACAAGACTGGATCACAAATATCACTTCTTCTTTCTATTGCTCGTTCTCGTTTTCATACCACTGAAACGCCATCGACAGTGCCTTCCTCTAAGCAAACTTCAAAACGGAACTGGAAGTGCCACGACTCCCATGATGACTATTGTTGGCAGGAGATTGCTGCTGTGGATGGTAGGATGGTGGAGAAATACCAGCAATGGCTGCAGATCCAGCTACTACTACGTTTCTAGATGGATGATATATATGTGTGCCGTAGTGCATGGCACCAGGATGGATGTACATGGGTCCTTCGGAGCTTGAATCCACTCCGTATGCAAATTCCATTTTGCCACCAGTACTTCCAACGGGCCTTGGGTAGGTGCTTCCAGGATTATTTGTTGATGATGACGGTGATGAATATAACGGACCCTGCTTAAACGATGAGGAGCTGCCTGTCTCGTCAGCAGGAACCTCTCCCGGATTACTGCTACCACCAGAACCATTTGAGCCGGATGGACTTTGTGAGTATCGAGTGTAACCTGTGGCACCCGGATGATAATCCTGATAAAAATGAGCAAAATTCTGATGTTGTAACTGTTGCTGCTGTTGAACAGGTTTGAGGGCTACTGGAACTGTTGCTGCCGCTGTTCCTACTACTGTAGCTTGAATTGGTCCGTATATTTGCTGCTTTTGAATTGATTGTTGCTGATGTGGTAAAGCGGCAGTGAATGCTGGGAATAGGAAAGATTTTCAAATGTTTAGTTGAATGTTATTATTTATTTTATTAAAAAAAAAAGTTGAAAGTAGTAATCAAGTAGAGTCATCAGTTGAATCCGGAATTTTAAAAGCAATAACTATGGACCATTTTGGCAAAACTAAAAAAATATTTTACGAACTTTTCAAGATAACGTTTTTTTGTTTACCTTTATCATAAAAATAATACTATATATTGGAAAAGTTTAAATTTTCCGTACACTCATTAATGGTATTCATATAACGAGATTAATTTCCGCGTTGCAGGAAAATATAAATTTCCGCTTGACATTTGCTTGAACGCTCTGGATCTGGGAATCGATCAGCTGTTTGTCAAACGTCAAAATCATACAAATACATATATACATAGCATTCGCACATTGAATTAACATAAAGGCAAATAGATTAAACCCAAACGCAAATTTTGTTAAAAAGAATTTTCAAAAGCAAAATTTTGAAAAGCAGAATTTGGACAACAGAATTTTGACCCAGACAACTCTCGAAGCGTAGATATAATATTCAGTGTTTATAAAAAAAAAAAACTCCGTTTCATTATTTTCACTGAAAAAGTAACTTTTAACAGCTTGTGCAGGCATATTATGGTGTACTTCCCAAACCCACTTTTTGTTTGTTTTAGACACCCCTGCATTTAAATTATATGCCCTACAATAAATTTATGGACCAACAAAAATTGACCGAGCTCATTAACGCGTGCCTATAAAGCAATAGTCTTCCCATACAAATTTTTACGGAATTCATGAAATTTTTACGTTTTTTGTTATATGATCATCCTTTTAAAAAACATAATTCAAAGTTTATGGAAGAAAAATATGTATAGAAAATATTTTAAAAATTATTTCTTTTTTATGTAAGAGGCACATTAACTAGTTTGTAAATATATTTTTTGTAGGGCATAAACTTTTGATTTAGGGGGTGTCTGATCAAAAAAATTCTTTTGGAGAAAAGCGGATACCCTAGTGGTAATAATAGTAGCTAGTTGGTACAGAAATCTACCAAAAATTTGTATTCCTTGCTAATTTTGAAGAAAGTAGGTATTGAAACTTTTTTTTTGTTTTAATTATAAAGTTTAAAGAAAAATGTTAACATCGAATATATAGGTAGTTTTAAAAATTAATATTGTTCATTACTGAACAAAAAAATGTAGGACAGTTATATTTATTTCAACACTTAATAAAAACACTCATAAAGTACATACAACAAACTGCATTTCAACTGCATTTAAACCATGCATTTAACCGTTTTGCCCTTTGTTGTACTGTATGATTGTTTTTAACATATTTAAATTCAGCCGAGTTTGCTGATGATGCAATAAATATTTTCCGAAATGCATTCAAATTGGGTCTGAGTTTTAATTTAATTTTTCTTTTTCAAAAACTTTAAAAATTTTTTCCATTTTTTTGAAATAAATAAAAACAACACCTGAATTAATGGGCTAATCGATCAAATTGGAGTGTATAGCTTATTATATTCGACCAGTGGCGAATGCAGGGGGGGGGGGGATCGATTGGATCGATTTTTTTGGTTGGTGTTAGTAGAGACGGATTAAAAAACTTGGTTTATTGTATAAAACAATACATCGCTTTATACAGATCGATGAAACTCTTCCCGTATCTGTGGCTTCAAGCGAACGGTCTATATATCTTGTCTTTTTTTGTACACTTCAGATTCATTGTTGTAGTGAGCTTAGAGCAAGCTGCAACATACCATAAGTGCATGTGTTAAAGGTTAGTAATAAATTTAGAAAAATAAAGCAAACTAACACATGGAAAATAATAAAATACATACAAATATTAAATAACATTAAGCAATTAGTCCGGGAGGCGACCGTAAGATTATCTACGTCATCGTCCGCTTATATTTGGTAAAACATGGCGTGACATTTACAAAAATGGTGGGCGGACAAACATTTTTTGGGCCGTTTGGACGGAAAATGGCCATTTCCGCTACCGGTTTTTTATGTAAAATTATACCATAAGGGCAATACATAGTTTTAATAGAATTGTATAGAGTTTTTGTAGTAGATGTCAATACTTTTGGGCAGTCAAAAAAAATCTGGGCCTTTCGACTTGTCCGGCGGCGTAACAAAACCCCATTTTTTTATGTTAATCTACCTCATCGGGGCAATGGACAAATGGGATATCAAATGAAAGCTTAGACTGTCTACTTTATAAATCTAGTGGGCGGACAAACTTTACTTGGGCACTTTCGCTTGTCCGCCACTTTTAACCAAAATAAGTCATTAAATTACCTTAATTTATTTACGCTTCAAATCTATTTAATTGATGCTAAATCATTATGAAAATGCTTACAAAAGACTGCCTTAAGTTCCTTTTTTTTGTATTAAAATATGTGATTTGTGTTCAAAAAAGTCAACCTTAATACTTCGTCCGAACATTTAAAAAATAAATATGTAAAATATCTGGGTAATCGAGACAATATATAAATGTGGTATCAAAAAAAAGGTAAGACTGTCTACTGTAAAAATTCAGCGGTCGGTCAAATTTTACCTAGCTGTGTTCACTTGTCCGACAACTTTAAAGCCTAGTACGCTGCTGATACGAAACGAAATTTTTAGTTGGTCTCCAACATGGCAACGAAATGCTTACGAAAACCACAAAAGTGTCACCATTTGCAAAAACAAACACAAACACAGAAAGCAATGTCGTGATGAAAGAAACAACAAATACAAACAAGAATAGAGAGCAAATGTCACTTTTTCGCGAACAATTAATGGTACAGTGGTGCGTTCTTTTATGTTACTGTGGTTAACTATAGTTAACTTCGGTCGTTCCTTTAATTCAGAAAAGTTACTTCGAGTAACTTTATGACGTCATAAAATCGTTCCTAAATTCTAAAGTAAAAGTGTCAAAAAGTAACTTTTTGTAACTTTTTCCAACTCATCTCCTCGATATGAATTGAAATAGTTGATCTGTCAAACACAGCTGAAATGCAATGGTGGATGTTTATTTTTTGCCCTTTTGATTTGGAATTGTTTTTAATATTTAAAATATGTTTTTATCAATTTAATCGATTTTTTTTTTTGTCGAATTTGATTTTTGGAATAGTTTTCTTTTATTTTCTGATGCATTTTCTTTCTGTCGGCATTTTCTTCTTTATATTTGGTTAATTTTTCATCAAAAAATTCTGTGCCATAAGCAATGAAGAAAATTGCACTTATTTCTGTTCGATTTATGCAAAACTGAGTGTAAAGAAATTTAATTTGGAATTATTACACATGTTATTTTGAATTCCTAATAATTATTTTTGCAATAAATTTAATGCAATCATATTTTTTCTTGATTATTCATTCCAAATACAATTCAATTTTCTTTGTCAACCCCTTTCGTTTGACAGATTAACTATTGTTAACTCTGGTCGTTCCTAAATGAAAAAGTTGTCAAGAGTAACTTTCTTAACTATGGCACATCAACTTTTATTTTTGACACATTAACCATAGTTAACCACAGTAACATAAAAGAACGCACCTCAGGCAATTAATTATGTGCGAAAACAGAGGGGAGATCTCTCCAAATAATCTGCTACAATTATCAATTTCGTTCATCGAAATTGATAGCTTCGTCCGTGTACTTCCTGCACTAAAATTCACAGTCTATCAAATATTGAAGTAAAACTGAGAAATAGTACACGAACGTTTTGAACAAATAATTTTTACCGGTTTTTTAACGTCAAATATTTGAAAACAAAAAAAAATAAATATCGTCATCATTTTTTTGAAAAGATTTTCAAAATAAAATAAAAAAGTAAGAAAAAGTTAATTTATTACATTAAATTAAATAAAACAGAGGAGTATAAGAAAAGAGATGTTCTGGCAAATATCAAAGTGAATTTGACTGAACTCATATTTCTGCCCGAAGAATTTCTTTGGGCTGAAATTAGCAGAAAGGGGAAATAATTTACTCTCTCGAGAGCTCTCTCTTCTGCGAAAAACTACACATTTTTTGCGTAAACGAACACAATTTGCGTTAAATTTGTAGAAATTCGTAAAAATTCGTAGATTTGGGGAGTACGCGAACGAACCTGATAATTGCAGAACGAAAAGCAGAACGAAATTTTTTGTTTATGATTTCGTTGTGCCATTTTTGTATGGGATTTTTCGTTTCGCATCAGCAGCATACTACGCTCAAAAAAGTCATTAAGGGTCAATTTTTCAATCGTCAGCAAGGCAGTCGGCTAGTACTTAATCTTCAAGCAAAAATTAGTTTGTTAATAGTCCGATACAAATTATTCCTGAGAATAAAGCTATCTGCTTACTTCAGAGCAAGATAAAATTATTCATAGGACTAAACATTTTCAATGTCAAAAAACACCTTTCATCAATATTGCTTTGGAACAAACTATAAATAAAAATTAAATTCTTTGAGGTGTATCAAAAACAAAAACAAACAAATAAATTTGACGTTCCAATTATAATATTCTGTAGATTATTTGTTGATGATTGAAAAAGTCGAATTTGTTATCCGGTAGTTTAAAAGTCAATCAACTTTAATTCTCGGGTACATACATATGTAACTAAAGCCAGATCCACACATGTCTCGTGTGGTGTGTTGTGGACTAAATACATACACTAATCAAATATGCTATGTATCTTACAAACTGACATTTCTTATTTTTTATTATTCTCTTTTCAAGAGCATTGTTTTCTCTATCCCGCACATTAAAAAAATGTCTGCGCCATAGCGTGGTATGGCGCAATCGTAACAAAATATGTAGATTTCGACACAACACACCACTCCACAACACATCGCGCGAGACAAATATGGCTCTACGCATATGAAATACATTGGAACGATAGTGACACACGACTCCACAGCACACCACACTAGATAGATGTGGTCCCGGCTTAATTGTTTAACTGACGACTGAAAAATTGGCTCTTAATTACGTTAATTTTCGAACTTTCAAACATTTGTATGCTTTTTCACATAAACAACATATAAAACATGGCAAACTTTTGCAAACTTTGTTTTTATAGATTAACTGACTTTCTTTAATTAGATCTCTATACTGCCGTGTTAACTGAACATGACGTATCTACACTTTTTTTTTATGATTATAGGAGTTTACTTTAACGTTTTTTTAATAGTTATAAAACTATTTTTAATAAAAAGAGGATGTGTTTCGATTGTTTACTGCTGAAAAAGCGAGATACGGCTTTAGTTATTAATAAAAACGATCCCAAATATTTCAAACTTCGCCTTAACTCAAAAAAACGACAAATGTCAGGTACGTCATTTTCTCTTAACACGGCAGTATAATAATGGAAAGATTTGGTTGTATGTTAAAAATCCACCAATTTTGGAACATTTGAAACCTGTTAAAATAATAGTGTTCCAGTGGTCGCAGAGCGTCGGCCGTGACACTAGGTAATATCCACGTCCTTAATCGATTGGCGTACTCCGTTTTTCGATCCGACGTAAAAAAATGTTGGTACATTTGAAACCTGTCAAAATAATAGTGTTCCAGTGGTCCCAGAGCGTCGGCCGTGACATATCCGGTAATATCCACCTCCTAAATCGATTGGCGTACTCCGTTTTTCGATCCGACTTAAAAAAATGTTGCCACATTTGAAACCTGTCAAAATAATAGTGTTCCAGTCAGGGCTGTCGAGGTACTGCAATTTCAGTATTTGTACTGCTTTCGGAAACTCCGTACTGCCGTACTGCTAACACGGCCAAAGTACTGCTTTGTTTGTAAATCAAAATCGTAACTTTACAACATCGATCCGATCAACGATTTGAAGCGATTTCTTTTCAAATATGACATACTTTTTCACACTTCTTGTAAAATAAAACTTAATACACTGCTGGAAAAATGAAAGCAACAACAAATGGTGTCCATTTGTTTAGTATTTTTTGAAGAGGCTGTTAAAATGGTAAAATCAAAGTATTAAGTTTTGAGTGCTGAGATTTTTTCGCTATTAAAAATAGCGAGCGGACGAGCTTTTGATGTTTTGATCATCAATATGCTCAAGTTCGTAAAAGTAAAAGTTCAGTAACACTGCCACATTAAAGTCCCATTACTGACAGGTTGAGATTTTGTTTACTGCCTAAGTAACGTTATTGTAATTGTAAGCTCTTAGCAATAAAAATCAAATTTTATACAAAATATACATACATATTATGTATTTTACAAATTTTAACCGGGTTAGATTCGGATTATCTTGTTAATTATTTTACTAAAGTTAAAATCACCAAATTCCTATTGTATATTTTTAGTATCTTAAATAAATAAATAAATTTGATGGCACAACAGCTCATGAAGAACTAGCCTAGTGACTTACAACTTTCAACCATTCCTGTGTGCGTGTCTGCAGGAATGGAGGGGACCTAAAGTTTATTGCCGAATCCGAACGGCTAACGAGCGGCACTTTTCTGTGACAGGAGATACTCTTGGAGGATTTGTCAATTCCTCGCAAGAGGCAGTAGCCGTTTTTTTTTTCTTTTAAATAAATAGGTGGCGAGGCTGGGGATCGAACCTTAGACCTCCGGCATGACAGTCCATCGCACTAACCATCACGCCACGGCTACTACTCTTAGTATCTTACTAACTTCACTTACTTACTACTTACTTTAGTATCTTACTAACTTCAAATGTCACTTTGACAGTCACAAATCTAGAAATGGTGTGAAACTGTCACTGTTTTAGGCGTGTTTCGCTGGAGTTTATAAAGAAAATAGGTTTAGTATGATACTCGTTTTAAACTAAAAACATTTTAGTAAAGAGCTTTAAAGTAAGAAATTGTTAAGTGGCACCATGCTAATACCTTAACATCAGGGTCGCAAAATTTTAGACGATATTATGTATGATGCTAGGTTAAAAACAGGCTTTTCAAAATGTTAAACGTGTTAGCATCAAATTCTCTTTTTAACATTTTACTAAAGTTAAAATCGCCAAATGCCTATTTTATCTTTTTAGTCTCATACTAAATCAAAGTGTCACTTTGGCAACTACATGCGAAAATGTGTTGAACTGTCACTGTTTTAAGCGTGTTTAGCTAAAAAAAAAGTTTAGTATAATACTAGTTAGAAAATGTTTAAAACTAACAATATTTTAGTAAAGAGTTTTAAAGTTAGGAAATTGTTAAGTAGTATCACGCTAATACCTAAACATCAGGCTGTTTAAAATTTTGCGCCAGGGTATTTAAAATTTTGAATTTTATAGTTTTTTGTTTACCACAATTACTACATAACTACTTTTGAAGCTAGTTTTCAAATTATTTTTGCGGACCGATTGAATTGATATTTTACAAAAAAAACTAAAGGAACAAAAAATTCAATGTTTCTTAATTTTTTTCTTCTGTACCTACGAAACCATGATCATTCTTCAAAATCAAGCCAAAATTAAAAAATTGTCAACTTCTTTAAAAGTCAGTAGTTAATCCTTGTTTATACGCGAAGTCAAATCAAAAACCATGAATTTTCATAATATTTCGTAACAAAAACATTAAATAAAAATAAATCAAATAACGTTTTGATAAAAATCCAAACTTTTCAACCAACTTTTTAATTGTTATTTTTAGTTGAAGAAAAAAGATAAAAACTAATCATTTTCCAGTAATCTTATTCACCAACAAGTTCGACTTTTAAGGTACTATAGTGAACCAAAAAAAAGTGTTAGGTGAGTTAGGTGAGTTAAGTGGCTAAAAAATATATTTCTGATTGTGTATCTATTTCTCTTTGAAATTAATACATTTTTATAAAAAAAACTTATTATCTTGCTTTTTTGAGAGGAAAAAGTGTGCAAGTCATATTTGGCTTCGGGTGCAGCAACGGTTGAAAATATACAACATATTCTTATGACTTTTTTTTATAAACAAAAAAAAAAATTTTTATGAGAAGTGTTTTAAAACAACCCAAAGAAGTCATTTTAAGCGTATATATTTTTTCCTCCTTAAATATTAATTCATGCAGTAAAGGGAAAGCCAGATACATATCTGACTGACATCTTGACTCAGGAGGACTCAGAAGTAGTAGGTACCTTCAACAATACTAAAAATAAAGACATTACAAAAACCTTGCTCCCAAAATTTTGTGCAGGAGTGTAGGTATACGAAAAAAGTTGTATTTCACTGCCGTACTGCTGTGAACTGCTTCTTTTTCCTTGAAGTACTGCTTTCTCAAAAGCTGAAACGACAGCCCTGGTTCCAGTGGTCCCAGAGCGTCGTCCGTGACATATCTGGTAATATCCAAATCGATTGACGTACTCCGTTTTTCGATCTGACGTACATCAAACCTGCCAAAATAATCGTGTTCGCCTTGTAAAATGATTTTATTGAGAATGACTTGAACGACCGAAACGTTACTATATCGTTTAATTTGAATGATTCGAATTGGGATCCGCTGGTGGAAGCTACGGATCACAATCAGAAAGACCGAATCAATCTGATTGACATAGTGACCGATTTAATCTTTGACCATAATGATTGAAATAATGATTGATTGAAAAGATCGAAACTTTGAAGCAATCAATCATAATTGATTCGATCTTTGAAAATGAACGATTGGCACAGCTCTATGATAAAACATTACCAGCCCTATTAATAAAAAGTCACTGTCCGCTCCTTAACACACGTGTTAGCTAGCACACGGATAGAGAACTTGTCCGCTGAATAACTTTTATTATTAATAAACATATCATATTAGTTCCAGTCTGTACCATGGAAAGTACAGCAACACTTCTTCAAGTCGTGGAAGTATTCTTATACATGTGTCACACGTAAGCACTGATTGATGAAAAATATGCTTTTTGTTGAACCGGTTATTATGAAATGTAAGGCCGAAAACAGATGTGCAGCTTTTTCCAATGCAGCGAAAGTAAATTTACACAGGTTCTTATGAGAGCTGACATATTCCAGGCTCTGCATGCAGCCTTTGCTGCACGATATCTCTATTTCTAATTTCGCTGCATGGGAAAAAGCTGCACATCTGTTTGGGCTTAAGTATTTGTGGATTATAAAGTTATACATCCCTTAAACGCCAAATTTCGCGAGTTTAAGTTATCCGCTCGCTGTCACCATGTCACAGACCATTACATATTTATTAATAGGAATTGCAAGTTGACAGATGTGTTAGTCTTATCTTTCCGTTGTTTTTCGTTAATTGATACGGGGGTACTAGGATGATAAAAATAAACAAACGAACTCAAGCGATGAATTACATTAACAGTAGGCGTTGTTCGTCGTCGACAGGCAAGCTTCAAGGCTGTTTCACAATGCGACGAGAAAACGAGACGTCAGCGTGACGAGAAATGCCTTCATCTTTTTCTCGTTATAACATCGTTCCTCAATTCACAATGCAGCGAGTTATTCACAGAGACAGCGTAGAATTATTCGTGTTTGTCAGTGAATTTGAAAAAAAAGAAAATGAAAATGTTAAAAAAAATGCTTTTAGTACTTTTGGGAGTGTTTATTTACAAAAAAGCAAAAGGCAAAAAAAAACAAAAAGTGAGCAGAAGAAGACGGTGGGAATGTTAATGAAGACAAAATTAATTATTCGCAAAATAAAAACACATATTTGCTCGCCATTTTCGGTATTTTATTTATTTATCTACACAATTAATTAATGAATATAAATACAAATACAGATACGCTCGGTGTCCTCTTCTCAATTGTCAAAATGAAAATCGTCGTCTCGTCGCGTCTTTTTTTCAATTTTTCGAAATCATGGCGTGACGGAATGACGAGAAACGCTTTATTGTGAATACTCTGGTATATTCTCATTGCTTGAAATTGGTTTGACAGCTACGACGAGCTCTCGTCACGTTCACGACTCGTTTCCTCGTCGCATTGTGAAACAGCCTTCAGTGGAGTATGGTCAGGTCATTATGAAGAATATTCAAAAAGAGAAAAAAAAAACGACAAGTACAAGTATTCAGAAGAAGACAAATAAAAAGACAAGGCAACTAACAAAATTGGATAGGTACTCGCCAAATTTTTGTATATGTGTATGCATCTACATAATTGTGGAGGTAGGTAGGTTGTGATTTTGTGAAAATGAAAATGATATGTATTTAATTTTATTCCATACATAATACAATGCGATCTAATTGGCACCAGGAGTCACGGCACCTGGCAGTCAGTGCGTGAACTACTAGAGGGGGATAAATCTTTTTTCGATTTGACACTCAATGTATTTCCCATAAGAGAAAACGAAAAAATATTCTGGAAAACATTAATTTTACTAATTAATTTTATATGAACGGGTATCCATATAATTGCAATAGATTAACAATGTATGTTAGTTTGTTAATCAAGAAGAATATATACCGAATATAACGTCTTATTTGCCTTATTTTGCCCATAAAGAATGTAAACAAACGTGTATTGTTGTTGTTGTTTTTCAAAATGGATGAACGTCACTGATCTCTATAATACCCTGGATAGTGTATTCCCTGCAATGTATAACAGTTTTTGTGGTTCCAATTGAAGATTAAAATCGTGGTCAGCCGCATAATTTGAGGTTTGTCTGTAAATATTATTTGTGGTTAAATCATATATATATTTTCGTATTCTGCGAAGTTTTTTCATTTTTGTACTCAGATTCAGGCGTTTGTTGTGACTCACGAGGAAAAACAAAATTAAAAGTAAGTTTTTAGTGATTAACAAAAAAAAATATTAACCCTTGTAATAAATTCGTGCAAAATATGAAATATGCTATGTTCTTTTTTTATTTCACAGAAAAATAGTTTTTATTTTGTATTTTATTTTATATTTTCTTAATTGATTTATAAGTTTACCGCAAAAGAAAAAACAACAAAGATGTCGCGAAAACGAAATGAAACAAAAATTACATGATATTGACCAAAGATACTGAAATTATTCAGTTTCTTTGATATTGACGCTGTCATTTTCGGTTTTTTATATTTTATACAGGTATACTGTTATACAAAAAATGGTTAGGCGCATAATATAACAATTGTTCAAATGGAGCCATCATTATTGTATGAATACGCTATCCAGTGTATTATAGAGATCAGTGATGAACGTGCGTCGCCAGTTGAAATCAGATTATGTGCGTAGTGTGGGAAGGGTTTTAAGGGGCAAAATCAATTACGGATTGATTGATTCTTAACATAGAAGTATAGATACATATATTACCTATGTATGTATTTGCATTTTAGTATGTGAAGTAGGAGAATAGGTATGTTTTTTGTTTAGAACATTTTAACGTAAAACGTTTTAACAGAATATAAATATAACTTAAATAATTAATAGATATGATAAATTTTTAAATACAGAATTGGAACGGCTTGTTAAGGACACACATTTATAGTTCACTTTAAATTTACTATTCTTGCTAAATTTTTGATTCTTTTTTTGCGTTTGGGAGTTTTTTTTTAGCATTCTTTGGATACAAATTAAATTTTGTAAAAAGTACCTACAAAACAAGATAAAAAATAATTTTCAGCATTATTCTATTTAAAAAACAAAAAACTTTCACCTTAAAAATTAATTTCATGTGTTTTCATAATTATTGGCAAAATGTCTTTAAAATTATCAACATTTTAAACAGCACAAAATAAAAACAAAACATATTTAATATTTTAAATAAAACTGGCTACGCTTCTGCCTTGCTTTTTACTTAACTTGTTGTTAAGTTGTTGTTGTTTCTCGTTGTAAGGGTGATTTGTTTACACTTTTTATCTATAAAGTAAGGCATTCTAGCTTTTAGTTTCGATATATTTTAAGCTCGATTCACAAACTGAAATGTTTTTTTATTACATTGCAATTAAATCATCTAAAGTTGATTAGTAAAATTAATGTTTTCCAGTCCAGACCATTTTTTCATTTTCTTTTATGGGAAATACATTTAATGTCAAATTGAAAAAATTTGTATCCCCCTTTATTAGTTCACGCGCTGATATACAGATTGGTCGAAAGCAATTTACCTGGTGTCAATAAGAAAGGCCAGTGATGCAGTTGAGTGTGCAAGCAGGAAAGCTTACTTGAAATAGATACCTATGTAATATCTAGGAAAACCAAATATATGCCAGAGCATATAAAAACGAGACTAGGTTAGAAATCCGTTTTATAAGAAATACCGTCTTTTAAGCGCCATGTTCCGTCGAAAATGCATATTTTTTGTATATTTACGTTTAACGTGCATATTTTTCCGTATTTTTGTAAATTTTTCATTAAAATTATAATTTGTTCAGTGTCGTCTAATGTTTATTCAATAAATAATAAAGGTCTGTAGGGTAGGCGTTCCCAACAAATTAAAACCTAACTTCAGGTTGTGTCGAAAAAATTCGCATTATGGAAATTTGGGTTGGGTTTTTTTTTTAATTAACCTATTTTTGAGTTGGTTAAATCGACTCGAACGATTTTATTCAATTTTGTTATCTAGTGCTTCTAAATATTGTAAGGCCGTGTGTGAATTAAATTTAAATTTCGATTAAATTTTATCCGAAATTTAATTTAGAAGTTTTTACGTAGGTACCTACCTACAGATTCACTTCACTAGTGTCCACTGGATTTATAAAGTAGACAGTGTAAGCTTTCATTTGATATCCCATTTGTTTATTGCCCCGATGAGGTAGATTTACATAAACAAAAATGGGTTTTCGTTAAGGCGGAGTTTTTTTTTTGCCCGCCCAAAAGTTTTGACATCTACTACAAAAACTCTATATAATTCCTTTTAAACTATATGTATTGCCCTTATGGTATAAGATTATATCAAAAACCGGTACCGGAAATGGCCATTTTCCGTCCAAACGGCCCAAAGAATGTTGTTCCGCCCACCATTTTTGTAAATGTCACGCCATGTTTTACCAAATATAAGCGGAATTTTGTTTTTCCCCGATGAGGTAGGTAATAAAACGGTCGCCACCCATACTACAAGTTACTATAAATGCTGAGAGGTCATGACCTGGCCTATCACCATAATAAGTTTGGACCATTCTTACCGGGACACCCTGTACACTTAGAAATAGAAAAGAAATGCACTTATTGTTGGATATGTAAATTATCATAGGGTGCAACACTTCTTTCAAAAATTATTTTAAATAAAACGCACGACTGGATCGCACAAACTTGAATGAATGAATGAATTAGTTGGGGATTTAAGTGCACTGCGACCTACAGATCTATTGTGCCCCCTTCTAGAGCTGGATGAGTTTGCTCATGCTATAGCTCTTCCTCCAAATGTATTCCTTTGAAGAAATTTAGTACATGGAGTGTTTTCAGAGATGGTAATTCTCTCTCCTCTATTTGATGCCTGCCCAGGTGTTTGTGTCTTTGATGCACAAGTGCATCACATTTGGCTAGTAAGTAGTGTGGTGTTTCCTCACTAGTGTTGCAGAATCTGCATATTGGACTGCTCACTACGCCAAGGATATTGAGGTGTTTCCTCAGTTTGCAGTGTCCAGTGAGGAGCCCCGTTATTATTCTTAGGTTGTTCCTACTTAGACTGACACAGGATTTGTAACGTTCTTGGTTATAGTTTCCAAGTAGTAATTTAGCCTGTCTCAGTGCTGGAAGTTCGTTCCACATTTGTCCTCTTTTTGTCTCCTCTACTAATTTGATCCAGCTTTTGATCATTTTTTCCCCCATTCCACAATAGGGCTCAGGTCCTATTAAAGGGTTTGTTGCTTCTATTTTGGCTAATGAATCTGCCTCCTCATTGCCATGAATACCGATGTGGCCTGGTATCCAGTAGAGTGTAACATTATTATTTTTACCAAGTTCATTTAATTTGCCCCTGCACTCCCATACCAGTTTGGAGTGGATGGTATAGGAGCTAAGCGCCTTAAGTGTGGCTTGGCTATCCGATAAGATGGCAATGTTCCTATTTCTATAGTTTCTTTGAGGTTTAGTTCTGCACATTTCCCTATGGCGTTAACTTCCGCCTGGAAAATGCTGGTGGACTGTCCCATCAGCACAGAAATTTTGGTTCTAGGCCCAAAAATTCCTGCACCAGTTCCTTCAGATCTTCCCGATCCATCAGTGTACCATTTGATGGTATTTGCTTAGAGGGTGTAGTTCACTGTTTCGCCTACCCACTCGGTCTTGTTACTTAACTTCGGTTGGTAGTTTTTCTCGAAGTTATGTTTTTTAATCATGTCATCTCTCGGAATATCAATAAGGTTTGCGATTGCAGACCTGGATATGTATTCCCTTTCCCTGGTACCGACACATTTACCGGTCCCAGTTCCCTCTTTGGCGAATCTTATAATGGCTCCCTACGTTGCGCTTTCTGTGACCACGTGTAGTGGTGTAAGGTGAAGTATGACCTCCATCGCTGCTGTAGGGCAAGTTTTCATTATTCCTGTGATGCATAAGCATGCGAGCCTTTGAAGTTTTTCTAGTTTTTTCCTAGTTGTTTGCACTTCGGTTCTATTATGCCATGCAACCGCACCATAGGTAATGATGGGTCTTACCATCATAGTGTACATCCATCTGAGGATATTTGGTTTACAGCCCCACGATTTGCCTGCAAGTCTCTTGCATATCATGAGGGCCTTTGTGGCTTTTCCGACAGTTATTTCTACGTGTTTATTCCAGAGGAGTTTACAATCTAGGGTGATTCCTAGATATTTAACCTCTCTCTTGGTTTCTATGACTTCGCCAGCTAATCTAATGGGTTTCATTTTTGGCAGAAGCCTTTTCTTAGTAAATGGTATGATTGTAGTCTTTGTGGGGTTAATATTTTATTCCAACAGAAAGACACCATTTCCTAACAATTGTTAGCCCCCTTTGTATTACGTCACATAGGGTTTCTTCAAACTTTCCAAGGGCTGTTATAACGATATCATCGGCAAAACCTAGACATCTTATCCCCTGATAAGTAAGACTATCAAGTAGCTCATCCACTACAAGACTCCACAGCAAGGGTGACACGGACGGATTATGGTAATGGGTACACCCGTCCTTACAAGAGCATTTTCAACTGCATCACGAAAGCGCCTTCATTATCTAGGAAAGCACATAGTGCGGTTTCCTTTGCATTTAAAGCTATTTGTAATGTGCTGGTGAGCTCATAAAGAGCAGTTTCCGTAGATCTACCTGCTCTATATGCATGCTGGCGGTTACTTAGGGGCATGTTTACTAGTACTTCTGATCTTATGAATTTGTCAATAACTTTTTCCAAAGTCTTCAGTAGAAAGGAAGTTAAACTTATCGGCCTGAATGACTTTGGATGGGTTGTATCTTTTTTCCCTATTTTAGGAATGAAGATGACTTTAGCTCTTCTCCATAGGCTTGGTATATACCCAAGTGCTATGCTGCTACGAAGTATGCTAATTAAATGAGGCATTAATTCCTCTTTGCCTTGTTGTAGAAGGGCTGGAAAAATGCCATCCACTCCAGAGTTCAGGTGACTTAAAAGGCTCAAAGGTGCTTACCGCCCATTCGATTCTTTTACCTGAGCAGATAGTTTTAGCTATCTTCCAGTCGTTTCGGTTAGGATTGAGAGGTATTCTCTCTGTTATATTTCCTACCGTCGTTAAGCTGCCTGGAAAGTGAGTGCTTAGCAGTAGGTTGGACCTCTGCTCCTCATTTTCCGTGAAACTACCGTCAGGGTTCCGGAGTGCTAATGATGTTATTGTCTTCTCCTTTCCTGGGACTTTATGCAGTCTTGCCGCTGCGGGGGTAGAAGATATTACCTCACAGAAAATCGCAAAACTATTCCTCTTATCTTTCCTTATTTCCCCATTTTACCTGGTTAACTGTGTAGAGTAGTTGTGCCACTCCCCAGTTCTTTTTGCCTCATTGAAGAGTTTCCTAATCTTAGTTTTGATAGATTTTTGTTCCACCATGGAGCATCTTTCTGTTTCTTAATAGTTTTTATAGGACAACTAAGTTCATATGCCTCATTTATTGCCCCACTAAACTCATCCACCGTTTTTTCTAATTCAAGGTGATTTCTCGTCGTTTAAACTGGACATATTTGCTCAAGGTTAGTCTTGAGAACATTTTTGTAAAGATTCCAGTTTGTTTTCCTAGCACAAACTTGCTCTTGTAGTAAAAGTTTCTTCGAATTTCAAAGATTGAGCGTATTAAAAGTAAATAATTTTGTATGGGATCCTTAAGTTTAAACTAATATTATATATTTTAGAGCTTAAATTGAAAAATTAAGCATTGCGCAAACCTAAGCGATGGCGGTTGAGATCGCGATAACAATGTGCATGCCACACATGTAAATCAATAGGAAGGCTCAAAGCTACGCGATATGTAGATTGCGATTAGGTTCCACTGCTGCGGTCAACCAAGCGACTTTTACTGAACGCAGCACGCACCATTTGATCGCAGTTTGCCACGATATTTGATTTTTTTTGTTAAAATATTAACAAAATTCAAATGAACAATAATTTAAAACATTATGCAGCAGATTAAAAAAAATTAAAAAATATCCAAATTTTGTACAATTTTTTGCAAAAAGAATACAAAACATAAAAAAGCATACAATTTACAGATAAAATTGCTGTTTTATTTTGAGCCAGATTTATCTGGTACTGATTTTTTCTCACTTTTTGTATGTTCTTCTGGCAACTTGCCCGTCACAAAATGTATCGCAATATCGGTTACACAGTACACACATAATGAGATAGTCCAAATTAAAGAAAATGGTTCTATGAGAGCTACTGTTAATAATGGTTAACTGTAAATTTTGTTTTAGGTAGATCGTAGACCATACTAATATTAGTATTTAGAACAATTTTAATAAAAACCGTAGGAGTCGTTTTCGAGAAAATTTGACTATAAGAAAACGGATTTTTCAAAATATTTTAGATAATGTTAAAAAACCTCTTGTTAGCAAGTTTTATAAAAATCAAGCAAGTCGTTTTCGAAATAAAAAAAATTTTATTTGAAAAACTTTCTACACATCATGCGGTATTTGAACCCACGCATCAGATTTGCTCAGTCTTCGAAGCTGTGTACACTACGTACTTTGCCACCGTTGACCACTGTCTTGTTCCGCCACCATTTTTCTCCGAACTTTATTTGATAGACTACAATTCGTAGTACGTATCAAAGGGGAAGAGGTTGGAAGATCGGTAACAAACCAGACTATTAAGTTCTTATTATTTGTATTGTATTATTTATACTAGAATGTCAGTTTATTAGACTTGACCATTCTTTATTCCGTCAATTTCATTGAATTTTGAACAACAACAACAACTTAAAGGTACTACCACCAATTGCTTACGAATTAATATTATATTATTCACTCAATACATCCAGATTTAAGCTTAAATCCAGATGAATTTACATTGAATTTGTATCCAGATTTAAGTTTTAATCTAGATGTATTGAGTGAATAATATGGGCGTAAGATTATCTTTCAGGGGTATCGGCAAAGTGGACAATATGAGAGATGAAGGCATACTTACACGAATAAATAGCACTGTTGGCCACTTACTCAAAACATGTGACTGAGCCTTATATCCCAGTATGGGAAACTTAATTGCCTTTTATTCGGTAACTATGCATTGTAACTTCAAAACAAAGGGAGCCTGCATTTACAAAACTACAATAAATAGCTTCCAAACTAAATACTGATCCTACTTTTTTTTACCCCTATATGTTTTATATTTAGTATAATCATTTAACAACCAGTTTGATTGCTAACTATATGTATCGTTAGAAAACTTGATAAGGCAAGCAAGTGATTTACATGAATATTAATTATTTTCATTACACTCAGTAACTTACCTACGGAATTTGGGGGCACTTGATGATTATACGCTCCATAATGAAATCCTGCTGGCGGATGCTGCTGAACTTGCTGATGATGTGGGCCACTAGGTCCAAGGTATGGAATAATATGTGTTATTACTCCCGGAATAGCAACTAGTGGATGTCTTCCTTGTGGTGGTGCTAAGTATGGGGCTATTGTTACGTACTGCACTGCACCCTGCTTATATTGTTGATCTTTGAGAGCAGCCGGTGATATTGTATGTAGTGACCCTGAATTATGAGCATATATAAGCTGAACGATCTGAGCATTGTGCAATGGAAAAGGTGCAGCCAAATTTTGTTGGAAATGACGCATGTAATCTCCTGACAATGCAATTGCATATTGATTTTGCTGATCGGGCTGTTGTAGCAAAGGCTGATCAATTCCCCCGTAGTTCAAAGGAAGGGCAAGCGATGCCGACGAATGTTGAACTGGTGCTGCAGAATAAAACGGTCCAGGATGGTTTCTTGCTTGCCCGGCTGGTCCTTGATGCGGAGCAGCAACAGCATAGGATGGTCCTTGATAGAGACTTGATGCATGATGTAGCCCACCTTCAGAGTTGGGTTTGTATGAACTAGGGGTGTATTTTACGCCAGTGTCGGTCTTGCTGCTGGAAGGATCATGTGAAGGTCCTGCATTCATTGGAACTACGGCTTCCGGCTCATTGAAGGATAACTGAATTAAAAGAGAATAAAGAGATTTATACTTAACTAGCCAATAATACCCGGCGTTGCTCGGGTCTTTTTTGGTTAAAAAAAATTTTGTGATTGCAATTCTTAAACTTATAAGTGTTTTCTTGGAAGGAAAGAATAAGTGGTGTAACTGCTAAGTCTTCTACTTGGCTGATTTATTTCAGTAGTATATAGACTTTGATTTATTCAAAAATTTTCGTGTGCCACGGGCACAAAAAAACTTCTAGCTTTAATGATTAGGGATTCTAATCTGGTTAGTAATAGTTCACACTAGGTATTCATTATCAAATCTATGTAAGGTGAGCTGAACTTAATAGAAATTGCGTATTGACAAGGCCCTCACTACTCAACTGATGAGTCCAAGTGAGATCGCCGGGACGAAAGGCCATTTTTTATGGACTAAAGGCCATTAAAAGCTATTTTGAATCAATTTTTGAAAAAGGCACCTGTTCGCGTAAAAAGTATTTTTGTTTTTAATTTTACATGTTCTTAAGAAACTATTCATGTTTAATTTCTTTCCTTTTAAAGCAAAAAAATAGTATTCTGTAAATCTTGTAGTATTCACATGTATTCTGTATGTTTTTTTAACTAAATTTTAAGTTTGATATTTATTCCTCGCTTATGTAATACTTTGAAGGATTTTAATTATTCACAGAAAGAGCATCAAAATAAGGAGTCTAAATAAATAAATAAATTTGATGGCTCAACAGATCATGAAGAACTAGGGCCTAGTGACATACAACTCTCAACCATTCCTGTGTGCGTGTCTGCAGGAATGGAGGGGACCTACAGTTTATTGCCGAATCCGAACGGCTAACGAGCGGCACTTTTCTGTGACAGGAGATACTCTTGGAGGATTTGTCAATTCCTCGCAAGAGGCAGTAGCCGTTTTTTCTTTTAAATAAATAGGTGGCGAGGCTGGGGATCGAACCTTAGACCTCCGGCATGACAGTCCGTCGCACTAACCATCACGCCACGGCTACTACAAAAAATAAGGAGTCGTTGTTGAGAAAAATATGCTTTCTAACATTGTATTTTGTATATACCCTACCCGTCAAGGAAAAGTTTTTTTTTCTTTTTCTAGACAACGCAACGGTTCAAAAGATTTTGAAAGAAATTTTTATTTGTAATGTGTGAAATAAATAGTCTATATATTTTGGTTAAAATCAATTTTATCAATTTTCTTTTTCAGTCAATATTTTAAAACTTTAGCGTTTAGGTAGATGAAGTAATTTTGCATAAGAGAATTTAAAAGAAAAATCATACCTATTTTAAGTTTTCAAAAATTAACTAATTTTTATTTTTGAAAATTTAATACACACAGTATGAATACTCAATTATCTACATATATGAATTTATTATTGACTGATTCATATCTATACTATTATATAAAAGAGTAACTTTTTTTGTTTGTCAGTTTGGCTGTATGTATGCACTAAACTCACAAACAAACAAAGAAACTCTTTTAAAAAATAGATATAATACAAATTTCACTTATCTGGTATGCTATAGGATAAGCAGAAAAGAAAATTTTTGTTAAATACAGAATAATAAACAAATTAAAAACTTACCACAAAAAAAATCGTATGGAAATTTTCTAAAATCATGCATGTAGGTATTTTCCTTGCAAAATTCTGTTTTATAGATTTTCAACTCACATTTACTACAAGCTCAATTATTTATAAGGAGAAGTTGTTTTGCCATGGAAAATTGCCTTTTGTGGCATGTGGGGGATCGGGGATTTGACTGGTTCCGGTGTAACTATCCGGTTCGTCAATCCATAATTTTGGTGGGCTGATTTCTGGAATCGGCTCAAATGAAAAGTTGTTTTAGTTAGGGTAGTATTTTTGTTTTTTGGGAAAATTTTTGATGAAAATAAGTAATGGGTAGTAAAAAATCTTCATCGAAAAAGAAAAAAAAAACAATTCAAACCATGTCCAGAATAATGTGCCTTGGTAGGTGGGAGCCTGGGAGCGAGATAGTAAGTAGAGTTGTTTTCACCGGCGACGAATCGTGTTGATATTTTTGTTTAATAGGAAAAGTTCAAATAAAAAAAAAAAAAAAAAACGGTAGGGATTTTCTCTGTAGTAAGAAATGAGTGGAGTAGGGTAATATGTATATGAGTAAGGTAGGTATAATATTTGCAACAGAAATAAATGTTTGCTACTGAAATAGTTTGGTTTGGTGGTGGGTGTTTGCTGGATATGGTAAATGGAAACGAACTTATAGGCAAGGGGCGTGCACAAGGAGGGGTAATGGGCATTTAATGCACCCCTAATAAAAATTATTTTTAATTTTTTTTTCTGAGTAAATTAAACAATAAAGGGCGCACGTAAATAGGATGGGGGGTGCTTATAAATCGGCTTAGTTAATTCACAACTTGAGTTCTAATTTTTGGATTTTAAGGTAAGACTGAAATTGGTTGGTTTGGCGGTGGGTGGTTGGTTTTTTAATAGGTACTTTATTTAGGTTAGGTACAATTTTTTTCATGAGGATAAGTGATGGTGGGGTGGTAAAAATATGTATGCAGGTTTTTTGGCAGCGAATTATTCTTCATCGTCAAAAAATAAAAAAAAAAAACAATTCAAACCATGTGCAATGTGCCTTGGTAGGTGGGAGCGAGATAGTGAGTAGAGTTGACTGTTTTCGCGTTTCTCCGGCGACGAATCGTAGTGATATTTTTGTGTAATAGTAAAAGTTCATATAAAAAAAAAAACATAAACGGTAGGGAATTCTCTCTATAGTAAGAAATGAGTGGAGTAGGTATAGGTATGAGTAGATAGGTATTTGCAGCAGAAAAAAAATGTTTGTATCTAATCTACTAAAATTGGTTGGTTTATTATCGGTGGGTGGTTGGTGATGGTGAATGGAATCGAACTTATTTAGAGGCAAAGGCGTGCACAAGGAGGAGTAAGGGGGCATTTGCGCCCCTTATACAAATTATTTTCAATTTTTTTTTCTGAGTAATTACACAATCAAGGACGCACGTAAATAGGATAGGGGGATGCTTATTACATGAAAATCGACTAAATTTACAATGTGAGTTCTAATTGTTGGATTTTAAGGTAAGACTGAAATTTTTGGTGGTTTGGAGGTTGGTGGTTGGTGATGGTGAATGGAAACGAACTTATTTAGTGGCAAGAGCGTGCACAATAAGGGGTAAGGGGGCACTTGAATCACTAATACATTTGTTTTTCTAATTCATTTTGTTGAGTAACTACACAGTCAAGGACGTAGGTAAGCAAAGGTGATGTGGGGGTGCTTATTACGTTCAAATCAGCAAAATTTACACCTTGAGTTCTAATGATCGGATTTTCAAGGTTCGAGATTTTAAATGAAGATTAAATGTAATGTGGGAACACAAGAAGACAAGAACGTGCGCAAGGAGGGATCTGGTTTCCAGAATCGGCTCAATTTTTTTTTTTAGGTAATACCTACCTACATATATATTTTTATTTTAATAGGTAGGTACCTACTTTATTTAGGTAGTACAAGTGGTAAAATTTGTTTGATGTTGATAAGTGATGGGTGGGGTGGTAAAAAATGTATTCCGGTTTTTTGGCACGGAATTATTCTTCATAGACGGCAATAACCCTTGCTGGGAAAAAATGCTTCGTTTTAAGAATATGGTAGGTATATGATAGAGAAGAAGGAAAAATTTAACTTTTCATTGATAAATTATTAATTTCTTTGTCAAGTGGTTACTAACAAAATTCACGGTCGTTCGTTCCTTAGGGGGTAATGGGAGGTAGGTATAACATAACATACAAATAGTCTGATTTTCAAAGTTGTCTTAAAATTACACTATAGGCAGGCAGGTAGGTACATAATTAGGTGCATTACATTTTTATTCAAATGCAAGCCCACACAACCCACAGACATAATTTTAGGAAAATAATTGTCTATGTTCATTGATACGTGTGGACGCTTATTTTCAATGTTACCTGACAAAAAAAACGTCAATGTTACCTGACAAGTAACATGGATAGTGTGTAGCGCTCTTTAAGCTGAACATTTTTCGAGTGCTGATTTTAAATCATCGTTTTTGGTCGATATTTGGTTGTCAAAGGTTTTACTAAAAAAGACCCGGGCAACGCCGGGTTTTATCGGCTAGTAATATTATAATTGAAAACTTCATAACATTGGAATCATTAAAATTCTGGTGCTTCCGTTGAAATTCAGGACACACAGTGACAGGTACATACATATTGCCAGTGGCAATGTGAAACTCACCGAATTTTCAAAAAAATGTCATTTAATAAAATGTGATTTTTTTTTCAAAAAATATTTTTAAATTTAATTTCTTCAAAGGGTTTCTTTCTAAGTGAGTTTTACCTGAGAACTAATGGTAGAAAGTTTTCGATAAACTAAACGTGATTCACAAGTGGACTATGAATGAAAAGTAAAAAATATGTCTAGCCGAAATAACTGTGTTTAAGTAATTCAACTGAAATTAATTTATACGAACCCGTAGTACCTTTTTTTATAGTGGAACCAGTACGTGAATTCCAGTACAACAAAATCGGTGGATCATACCTATATTGGAAAAGAGCTGAATAAATAGATAAACAGGATTTTTACAAGAAAGAAAAATAATTCTTTAAAATTTACAAAGCCACATAGTCAGTTGAAAGTCGAAAATTACAAAATAGATGGGGAGTGTAAATAATAAATTTTATACCATCGGAAAGATAAAAAAAAATACTCATGTTTTGAAGAAGTTTTGATGCGATTTTTGTCTTTGATTTGAAAAACACATTTATTTTGGTCAGTTTTTTGAAGATTTTCATTTTTTATTTTTTAAGGAGTGGTTTCAAAAATTATACATATGATAGATGTTATTGATCTACAAATATTTTAAAAATTTGAAAATTTTTTGATATCGTTAAGCTGAGATAATTATGATTTGCTTTCGCTCCACAGTTTTTAGTTTTTCTAAAAAAAGCTAACAATTAAAATAATGAAAATGCTTATTTGTACATGCTACACAAGCTTCATAATTACTTAAATACAATTTAACTTAAAAAATAAATCATTCAAAAATCAATCCTCACTGAAACCCGAATCGTGACGCGGACAAGCAGCAACACATATATTACTCGCATCAGGTTGGCTATTTTTTTTGCGCCAACTCTTTTGTGTACTTTCTCTATATGTTCTTTAAGATAGAATGCGAAAGCACATCGGGAATGAAGTGCAATTTGTATAGGATTTGAATGGCGCAAATTTTGTAGCCAACCCAAATCGAATTTTGTAGGGAAACTAGGTAGCAGTGTATCGATATTATGCATGACCGAAATTTGGGAGTTATAAATTATTAAAACGTAGCGTACGGGATCGGTTCAAACTGCTGTATAAAGTTTGTTAACTTTGTAATGAAATAAACACAGTTTATTTATTATTTATTATAAAATATTTGTAATTTAATTTTAAATAAATGTTTTGAAGTTTTTATGATTACAAACATTTTATTTATTTTACATGTCTACATTTAAGCTGAATGTTTTTCATTTATTTTAGGGTTGGCGTAGCCAACCTATCCAACTGAGAGAATAGCCACTCGGTTTATATTATACTATAAAATAAAAATAAATTTGATGGCACAACAGCTCATGAAGAACTAGGGCCTAGTGACTTACAACTCTCAACCATTCCTGTGTGCGTGTCTGCAGGAATGGAGGGACCTACAGTTTATTGCCGAATCCGAACGGCTAACGAGCGGCACTTTTCTGTGACAGGAGATACTCTTGGAGGATTTGTCAATTCCTCGCAAGAGGCAGTAGCCGTTTTTCTTTTAAATAAATAGATGGCGAGGCTGGGGATCGAACCTTAGACCTCTGGCATGACAGTCCATCGCACTAACCATCACGCCACG
Source organism: Epistrophella euchroma (assembly GCA_947049315.1). Taxonomy (NCBI): domain Eukaryota; kingdom Metazoa; phylum Arthropoda; class Insecta; order Diptera; family Syrphidae; genus Epistrophella; species Epistrophella euchroma. The sequence goes on along the minus strand of OX346247.1, from coordinate 55,922,390 downwards.
GCTACTACTTTATATTATACTTATACGCCCTAAAATCGTAATCCAACCGGCACAAAAAAATTAAATTTCAGGCAGAAATCTGAACTTACCAAACGAGAACCCCATTTCATATCTTACAACAAAAAAATATCATCATTGACTTTTCTGTGAAAGAAGGTAAGAAATGAGAATATGCCGAATTCGATTTTTTTTTTAAAGAAATTTCTCCAGAAAAATCGATTTTTTCTTCTAAACAAATCGAATTTTTTGTTGAAAGGAATTCGACATTAATAATAATGGTTGATTGTGCTGAAGGGAATTAAAAACGAATGTGGCCACGCTCTAAGTGCCTGTTTACATGAGATTTTTACTTAAGAATTTTTTCTTTCAGTAAAAATTACATGGGCTTATTGCAACTTGCGAATGGCATCCAGGGAGACGGGTAATGAGATAGGGACATGATAATTTGCAAAAAATAATTGAACGCCGCCGCCGCGTGCGTCGCCGGCCAGTATGATTCTTATTTTGATTTTTTAATGCTCTAGTTAATACACAAAAGGAAATAATTGTTTCAATAATATTTTGTAGTTCAATAAGAATTAGGGTTTGTTTCACAATGTGTGATTAAAGTTTCAATTAAGCTATTTAACAACCACATTTACGTTTCACAACATCTGAATAGGTCTAATTGGCACTTAAAGTTCTGAATATTTTACAGGCCGGTTGAAGTGCTGATTAACAAATTAAACTGGCAAATAAAATATTTACAGCTGTCAATGTGGCTCATACAACAAATACATAAATTTAATAGTTTGGACTTACATATGACGGATATTTGTATGACGGAGGCAAGAAATAATCGCGTAGGTATTTTGCGTTATGACCAAATTACTTACCTCACGATAAAAATACAACCCCTAACACCACAATAATGCACGCTCTAATGCAAAAAGTATTTTAAAGCGCTCAAATCCACTTATCCACGCATATTTTCTAACTTTTCAAACTGAATTCCATCACTTTGCAGCGATAACACGGGCTTCGGTCCACTTCGCGGTCTAAAAAGATTAGATAAAACACTTCAAAATTCACATTTAAGAATTGAATTAACAATTATTTGATTGAATATTTTCAATCAGTCAAATTTTTTGGAAAACTGGAATAACTGACAACTAGCTAATCGACACATAAATATTTGATTGTGAAACGCAAAGTTTCTTAATAAGAAGATTTAAGTTGCGGATAATTTAACTGTCCGATAGTTATGGGGTACTTTAATCAGAAATTGTGAAACAAACCCTTAGTCTATTCCTTTGTCTAGCTAATAAAAAATTAAATTTTTTTTTTGCGGAATGGAACCAATTGCAATCGTTTGTCCACCTATTGTACATGTTAGTCCAGAAAGAAAAAAATTTGTTCGACCCTTATTTCAAAAGTTATTCAACATTTCTTTTTTATAGCAACACCCCCAAAAACAAAAAGTCCTCTAAAATCCCCAATTCTTAACTTAGGTGGCCCGGACCAATTGCAATCGTTTGCCCACCGGCTCCTTATCATTGTCCACCAAAAATTTTCGTTTGTCCACCCTTAGTTCAAAAATTATTCAACTTTTCTGTTTTATAGCACAGGGCATACAAAATTAAATTTTTTTTTTGCGGAATGGAACCAATTGCAATCGTTTGTCCACCGATTGTACATGTTAGTCCAGAAAGAAAAAAAAATTTTCGACCCTTATTTCAAAAGTTATTCAACATTTCTTTTTTATAGCAACACCCCCAAAAACAAAAAGTCCTCTAAAATCCCCAATTTTTAACTTAGGTGGCCCGGACCAATTGCAATCGTTTGTCCACCGGCTCCTTATCATTGTCCACCAAAAATTTTCGTTTGTCCACCCTTAGTTCAAAAATTATTCAACTTTTCTGATTTATAGCACAGGGCATACAAAATTAAATTTTTTTTTTGCGGAATGGAACCAATTGCAATCGTTTGTCCACCGATTGTCCATGTTAGTCCAGAAAGACAAAAATTTTTTCGACCCTTAGTTCAAAAGTTATTCAACATTTCTTTTTTATAGCAACACCCCCAAAAACAAAAAGTCCTCTAAAATCCCCAATTTTTAACTTAGGTGGCCGGGACCAATTGCAATCGTTTGTCCACCGGCTCCTTATCATTGTCCACCAAAAAATTTCGTTTGTCCACCCTTAGTTCAAAAATTATTCAACTTTTCTGTTTTATAGCACAGGGCATAAAAAATTAAATTTTTTTTGCGGAATGGAACCAATTGCAATCGTTTGTCCACCGATTGTCCATGTTAGTCCAGAAAAAAAAAAATTTTCGACCCTTAGTTCAAAAGTTATTCAACATTTCTTTTTTATAGCAACACCCCCAAAAACAAAAAGTCCTCTAAAATCCCCAATTTTGAACTTAGGAGGTCCGGACCAATTGCAATCGTTTGTTCACCGGCTCCTTATCATTGTCCACCAAAAATTTTCGTTTGTCCACCCTTAGTTCAAAAATTATTCAACTTTTCTGTTTTATGGGGCTTTTTGTTTTTGGGGGTGTTGCTATAAAAAAGAAATGTTGAATAACTTTTGAACTAAGGGTCGAAAAATTTTTTTTCTTTCTGGACTAACATGGACAATCGGTGGACAAACGATTGCAATTGGTTCCATTCCGCAAAAAAAAAAATTAATTTTTTATGCCCTGTGCTATAAAACAGAAAAGTTGAATAATTTTTGAACTAAGGGTGGACAAACGAAAATTTTTGGTGGACAATGATAAGGAGCCGGTGGACAAACGATTGCTATTGGTCCGGACCTCCTAAGTTCAAAATTGGGGATTTTAGAGGACTTTTTGTTTTTGGGGGTGTTGCTATAAAAAAGAAATGTTGAATAACTTTTGAAATAAGGGTCGAAAAATTTTTTTTTCTTTCTGGACTAATATGGACAATCGGTGGACAAACGATTGCAATTAGTTTAATTCTGCAAAAAAAAAAAATTAATTTTGTATGCCCTGTGCTATAAAACAGAAAAGTTGAATAATTTTTGAACTAAAGGTGGACAAACGAAAATTTTTGGTGGACAATGATAAGGAGCCGGTGGACAAACGATTGCTATTGGTCCGGACCTCCTAAGTTCAAAATTGGGGATTTTAGAGGACTTTTTGTTTTTGGGGGTGTTGCTATAAAAAAGAAATGTTGAATAACTTTTGAACTAAGGGTCGAAATTTTTTTTTTTTCTGGACTAACATGGACAATCGGTAGACAAACGATTGCAATTGGTTCCATTCCGCAAAAAAAAAATTTAATTTTTTTTGCCCTGTGCTATAAAACAGAAAAGTTGAATAATTTTTGAACTAAGGGTGGACAAACGAAAATTTTTGGTGGACAATGATAAGGAGCCGGTGGACCAATGATTGCAATTGGTCCGGGCCACCTATGTTAAAGATTGGGGATTTTAGAGGACTTTTTGTTTTTGGGGTGTTGCTATAAAAAAGAAATGTTGAATAACTTTTGAACTAAGGGTCGAAAAAAATTTTTTCTTTCTGGACTAACATGGACAATCGGTGGACAAACGATTGCAATTGGTTCCATTCCGCAAAAAAAAAAATTTAATTTTTTATGCCCTGTGCTATAAAACAGAAAAGTTGAATAATTTTTGAACTAAGGGTGGACAAACGAAAATTTTTGGTGGACAATGATAAGGAGCCGGTGGACAAACGATTGCACTTGGTCCGGGCCACCTAAGTTAAAAATTGGGGATTTTAGAGGGCTTTTTGTTTTTGGGGGTGTTGCTATAAAAAAGAAATGTTGAATAACTTTTGAACTAAGGGTCGAAAAAATTTTTTTCTTTCTGGACTAACATGGACAATCGGTGGACAAACGATTGCAATTGGTTCCATTCCGCAAAAAAAAAGTTTAATTTTTTATGCCCTGTGCTATAAAACAGAAAAGTTGAATAATTTTTGAACTAAGGGTGGACAAACGAAAATTTTTGGTGGACCTCCTAAGTTCCAAATTGTGCACAGTAGAGGCGTTTTTACATTTTGGGGTACTTGCTATAAAAAAGAAAAGCTTAATACCTTTTTTTCTGAGGGTGGACAAACGATTTTTTTGCCTGGACAAATGTGGACAAACGATGGACAAACGAATGCGACATGTTTCGTCAAAAAATTTTGAGGTCGGGGTTCTGGCGTCACACAGCTCCGCCATGATATTTTTCTGTTACGCTAAGGGTCAAGGAATCGGTTAAATGCAAACTTAAAACTTTGAAAATGTTGCTGGCTTTTATCCAAAGTTGAAAATCTAAAAACAAATATAATTTAAAAAAAAAACGCTCTTATGTTACATATATTAAAAAAAAAAAATAGTCAAGAAGTTATCAAAACTGAGCAATATCTCTCGGACGAACAAATTGTGACCACAAGAAACTGAATCCATTTTCTACACAAGAACATCACCGATTACACAAAATTGAAAAAAAAATAGAATTAACAATATTAACAAAAAAAAACCCATTTATTACCTATTCAGAAAAAACAGGCAAGAAATGGTCAAACTAAATGAAATTAATTGCCTGATTTGAGTATTAACCTGCTAGACTGTCGATTTCGAGGTCCTAGCTTAAACCAAGTCCTAACTAGTACTAGGTACCAATTTGACAGGACTAGGGCTTAGTACTTATGTGAAGAAATCATTTGGTACCGATTTGAGTACTAAAAACTGGTATAATAACCAGGTCCTAGCTGATTTTGAGTAGCTAGCTAGTACCGAGTCCTAACTAGTACTCAGTACCAAATTGACAGGACTAAGCCTTAGTACTTGTGTGAAGAAATGAGTTGATACCGATTTGAGTACTAACTTTAGGACTAGTACCGGTACTAGCGTTAGGACTCTGTGAAGAAATTGGCTGTAAAAGTTTTAGAACTTTTTCATCTAAATTTGTTCTGTCATTAGTTTAAGTACTAAAAATTTTGAATTGACATTTATGCACGTTAAAAATTTTAATTTTTGTGCAAAATATATATCTAAATGTATTTGCTCCCCCTCTTTCTTTGGCATTGGAGCCTCTCCAAACGGTATCTTCTGTGGATGTCGATCATATTTACTTTTTTTACAGACTTCACGGTTTCTGACAAATTATTTAAATTGTTTCCTCATTTCAGGCCAATAGTATGATTTATATATTTGTTTGACATTTTCTCTGTAATTTTTGTGTGCTCTTGTATGTGTTTGTTCCACAGTAGCAACTTGATCATCTTTATTTGGGACGTCAATTGGGAATATTTTCGTATACAAAAATTTATTAGATACTGAAATTTTGTAAATTTTTTTCTTTAATATCGTACAGATCTTCAAGTGTGCAATGTATTGCTACAACTCCTGGTCTTAAATATTCTTTAAGAATAAGTACTAAATTTTCCCGAGTATCATATTCAATAATGTATCGCATTTTATTTTCAAAAATTTGATTTTTTTCATGAATTGTGAATCTATTTCTGGCCAATAGAATTTGTTGTCTGAAATCATTTAAAAGTTTATTAGTTCTTTTTATTGTAACGTTAACGCTTCTTTCTGCTGAATGTACAGTTACATCCGTGGAGGATTTATCGGTTAAATTATTCAGATGTTGTTGTTGAGAGTAGCGGATGCTATAGTTTTACCTGGTTTATATATAATTTTTGGAGCATACTCCTCTATAATTGAATGCAATCTTTTCATTTTTGAGTTTGGGTTTCATGGAGAAACTGCATAAGTTAAGGGTTGATGGTCAGTATGTATTTCTAGATAATTTCGAAAATTCTTTAATGCCCGTACAATGGCACAACGTTCTTTTTAATTAGTTGCATAATTTCTTTCAGCTTTTGTTAGTGTCTCCTATTTTTCAGGATAGGTAGGTAGATACTTTTAATTTATTTTATATTTTCTCCCAGTTTTTAGGGTACTTTAAATTTTTTATATTTTCTCCTATTTTAGGATACTTTTTTTATTTTTTGAATTTTCTCCTATTTTGGGATAATTTTTATTACATATTTTCTCCACAAATTTATTTTTAAAAAGTCTGTATTAACTCAACCGATCACTTCGGGTTTTGAATGAATTCAATTACTCGGTTCAATCTCTGAATAAATTCTAATTCTAAGATACATTTTTGTTCTTACAGATACTTAATAATATTCGCTACAACAGGAGTGGATGATGTCTAAGGTGACCATAAATATTTTTCTTCAGAGCGGGACGCCTGTAAATTTTAATACTAAAAAACATCAATTTTTTTCTCTCGTAACATAACACTAGCAGCCATAATATTGACTTACTTCAAAGCTTGTTTTACGGCAAAACTAGTTAAAATGTTTTCGAGTTTTAAGTTTTTCACAATTTTTTATTATTCAAACATACTTTGACATCTAAATCAAAATACTCATACAAATTTTGACATTTAAATCTAAGGATGTTTCAATAAAAATAATTTTTGACAAAATTAAAACTCGAAACCTCTATAGAACTAGTTTTGTTGTAAAACTAGCTTTGAAGCATGTCAATAATATTGCTATATAGAAATATAAAAATAGAAATTATAAATTGTAGAAATTATAGGCTGTCCAGAAAAATTAAATCTGAACCATCCCAGATATTTGAACCAACAATTTTTCAACTTTGCTTTCAAATATTGAAGACAAAAATTATGATGATGCGACAGCTCAATTTTTAATGGAGCAGGATTTCGTCATATCTTATTTTCAAATTTTATTTATTAAAAATACGGAAATGAAAATAGAACTGATCTTGACCAATTAAGTGGGCTGGTTTTCTTTATTTTGACCATAGGAAATCTACTTTAATATATCAGGTTGGCATTTTTAAATCTGTCAAGACTATTTTTTGGTCACTTCTGTATCTTTAGTGTACCTGTTCAATTTAGTAATTCCATCGTTTTCTGAACTTCTTCCAAACCATAAGCACCGCTCAAAGTAATCTTGACTTGTAAAACTAAAATTAGTCGCTGCAGATTTTACGATGCATAGAAAACAGCCCAAATTCAGAGCTGAGGATTTTCAAAAACAATTGTTTTAATGTATTTAAAAATCTGCAATATTTTCAAAACTTTTTTCAGTGCAGGCATTTATTTTACTATAGCCAAGAGGATTTGCGTTCTTTGGGGACAGCGGGACACATAGCTCGAAAGCGGGACTGTCCAACCCAAAGCGGGACGTATGGTCACCTTAATGATATCATCTTTTGGGTATATGTAGAATTCTGTTCATAACAAGTTCTTTCTTGCTTATTGTTTACATTTTGGTGTAGCAGGTGTTGTTTGTTGTATTGTATCGGATGTGCCGTTTCCTTGTTATTGGATATTTGTATCTTTGCAAATAATATTTTAATATTTTATAATATTATGATGATGATAGGCATGGCGTACCTTAACTCATATACCTACCTACATTATTATTATCTGTAAAATCAAATCTATTTGAAGTCGATATGATACCTTTATTTGTTCTCGAGATATGGTCGACGAAATGAGATATCAGGAACGTAACCAAGAGATATGGTTAGGTAGGTACATATGAACATAATATCAAAGACCATATAGTACCAAGATCTTGCATTTCAACCAACCACCAAAAATCAGCTTCTCATGCGGTCGGTCGGGGAAAGGGAAGCATTTTCACATATTCATCCTTTATTTCAGCCTACTTATAAACAAGCACACACACTTCAAATGCTACTGATCTTGTTGGTTTTTTTCTTTTCTGATTTTTGGTGGTTGGTATTATATGGTTTTACGCACACATATATCGGGTATTGGGTCAGCCCAGTACTAGCGATTCGATCGCGAAATTTTACACTATAGTTCGTCCAACTATTCTTGTCAGTACAGGCCTTACGGGAAAGCTTTTTTCAAATCAGTGGGACCTACTGATATCCCAAGGCACTCCATGAAACAAAATGCCACTTAAATATACACAACAGCCACTGACTTCCCACGGCATTGTTTTTGTAATTTCTTTTTCAAGCGACATACATCCCTCACGACCTATCTCGCCCACAGCCGTAGGCACAATGAATAACCAATCATGATCTCTTGCTATTTGTGTTTATTAAAAGTATTCACACGATATAGTGTGACCATTGGTAAGCTAATGCACATAAAAGACTCCTTTTCCTATTGCTTATGTGCAAGAGCTTACAAAATTAAAGCTTTTTTTAAAGCTCTTAGGATCAAAAAAACACTAAGTGTGGTCGTTCGTCGTTTTTTTTTAAGCGTTTAGGCCAGTCGGCCGGCAGAAGTTTTTTTTGCTAAAATATAATGGTCAAATTTTATGACTCAAATTAGTGTGTGTGTTGTTTTTTAGTATAAAAATAAAATGGCGCGGTTGTAGGTGTTGTGCGTCGGCTATCATTTAAAAAAAGACGCAACCAATAGCTTGAGAACGGCTCATGGTACTTAAACAAAATTTGTAAGCACATTTTTATGTAAGGTATTCATGTATTAAATATTTTGTTATTTTATATTTTAAATTATTTAAGTAGGTAGGCTTTTTGGTCAATTTATAACTCAATGCAAATATTATTTTCTGTTTTATAATTGCTCAATGAACTATTTATAAATAAATAAATGAAGTGGTATTTTTTGTTATTTGTTTCCTCTTTTTTTTATGGATTAGGCGTACTGGGGATATATTTTTTTTTTGTTTTCATAATTGTATTTGTGCAATTTTACCTACTAAATGGCAACGCTGATCAATTTCAATTAAACTTGAAATGATTTATTATACATACTACGGCATCGCGATTAGAGCTTTTACATGCGATAGACTAATGCAATACGCTGCAACCAAACTGAGATGCAAACGTCCTATCTTCCCTGTACTGACAAAAATAATTGAACGAACTTTAGATGCAATATCTTGGTATGTTGGCTCTGATAATATCTATCGGACAAATCGGACCAATTAGGTGCAATTACTTCTCATGGGAAGGCAGTTTGGGACATACCTACCTAACTACTTATACACAACACATAAACCTGATTACATAATCATGCGCGTAGTTAGAGAGGGAAAAATTCTTGCTCCCCCTGGAAAAATCGACAAAACTTAAATTATGTATTTGTTCGCAGTAACATCTGAGGGAATTTTCCCTGATAAAAAGAAGTATCTATACTTATTGACAAACAAATATCAAACCCACATTAAACTAATGGTCCACTTTAGAAAAATCTGAAATTCTGACATCCTGAAGTTTATGAAGAGTCTAAAGTCTATCCAATATTAATTGGCAGTACACGTCTTATGGGAGAGCTTTTTCAAAATCAGTAGCGCGCCATATTTTTGCACCATACTAAATTAAAAAAACTCCTTCATAAAAAGTGTTTGCCCGCCCGTAAATTTCCGATTACATCTGACATAGGCCCAACGTCCTCTCGAGCGCACATCTGAGTGCGCACTGAAATGAATTGCTGTGGCCTGTGGCTGCTGTTGCTGCTGCTGCTTTTCAACTTCAACCCCTATTATATTAATGTGCATTCAGGGTTACCCATGTCCATTTGGTAACTCGTTCAGTTTTTTTTTTTCTTGGATTTCTGTAGAGGTGCTTTTGATTTTAGAGCTTTAAAAAAAGTTTTTAATGATGAGAGTTACCGTAGAGTGTTTTCATCTTTTACATTTCTTTTAATATGTGGAAAATACGTTAAAATGCAGTTAAAAAATTTTAAGCTGTTTTCTTTTAAGAAGAACACTATTTGCGTAGATTTTCGTAGCGCGCGGTCAGTTAATGTGAAATAAATTATTTTTATGTAAATTGTATGTTTAAAATGTGTATTTTTTATTTTAAGTTTTGTACAATTTGTGTTTTTTAAATGGGTAGTTTTTTTAAGAATCGTTGGTAAATTTTTTAAAAATGTGTGTGCAATAAATTTTAATTCAAGTTATAGCTATTTACAAAGGTAAAAAAAGAATAAAAATTTAACCAAAGTGTATATTTAAAATAAATCTAAGAATATTTTAATTGTCGAATGTTTCATTTGGGCCTTCGTCAGTACCAGACTTATTTTCTTTAATAATTTTATGATTGAAATTAGTATGTGTGTTGTTTTCGAGTATAAAAATAAAATAGCGCGGATGTAGGTGTTGTGCGTTGGCCACCATTAAAAACAAAAGTGTTGTAACCAATATCTTGAAATAGGAAATTTAATTATCTTTCTTTTCTTCAAAGTACATTTTTATATAGGACTTATTTTTTCAGAGTCGAGGCACCTTGAAGTACACTACTGCGGATGCCCTTACAAAAACGCACCTATTATCTTACCTCATGGTGGTGTGGAAAGAGATACATCATTTTTTTTTTGTTTTACAAAATCGTAATTGTGCAATTTTACCTACTAGGTGGTAACGCTGGTCAATTTCAAATAAACTTGAAATGATTTATTATGCAAACTACGGCATCGCGATAAGAGCTTTTACATGCGATAGACTTATGCAGTAAGCTGCAACCAAACTGAGATGCAAACGTCCTATCTTCCCTGTACTGACAAGAATAATTGGATAAACTATAGTTTGGGATAAGTTTGCGCACTTTTGACTTTGAAACAGGATTCAAAGTTTAATTGAAGAAATTTTAATTGGATTGTAAAGATATCTACATGTTTTGTTTACTTATATGTATAAACAATTAAAAAATAATCAATATCGACAAATTTATTGGGTAAGTGTAGGCAGTCTATGGCTTAAGGCCGCACAGGGTTTTAGATCAACGTTTTTAAAATTAAATTAAGTTTAAAGCCCAGTTTTTATATTTAACTATTTTTACAATCCATAAATATATTATTTCGCATTAACCAAAAAAAATATTTCAAGAAACCTAACTTGATAAATGGAACTTTAACACGTCAAACATTTCAGATAAATTTAACAATGTAACTATAAAATTTAAATTTACTGTCAATGTATGAATTTCCATACAAGTTCGCATGGGGATTTTTCTTCAAAATTGAAATTAAGCAGAAATAGGTATATGAAGTTTCATATGATTTCCATGTGCAGACTTGCCCTCAAAATGATTGCGCACTAACTCCAAATTTTTTCTATTTTTGCTAAAATTTAAACAAATGAATTATAAAAGGAATACAATTTTTATTGAATTATTATGCTATATAATGTTTGCATCAAATTTAAACTTAAATTGTATATTTAAGGAAATATTTGGGCATTTTCACAAATTTGAACTTCACCCCTCTCCCCATCTTGTTTCGTTGAACGTATTTGCTTTTGTATGCAATAAATAATTTTTTGTGTTTTTCTTAAAATCTATAGAGAAATAGATCTAAAATACTCAGACGATTAATTAGAAACATTGGGTGAATAACCAATATTTTGACTTAAGTTCGATAGTAAATTGCGTAAAAACAAGTTAGCTTCAACACCGCATATACGTGGTACTTATACATATAAAGTATACACAAGCAAACAAAAGATAATGTTGAAAATCCAACAAAAATTTGGTTACGTTTGCAAAAACACCCCGTACCCCGTAGGAACAGCCATGATTTCGAACTTTTGGTCCGCTTGCTGGTACATAATATGTACATCTAATTAAAACGGCACATAGCCCAGCCCAGTGATGGAAATCGACTTTTGCCAATAGTACTGAAAGCAGAAAAAAAATAGTACTGAAAATGAACAAATAGTACCGAAATTTTTCCAATCGTGAATTCTACAGAAATTTAATATTTTATCGTTAGAGGAAGATGTGGTTTGAGTATCCAGTCATCGACCCCTTGCAACCATCTCGATTTGGAGATCAATAATGCAGCATCGCATGCATTTTCGTACTTATGTCAGAAAACAAGTTTATATTTTGTTTAAAATTCAAGAAAATCTGAAGTGTATCTTTGGTAAAAATTGGTCTAGCATTCTGCAAACGAGGTTGAACAGCGGATGCATGGGCCAGATATATTCCAAATCAAAAAATAAGTTTAATTTCTAATTAATATTTTTGATAACTTTATTTGATGGCGATACAAAGTTCGCCAGGCTCGCCGCTAGTGCATTTTAAATGTATATGTCAACAAATTCTGAAAAATCTAACGTTTAATAAATCGGAATCATAGTAGGTATGTTGTTGAATATTTTTGGAAAGATAATAGAATATTTGACCCATGTTTGAGGAATATTTGGTTTACTTATTTTTTCGAGGAGAGAATTTTTTTTAAACACACATTTTTTAGGAAGAAAATTTTAACAGTTTTTTTTTTTATATATACCTTCATATTTTTTTTTCATATTTGGAATTATTGAGTGAAAATTCAAATTTCATGTAACGTTCACATGTTTTTAGGACAGGAATGATCCCTGGGATCATTTTAAGAAAAAAATCCATGGAGGAAAGTTCTATATTCCCTCTTTTTTAGTTCTCAAGAAATTAAAAACAAATGAAATAAAAGATAAATATTTATTTATTCACACTATGTCACAACTTTTGTTTTTTAATATTATTTTCGAGGCGTTTCGGAAGTCAAAGTTCCATTTTCAGAAGATGGAACTTTTTATGATATAAAATTCCGAAACGCGTCAAAAATAATCAGCCCTATCGAGTTATCCGTTCGGAAGAAAATTTTCTCCGATTTGTTCGATTTCTTCTGATGGTCTCCGACAAGAAATAGTTGCGGAATAAAAATGGAAACTTTTCAAAATTGTTATTGAAAAATTATTTATAAAGTATTTGTTGTCTTTAGTGTAATAAGTGTGTATTTGAGAAAGAAGACAATAACTAGGGCTAAGCAAGAGCGATTGGTGGATAAACATACTGCAATTTTATGGTACCCATTTCTACTTACGCTGCATCTTAATTTTTTTGTATATTCGAGTGAAACTCGTCTTTCCTCTTTTTGTCTTGTCCTCATGTTTAAGCCTTCGGCTTCCAAAACTAAAGCGACACTACCTATTCATTTATTTGTAAACAAATCTAAAAAAATTTCAACAATTTCTCAGATAAAAGTTTTTCGCTTATGAAACAAAACAGCTGAAGCTGACCCAATGTCAAATGAACGCGATTGTATGCTTCATTTATGTTGTTCCGAAACGGAGACCTACCTCGAACGCTATCTAAGTTACGATCGGATTTGACTTTCGTATCGGAATTTCTTCCGAACAGATACCTCGATAGGTCTGAATATTAAAAAACAAAAGTTGGGATATAGTTTGAATAAATAAATATTTATATTTATAATTTATAAAAGTCTTTATCTTTTATTTCATATATTTACACAACTTGAAGACCAATACCTACAATTTTTGTTTTAGTTGTTTGTTTTGTTTGGTTTATGACGCAAAAAAATGTTCATAGTTAAAACCCTTTTTTCCGTTTTTTTTTACCATTTACAATTTTTTTTTTTTAATTTTGACTTTGAAATTTAATTTCTTAAAAACATTCATTTAAACAACATGAAATATTAGATTTCACAAAAGGTATGTATATAGCACATCATTAGGTTTTTAAATATTTTTTTTTTTTTCGATTTTCATACAAACTGACTCAGCTTGTTTAAAAAAGTTTTAAAAATTGATTATTTTCCTTAATTTTTTAGATACGAACAAAAAATTTTTTACTACCGTAATTGAAATTTGTATGAAAATCTCGAATGATTTGATCGGACTTAAGCCAAACTAGCACTTGAGTGATGCGTTAAACCCAGTTAATGAAAATTTCAGAATTGGTCTTTTGCCAGTAATTGAAATAGTACTGAAAGTTGAAAAGTGGTACTTGCGTACTGGGAAAATTAAATAGTACAAAATTCAGTACAATAGTAAGCCCTTTTCCAACCGTGGCCCAGCCTCGCCAATTAGGCATCGGTAATACATACCTTTATCTGCAACTTACGTAGTTCAGCACACGGTTGGAAAAAGGCTTACTATTGTACTGAATTTTGTACTATTTAATTTTCCCAGTACGTAAGTACCACTTATCAACTTTCAGTACTATTTCAATGATTGGCAAACGACTAACAAGTACTGTAATTTTCATCACCTGAGTTGAACGCATCAAGTGCTAGTTTGGTTTAAGTCTGATGAAAGTCATTATGTAGATTTCTTGCAAAAAAGTCGAGATTTTCTTACAAATTTCAATTAAGATAATGGAAATTTTAAAAAATGTAGGTACCGTTCGAATGTAGATGCGGTAGGAACTTGCCTCGGTTTTGCATAGCTCTAGGTATACATACCTACGTAGGTACATAATAAAAAAAAATATTTTTGCGTATCTAAAAAATTAAGGAAAATCAATTTTGTAAAACTTTTTTAAATAAGCTGAGGCGGATTCTAAAAAATTGCATGAAAATGAAAAAAAATCTAAACCGAATGATGTGCTATATACCTTTTGTGACATCTTATATTTTATGTTATTTAATTTCGAATTCCTTTAAACAAAAAAATTAATTTGTTTAGCAGAAAAAAATCGATTTTTTTAGACAAATTCCTTGTATTAAAAGAAAGAAAATCGATTCTGTTTCGAAAAAAAATCGAATTTTTTCTTAAAAGGAATTTGACATAAGTGAATGTTTTGGAGAAATTAAATGGTACTTAATGGTTAATAAAAAAACCGAAAAAAGGGTTTTAATTATGAATAATTTTTTTGCGTCATTAACCTTACAAAACAAACAACCAATATAAAAATTTTGTTTTCAATTGCTTTAAGAGATACATATATCTAAGAAAGAGAGGGAAGATAGAACTTTCCTCTCATAAATGTTGCCCCACCAAACTTACTTAGTCCACGAATTAGGGTACACCTTGTATAAATAAACAAACGTATTTTTCCTAAAAAAATGTCAACATTTTTTTAAAAATAATAGGTAATTCCAAATATTAAAAAAAAACTATAAGAATTTTCTCTCTCAAAAAAAAATATTTTTTTTTAAATTCTCCGCGAAAAAAAACAAATAAACCAAATAGTACTCAAACATAGGTCAAATATTATATTAAGTTTCCAAAAAAACAAAATCAACAACCTACCTAAATGATTCCGATTTATATAAAATTATTTATTGAACGTTAGATTTTTCAGAATTTATTAACATAATGTAAATTTTAAAAATGTATCCATTATACAAAAAAAAGCTTCTATCTCGTTAAAAAAATATTGAACAGTATTAGATCTCCAAGTCAAGATGGCTGCAAATGGTCGATGGCATCAGAATACTCAAACCAAATCTTCCTCTAACGATGGCAACACCCAATAAAACATTAAGTTCCTGTAGAATTCACGATTGGAAAAATTTCGGTACTATTTGGTCATTTTCAGTACTATTTTTTTTCAGCTTTCAGTACTATCAACAAAAGTCGATTTCCATCACTGGTTCAGCATTAAATAAATAAATATATTTGGTGGCACAAACGGGTCATGAAGAACCAGGGCCTAGTGACTTTCAACTCTCAACCATTCCATTGTGCGTGTCTGCAGGTGCAGGAATGGAGAGACCTACAGTTTATTGCCGAATCCGAACGGCTAAGGTGAGTGGCATTTTCTATGACAAGAGATACTCTTGGAGGATTTGTCACTTTTTCGCAAGAGGTAGTAGCTCCGAAAAAAAAATTTTTTTTTAATTTAAGGTGGAAGCGGCTGGTATTGAACCCTAACCCTCTGGCATGACAGTCCAACGCACTAACCATTACGCCACGGGCTACTACCAATTTCGTTTCATAATTTTGAAAAAACTGGTCCAAACTTTTTTTTCATTTTTTTATCAAAATTTTGAGTTTGTATGATAATTTTTCAAAAAACTATTGACATAAATAATTTAATTTAAATTTGGGATTAAAGAACAGATTTCTGGCTTTCAAAACCAGTATAGTACTTCATTGTAAGTATTGCCGTTGTTTTTTCATAATTTTCTCTAAAATTGCCACTACCTTCTAAATGGGGCGAAATAGATCCCCTCCCACAGTAAAACAAATGCTTGTTTTTGACCCATCTACAATAAACCGTTATCAATTTTTGCACCAAAGTTATCGTACTCGTGCCCTAGAGGGTGTAAGTTGAGTCGAGACAAGAAAAAGAAGTATACAAAAATTTATCAAGAAACAACGGCAACACTTGAAGAACTATACCGGGTTTGAAAACTAAAAATCTGTTCTTTAATCGTTTGAGGGTACAGGAAAGTTTTCAAGTATAGTGTATAGGTTCGTGATCAGAGTTGCCCCCTGCTACAATTTTAGTGTTCTTGCTAAATTTTTGTCCAAATCACTACAAAAAAACACTATAATTTCAAAAAATTAAATTCTTATTTAAAAACACGATTTTCATCGTTTTTTTTTTTTCAATTCGGCAAAATATTTTTTTAATTTTAAGGCCGCGTGCGAATTCGTTTAAAATTTCGATTAAATTTTATCCGAGATTAAATTTTGACATTTCTACATACAGATTCACCTCACTAGTGTCAAAAATTAATTTTCGGATAAAATTTAACACAATTTTAACTGAATTCGCACACGGCTTAAGTCATCAATTTATTTTTCGTTTCTGAAAGTGAATAATGTGATAACTTTTTTTTAAGTAATTACATGCTCGGAAAATATTACACGAATACAATTACAAAAAACAAATCAATCAATGAAATTATATTCGGCGCGAAAAAATCAATTTTAAAATTTTAATTCAAATTTACCAACGTAAATGACATCAAAAAAAAAAAACTTACAAATTTCTCTAGCAATGTTCAACTTGGTTTTGGAATTTTAGCAGGAAATTGGGAAATGCTTTTGTAAGCCAGATATTTTTGCTATATAAATATCCATAATATATCTGTCACACTACATTATCAACCTTCTAGAGGGGCAACACTGTTCGTGTTGTACTCGAAGAAATTATCGGGCAATTTTATAACATTTGCTACGATATTTAAAACAGCGGGATACTTATAAGACCATTGCATTTTAAAAACAAAAATTATACTTAATTAGGTACATAAAACTTTGCAAAAAAAAAATTAGACTAATTTTTTTTTTCAAATTTTTTTTTTTAAAATTTCGAGTTTGAAAAATAATTTTTCAAAAACTATACACAAACACAACTCAATTTAAAATGAAAATAAAGAAGAAATTTCTGGCTTTCTAAAAAGATATAGCATGGCATTGTAAGTTTAACCTCGGTTTTTAAATAATTTTGTTTCTGTTTCAATTTTTTAGAAAATTACCCCTCCCGCCTAAACAGAGGGAAATAGACCGCCCCAATAATGAACCATAAATCGAATTGATTCCACAAAATTGAGAATATAATGTATGGTTAAATATTTAGGATCCATAACATTATAATTAATTTCACTGCAATATTTAAGTCAGAACTAAATTTGATTATTGGTAAGACCCTTTATGTTTTAATTTTAAAGTTATGAACTCACCTGTGGATGGGTTGCAGCTGTTACATAGTTTTTTGTAGTTGCTTTTAAAGGTGCTTCTGGATAACGAAACTGATATATTGGAAGGAAAGGTTCTTCTTTTTGCCCAAAACTATATGGATCTAAAAAGAATTGATAATGATTTGTTAAAGTATTTTTTTATAAAATGCCTAACTTTTAGATGAAATACCATTCACAATAACTGCTTTCTAGTTTTTAATAAATGTTCCGGTATAGCTAGTATTCGATTAAAAAAAAACACTAAACTAAACGAGATGTCCCACTTTTGTATTGAGTCTGGGCCCAGTGCGTTCACTAATGAAATCGGTACCAAATGCAAAAAAAAATCAGTGGTGCCATGTACTTTTTTAGTATCATTTTAAAGGCCTATTTGTCACCTTTAATTAAAAGTATAATTTAGAGCCCTTTTTGAAAGAAATATGCCATTATTGGATAGGCATAAGTCCGAATCAGTTTATAGAACTACACAGCTTTGTTCCCGCTTTGAAAAGTATTGAGCTTTTTACATATGTATCAAAATTAAGATCAGGTGATAGTGATAGTAGGCTTTCATCCCCTTTAAACGTGTCTCGTACAACACTAGGAAAAACGTTGCTAGTAGAAACAAAATGATACGAAGAAAAAAATTAACAAAAACAAAAGAAAATTATTTTTGTTGTTGTTTTAGTGGACTGCATTGAATTAAATTCAAATGGAAGATTTTTTTTTTTTTTTGCGACCTTTAGTCCAATGCGTTTCGCCCAGGCACGACAGTTGGGCTCATCAGTTAGATGCTGTCGTACCTTTCTAAGACGCAATTTTTGGTCGATGAATACCGACTCTTTATAAAATCTACAGCGCAAACGCACTGTAAATTATATTCTTCTAAAGTCTATCCAATATTAATTGGCATTCGATTTTCAACTGTCAAGCTGTAAAGACGTATTTTATTTGGAGTGCAAACAAATTTTTTCTATATACGATTTTACTTGAATTTTGTTCATATAAACCGTGTAATATGGAAGAAAACTGTAAGAAGTGCGACGAACGTATAAAAAAATCTATCAGTAAGATTAAATGTGTCGGTTTCTGTGAAAGATTTTTTCATGAAAAGTGTAGGGGTCTCGCGGCTTATGATCTCAATTTAGTGAGAACAAACAATAACATTGCTTTTATTTGTGATGATTGTTTGGACGAGAAAAATGCTATTTACAAACGTTTGGAAGACATTTTAGAAGCCGTAAATGTGAATAGAGAAAGTGTTTTAAAACAAGAAAAAGCTGTAAATGAAATTTTAGAAAAAATTAAAATTATAAAAAGTCTGAAATACATAGTGTTAACAAAACGGGTGAAGTAGAAACAAAGAAAGTGAATGCTAGTGTTAGTGAAAATGTACGTACAAGTACAAACTCATATGCAGATTTACTAAGAAGAAATGAACCCCCAATTATTGTTAAACCAAAGAAAGTGCAAGAGAATAAGATAACAAGTGATAAAATTAAAGAGAACATCGATCCTACGTCATTATCAGTAAAAGTTAACAGTGTGGTGAATAAGAAAGATGGTATGGTTGTCATAAATTGTGGTGACGTTGAATCCAGAGATGTTATTGAGAAAGAGGCAAAAAATAAATTAGGAAAAGACTATGATGTTTTAGTACCAGAATTAAAAAAACCATGTATATTAGTGTGTGGAATAAACAGTGAATGGGAGCAGGAAAAAATTGAAAATGCATTAAAAAATCAAAATAAAATCAAAGGTTCTGTTAAATGTTTGAAACTTTTTAAAGCAGTGAAGAAAAATAAGAATAATTATAATTTATATAAAGCAATTGTGGAAATTGAAAGTGGCGACTATAAGGAAATAATTTAAAGAGGAAGTCTCAACATCGGTTGGGATAGATGTTTTGTTTATGACTTTGTTCCAGTCAAACGGTGCTTTAATTGCTGGGGCTTTCATCATGAAGCAAAGGCCTGTAAGAAAAATATTATATGTGCAAAGTGCGCTGAGCACCACGATACAAAGAACTGTGATAAAAATTTTCTAAAGTGCAATAATTGTGATATAGCTAATAAGGACTTAGGATTTAATTTTGATGTTAATCATGATTGTAGGAGTTATTCGTGTGAAGTTTTAAGAAAGAAAATTGAAACACAAAGAACTAGAACGGCATATTAGCAATCAAAGTCATTGATTTGCTATCTTAATATTTGTGGATTAATAAACAACCTCGATGAGCTAAAATATACAATTATAAATAAAGACTTCGATATAATTGTCCTCTCGGAAACTCATGTAACGGAGGAAATTTGTGATAGTGAAATACTAGTAGGTAACTATAATTTATTAAGATGTGATACAAATTCTAGTCGAACTGGTGGTGTTGTGATGTACATAAAAAAATATATTAAAGTAATAAATGTTAGTAAGATTGTCGTGGAAAATAATATCTGGTGGTTAAAATGCAACTTAACTTTTGGAAACTATAAATGTTTATTGGTGGCTTTATATAAATCTCCGCGTGTATCTGATAGACTGTTCTGTGATAGCTTTTCAAATGTGATAGAAGAAATAAATGAAGAAAATGGAGACATTATAGTCGTAGGTGATGTTAATATAGACTGGTTCGATAAAACAAATACATATAGGAAAGAAATTTTTAAGAAAATATCTGATAATTCTTTCTATCAAATGGTAAGTGAACCTACTAGAATCACAAAAAATTCGAAAACTTTAATAGACTACGTAGTCACTAACAACAAAAACTTAGAAGTAAAAACAGCTAAAGAACTAAAAATAAGCGACCACGAAACAATAACAATTAAAATAGCATCTAAAAACAGAAAACAAGAAAGTAACATCCAAAAAATAAAGACATTTAAATATAACAAAAATAGCTTTAATCGAGAACTTCGGAATAGCCAAATATTTTCCATCGAAAATACTGTTGAGAATAGAGTTGCGGCGAAAGTTTTTGTTGAAGAATTATGTGTGGTAGTAGAAAAATTTACGAGGGAATTCAATTCTTATCCTAATAATAAAAACACCTGGTTCAATAATTATTTACATAAGTTAAAGAAAGAAAAAATAAAAAAACGAAATAAAGCAATTTTGTCAAATTAAGAGGAAGACTGGAAAAACTATACAATAATGAGAAATTTTTATAAAAAAGAAATCGTTAGTTGTAAACGAAAATATGTACAAGAAAAAGTCGATAACGCATCAAATCAAAACAGAAATGTGGCGTAACTTAAAAAAATATGTGCTAAAAAAAGAAGAATCGAAGATAGTTTGTGTTGAATTTAACAATGAAAAAATGACTGATAATAAAGTGATTGCAAATAAATTTAATGACTTCTTCGTAGACAGTGTAATTGAAATCAATAACGCGATTCCGACGATAGCCTATGTAAACTTAATCCCAGAATCAGAATATACCTTCCAATTTCATAATGTCTCTGTGTGCGATATTCGTTCTGTGCTTTTACAGATAAAAAATAAGAAAGACTTTACTTCTTTGTGTCCGAAAATATATTTAGAAAATTTTGAGGTCATAGGACCAGCACTACACTCAATAATAAATAAATCGTTTCGAGACGGTGTCTTCCCGGAATCTTGGAAAGAATCTATTGTTAGCCCTATTGAAAAAGTGTCTAATACGAAAAAATGTGATGAATTTAGACCCATTAATAGTTTGCCTTTGTACGAAAAGATCCTTGAAAAAGTCGCATTTAGACAAGTCGAAGATTACTTTGAAAATAATAATTTATTAATTGAATCTCAATCTGGTTTTAGAAAAGCCCACTCATGTGAAAGTGCTCTTAATTTTATTATAACAAGCTGGAAAGAAAGTATTGCAGAACGAAAATATGTTTATAGTGTTTTTCTTGATATGAAGCGTGCTTTTGAAATCACTGATCGCTCAATTCTTCTAAAAAATCTAAACAAATACGGTATAAGAAACAGTGAATTTTCTTGGTTTAAGACTTATCTTGAAAATAGAAGCCAAAAAGTCAAAGTAAACGGGATATATTCAAATCCGAAATATGTTAACCTGGGAGTTCGACAAGGTTCTGTTCTGGGAACTTTAATGTTTATCATTTACATTAATTACATTGAACGTGTTTTGAAGTACTGCCAAATCGCCCTGTTTGCTGATGATGCCCTACTTTACTTAGCTGGAGACGATATCAAGGAATGCCACAGGAAATTTCAAGAAGACCTAGACAATATACATATATGTTTGGTTATGTCAAAATAGACTTAAAATAAATACAAAAAAAAAACAAAAAGTATGATATTGACAAATAGAACTAGACTCGATTTCAGTCATAATCTTATAATTGAAAATGAAATACTTGAAAGAGTTAACATTATGAAGTATCTTGGTATTATAAAAGACAGTAAACTCACTTTTGAAAATAACGTTGATTATATATGTAAAAAAATTTCTAAAAAGATAGGTTTTTTAAAAAGAATAGGGAGAGAGATATCGATGCTCACGGCAACAAATATTTATAGTGTTATTGTAAAACCTCACTTTGAATACTGTTCGACTGTTTTGTTTTTATGTAGTGATGGTTTGATTACTAGGCTTCAACTATTACAAAATAAAGCTATGCGTACCATTTTAAAATGTTGTAGATATTCACGTCTTATGGGAGAGCTTTTTTAAAATCAGTAGCGCGCCATATTTTTGCACCGTACTAAATTGAAAGAACTCCTTCATAAAAAGTGTTTGCCCGCCCGTAAATTTTCGATTACATCTGACATAGACCCAACGTCCTCTCGAGCGCACATCTGGGTGCGCACTGAAATAAATTGCTGTGCTGCTTTTCAACTTCAACCCCTATTATATTAATGTGCATTCAGGGTTACCCATGTCCATTTGGTAACTCGTTCAGTTTTTTTCCTGGGATTTCTGGAGAGGTGCTTTTGATTTTAGAGCTTTGAAAAAAGTTTTTAATGATGAGAGTTACCGTAGGGTGTTTTCATCTTTTGCATTTCTTTTAATGTGTGGAAAATACGTTACAATGCAGTTCAAACATTTTAAGCTGTTTTCTTTTAAGAAGAACACTATTTGCGTAGATTTTCGTAGCGCGCGGTCAGTTAATGTGAAATAAATTATTTTTATGTAAATTGTATGTTTAAAATGTGTATTTTTTATTTTAAGTTTTGTACAATTTGTGCTTTTTAAATGGGTAGTTTTTTAAGAATCGTTGGTAAATTTTTTAAAAATTTGTGTGCAATAAATTAACCAAAGTGTATATTTAAAATAAATCTAAGAATATTTCAATTGTCGAATGTTTCTTTTGGACCTTCGTCAGTACCAGACTTTTTGAGAAATAAAATAAATATTAGTCAAAATTTTTGAAAAAAATCTTGGTTTTTTTTCAAAATTTTGCGTGATTAAGTGCCATTTTTTCTATTTTTTTAATTGTCAATGAAATATTTATAAATAGATGAAGTGATATTTTTTGTTATTTGTTTTTTTTTTTTTGTATATAAAGGGATTAGGACTACTGGGGATACCCTTACAAAAACGCACCTATTATCTTACCTCATGGTGGTGTGGAAAAAGATAAATCAATTTTTTTTTTGTTTTTCAAAATCGTAATTGTGCAATTTTACCTACTAGGTGGTAACGCTGGTCAATTTCAAATAAACTTGAAATTATTTATTATGCAAACTACGGCATCGCGATAAGAGCTTTTAGATGCGATAGACTTATGCAGTACGCTGCAACCAAACTGAGATGCAAACGTCCTATCTTCCCTGTACTGACAAGAATAATTGGATAAACTATAGGGAAATATGTTTACATTCTTGCACCTAGAAATATATGTTGTTGTTGTTGTAAACCCGTGGTCTGGTTAATGTACGAAGAAAAGAATTAACAAAAACAAAAGACAATTATTTTTGTTGTTGTTTTAGTGGACTGTATTGAATTTTTAAATGTTAGTTTTATCAATTTTCCTAAGGAGAATTTGTAATTTTTAAGCTTTTTCTTTAGTGGCTCCCATTTAAGTAAAGCCGA
This sequence comes from Epistrophella euchroma, assembly GCA_947049315.1. Lineage (NCBI taxonomy): Eukaryota > Metazoa > Arthropoda > Insecta > Diptera > Syrphidae > Epistrophella > Epistrophella euchroma. The sequence continues at coordinate 55,898,981 of OX346247.1, read as the reverse complement.
AAGCAAAATTTAGGAGTAGTAAATATGACCATACGAGACCTATCCTGCATAAAACCACTAACACTTTGTAGAAAACTTCATCAATTTCGTTAGGGCCGTGTCCGAGAAACCAAACATTAATAAAAGTGGGCGTGCCAGTGGGCGGATATTAATAAAAATGTTTTTTTTTCCTGCTCAAAAGATAAAACTCTTAAGATTTTAATTAAATCGATTGATTCGTTTCCAAGTGGGCGGATCTTACCCAAGTTTAAATTTTTTTTTTTCGTTCATAAGAACATATTCTGAAAATTTCATTGAAATGTTTCCGAGAAACCAAACATTAATAGTGGGCGCAGCAGTGGGCGGATATTAATAAAAATATTTTTTTTAATTTTTGAAAAAAAAAAAAACTTTGACAATTTCAATCAAATCAATTGAATCGTTTCCGAGAAAGACCAATAAATAATTAAAGTAGGCATATCAGAAGTCGGATTATACCAAAACAAATTTAAAAAGTTTTTCGCGTTCATAAAAGATAGCTCTGAAATTTTTTTATAAAGATCGTTAAATAAATCTAAAAATTTCATTAAAATCATTACAGCCGTTTCCGAGAAATCAAATATTAATAAAAGTGGGCAATGGGCGGATTTGACCATAACAAATTTCGAAATTTTTTTCTCGTTCATAAGAACAAACTCCGAATATTTCGTCAAATTCGTTAGAGCCGTTTCCGAGAAACCAAAAATTGATATAAATGGGCGTGGAAGTGGGCGGATATTACTAAAAATATTGCTTGAATTTTTTTCTTGCCCAAAAGAAAACACCCTGAAAATTTCAATCAAATCGATTGATTCGTTTCCGAGAAAGACCAATAAATAGTAAAAGTAGGTGTGGCAGTGCGCGGATTTGACCACAACAAATTTCGAAATTTTTTTCTCGTTCATACGAAGAAACTTCGAAAATTTCATCAAAATAGTTAGAGCCGTTTCAAAGAAACCAAAAATTGATAAAAGTGGGTGTGGAAGTGGGCGGATATTACTAAAAATATTTGTTTAATTTTTTTCTTGCCCAAAAGAAAACATCCTGAAAATTTCAATCAATTCGATTCTTTCGTTTCCGATAAATTGAGAAAATTAAATAGTTTTCGAGAGGAAAATAAATGTGAAATGTGGGCGTGGCAGTGGGCAGATTTTCATAAAAAAAAATTTTAAAATTTTTTCTCACTCAATAGAATAAGCTCTAAAAACTTCATCCAAATCGTTAGAGCCGTTTCCGAGAAACCAGTGATATTTTTTTTATTTATATTATTTTTTTTTATTTTTATATACACTTGTCAAACAATTAAGGGAACCAAAAAAAATTACTTTTTTTTTAGTGATTTTTGAAGAGCTGTATCTCTGTGAAAAGTGGTCGTATTGAGATGAAACAGAAAGCATTCTGAAGCTTTAAACTTTTTGTATTGAGAATTTTTTCGCAAATGATTTTTTAAGGTACCGTTATTGCGCAATCATAAGAAGCAGCACGACCCAAAAATTTTAATTTTTTTTCTTTTTTTTGAACATTATCATTTTCTTTGAAATTTTTTTTTCAGCCAATTTAATATTCTATTTTGATAACTTGTTTTTTCAGCTTTAAGGTCATCTTTTTTCGTCATTGTACAATTTTTTTTCAAAAGAATGTCTGGCTTTGAATGAAAAAACAGACTTTTGACTTTGACTATCAATATCTTCGCAAGGAATGACTACACGGAAAATTTAAGGGTAGTTTTAAAGACTTGAATTAATATTCTACAAGATTTTTCAAAACTTTATAACAATTATTTTTTTTTTGGCTCCTCATCGTTACATTCAGAAAAAGTCAAAAAACCGACGTTTTAAAGACTTCTTGTAAATCTTTTACTGCTTTATAAATATTCACTGCAGGGCTTAATTTGGTAAAACATTTTAAAGAACTATAGACCACCAATATTTCTGTAAAATTTCAAATAAATCCATTGAAACGTTCGAATGATCAAATTCGTAAAAACCAATTAAGGGAACAAATTGGGTGGTTCATAAACATTGTGACATTGTCATCAAAACGGAAACGAAAACAACAATTTCTGCCCACTTTTTTCAAAGTTTTGCGTTAGTTACAATACTGAAAAGCGTTGAGAAAAAATATAAAATATATATATAAATACAAGAACTGCTCGTTTAAAGTAATAAGATAAGATAAGTTACAAAAACCAAATCAAGAATTATTAACGGCCAGTTTCTGGACAAAGTTCTAACCCCTAAAACTCGGTTTATTGAAAAATTAGAACTTAATTGAGTTCTAACTCATTTCTTCACCGAGTTCTAACGCCTTAGAACTTTGATTTGGATCTCAGTTTGAGATAGAACTTCGATAAACTTGGACCCTCAAATTCGGGGGTCTGACCTAGAACTCGGTTTAACAACATATTTATTTCTTCAAAAAACTTATTTGGTTAAAAATTTTGACTCGACTTAAAAAAACAAGGTAATTCAAATTAATGTGGGATAAATTTAATTTTAGGTTCAAGACTTTCATCGTGCGTTGAAAAATCCATATAACAAGATAGCTTCCTGCACAAAATACAAATTTGTGTACCTATGTACATTCTACATGTTACAAGATTTTAACCACTATATTTTCCTGGTGAGGAAGGAAACAGAAATGCATTAATGTTTCCGATATTGGTTAAGACAAAAAGTGCACCTAAAGCACTATTTTCCTCAAAATAAAGTAATTAATGACAACCGTTCGCAGCTTCACACTGACGTGTGCGAATTTGAATCTGAGGGACATTTTGAGTAAGCTTGACCCCGGACGTTGAGATGAAACAAAAATCATTCTGAAGCTTTATATTTTTTGTGTTGAGAAAATTTATAAAATGATTTTTTTAAGGTACCGTTGTTGGGCAGTCATAAGAAGCAGCACGACCCAAAAACTTTATTTTTTTTTTATTTTTTGAACATTGTCAAATCAGGGTGATTTATAAAGATGTCAAATTCATCATCGCATCATCGATTATGGATGTGGTTCTGACAAATTGACAAAACAAAAATCTGTTGCAAGTTCAAAAATCAAAACAAACAAAATGCACAATATAAAAAATTTGTATACCACGAAAATGAAATAAAAAACAACACCAGCATATGCAACTAAATTGGATACAACAAAATTGACTATTTACTTAAAATTAATAAAAAGGATAAATTAAAAAAAAAATATATCTACATACACTATTTTCAAAACAATTATGTAGGTAAGGGAACAAAAAAAGAAATCACTTTTTTTTAGTGTTTTTTGAAGAGCCGTATCTCTGTGAAAAGTGATCACATTGTATGTATTATATTATATTATATTTTTTGTATTGGGAAATTTTAGAAAAAGATTTTTTTTAGGTACCGTTATTGCGCAATCATAAGAAACAGCGGGATCCAAAAATTTTTATTTTTTTTTTATTTTTTGAACATTTTCTTTGAAATTTTTTTTCGAGCCAATTTAATGTTTCGCTCCGATAACTAGCTTATTCAGCTTTAAGGTCGTCTTTTTTCATTGTTCTACAATTTTTTTTCAGAAGAATACCTGGCTTTGAATGAAAAAACAGACTTTTGATTTTGACTACCAATATCTTCGCAAGGAATGACGACACGGAAGAAGGAAATGATTAGAAGTGAAGAGGGGTCAAGTTCTAAATGTTTTTAAAACTAAGTTCCAAAGATAAACCGTAAGTTACTGGATCGAGTTTTAATTTGATTTTAGAACTTTGTGAAGAAATTGGCATGAGAATTAGAAATTAGATTCTTCTGTACAAAATTTAATGAATATAAATAATCAATAAATTCATTTGAACAGTTGACATTTGTATGAATAGCCCTGTATTGAAAATATTTTTTTTCTTCATAACTCTATCTCAGCTATAACTTATATCAATTTCATCGAAATCGGTCAAGAAACAACGAAGTTGATATTTTTATGAAACGCCCTTTCGTGAAGAACAACAAAACATTTTTTGTATCCGACCCCGTATTTAAGTAAACCCATTCCCCATGCCACCCAATCTCTCTAGATTTCTAATGGTTAAATCACGCCCTATTTTTATATTTGTTACTCCACTCGCGTTCAACTTCACTTTTACCTCCCCATTGCTATACCAGTAAGCCCAGCGAAAAAATACCACGGTCAACTGGCTTGCTTACATCAATCACCTCGAAGATTGTATTTGCGAGAATGTTTCACAGCGGAGATGTGTCTTTGAGAAGATTTTGTTTGCGAGGATGTGCCGCAGCGGAGATTATGCTTTGAGAAGATTTTGTTTGCGGGGATGTGTCGCTGCGGAGATTTGGTTTTGCGATGATTTTGCTTGCGAGGATGTGTCGTGCGGAGATTTTGTTCGTGAAGGTTAGTTACGGTTTCTAATTATAACATTATATTCATTATGACTCGAAGCATTGTATAAATTATTGACTTTGGTCCTTAAGCTACTAGAGTTATGATAATAGATATTTAAATTATTGATACGATCATTAGTGAAAGATGTTAGTTTGTCCTCATTTATATGAGAAAAAGCGCCTATGCGTTTTTTGGCATAGAAATAAAAGGACGAATTATAACACCAGCAGGCCAAAACTCCGCACAGAAGACAGAATCGACGAAATCAATTGGTATACTTAATTTGAAATCAGCAAATTTGGCACTACGTGGTTTTTCTTTGGCTTAAGTAAAAAGCATGAAAAACCAGATGGGTTAGCATTGAAGTTCGATAAGATATAATTTCATCGCCTAGGATGGAAATTCGTAATATGAAACCATTTAATCTTATGCAATACCTTGTTGTTTCCATATTGTGATCTGATGCCAACAACACCTGCGCCGAGATTTAGGTATTTCAGCGAGTGAAGTTAGATGACTCGACTTTCTCGCCGACTCATCTCACTTCATTCGCAAAAGTGATTTAGCTATTATTATTCGAATCTAGTTTCGAACACATGAAATGTCATAACCAAAGACTATCTCTTAATTGGTTGTCTTTGGTTTTGTTTGTTTGAGGTTTAATTTTTCAATTTTGTATTTTTATTTTAACTAGACTTTATCAAAAAACTTAGGAAAATAAAATTTAATCAATGTGTGACTTAAGTGTGTAGTTAGTATGCCTTAAATACATTGCCCACTTTTTGCAAAATAACAAAAGTAAAAATATTTCTTTTTCCCGCTTAGCGCAGTTGTTTTGTGAAAAAGAATATACACATTTTTTTAAAAACCAAATATTAAGCTTTCTGCGTCATTTTTATAAGTTTTCCATTGAGAAACACTATCCCAAAATAAGTTTAAAAATTTACAGATTTCACTCATAGAGTAACCATAGGGACATTGAAAATGACTTTATTTTGCTAGATAAACAAAAAACATGACTAATCTTTACAATCTTTACAAATTAATTAAAAAATTATAAGTTTTGAAGTTTCTAGGTGTAGGTATTTAAAGTCGCTTTCCATTTGGCAAAAAATAAATCTTTTTAATTTTCTTTAACTAACCCCATCATACTTTTCTATTCAACCAAAAAAATCGTTTTTTTTTTTTAATCTGATATCAAAACTCACCTATTAGGGCAAACAAAATATGCCCTAAAAACAGTTTTAAGCGCTTATAATTATGCCCTTAAAAATCAATTACATATATATGCCCTTAACAAGTAATTATATACTCACAAAAAAAATGATTAGGTCCCTAAAAATATGCTCAATATGCTTGTAAAAATATATTCTATGTAGGTATGTATGTATACCTATGTAATTTATTTTCAAAAACTGTACTAAAAAAGTTTTGAAGTTTCTAGGTGTAGGTATTTAAAGTCGCTTTCCATTTGGCAAAAAATAAATCTTTTTAATTTTCTTTAACTAACCCCATCATACTTTTCTATTCAACCAAAAAAATCGTTTTTTTTTTTAATCTGATATCAAAACTCACCTATTAGGGCAAACAAAATATGCCCTAAAAACAGTTTTAAGCGCTTATAATTATGCCCTTAAAAATCAATTACATATATATGCCCTTAACAAGTAATTATATACTCACAAAAAAAATGATTAGGTCCCTAAAAATATGCTCAATATGCTTGTAAAAATATATTCTATGTAGGTATGTATGTATACCTATGTAATGTATTTTCAAAAACTGTACTAAAAAGAACGACATAAATCTAAACGTCTATAAAGCTAAGATATAAAATACACATTAGCATAATCAATTGAAACCATAACCAGAATTTTGTGCTTTTTTTGTGCTATTTTTGTGTGAAAGTCTCGATTTTTGTGCTAGCATAGTTTTTGTTTTATGTAAATCTATATGTTACCTTAATATTAAGCTAGCAAAACTTCTAAACCACTTGCATAATCAGATGAAATAAAAACTAAAATTTTATGCTCTTTTCGTGCTATTTTGTGCGGAAGTCCCGATTTTTGTGTTAGCATAGTTTTTTTTTATGCAAAGTTATGCTACCCATATAAAGCTAGGAAAACATAAAACAAAACTATGCGAGCACAAAAATCAGAACTGCCACACAATAATAGCACACAAATAGCACAAAATTCTAGTTTTTATTTCAATTGATTATGTTGAGCAATTTAGAAGTTTTGTTAGCTTAATATTAAGGTAGCATAGATTTACATAAAACAAAAACTATGCTAGCACAAAAATCGAGACTTCCACACATAATAGCACAAACCCGCCGAAATCGGCGAGTTAAAATTCCTGAACCATGGATCAAGATTTAAACCACGATTGTACAACTGGCACTAATTATATCAAAAATAAAAAACAAAATTTACACGAGTGAGTCCCACGAGCTTGCTCTCGTGGCTAGCAAAAATGTTGGTACCTTTCAACGAAAGAAATGTTAAAAAGTCAGAATTACTGGGAACATGATTTTTTTACTTTTGGGTTAGTATTTTCTAAATTTTCAAAAGCTATCTGTACCTATTGTTTAAGCCGTGTGCGATTTGGATTAAAATCGCGTTAAATTTTATCCGAAGATTAATTTAATTTTTGACACTAGTGAGGTGAATCTGTAGGTATGTGTACGTACAAACTTCAAAATTTAATTTCGGATAAAATTTATTCGAAATTATAGTTCAATTCACACACTGCCTTAAAATATTTAGAAGCACTGGATTACAAAATTGAATAAAATCGTTCGAGTCGATTTAACCAACTCAAAAATAGGTTAATTAAAAAAAAAAAACAAAAACTCCAACCCAAATTTCCTTAATGCCAATTTTTTTGCACTAACCTCAAGTTATGTTTTAATTTTTTGGTAATGCCTTTATTATTTATTGAATAAACATTTGAAGACACTGTACAAGTTATGATATTAATGAAAAATATACAAAAATACGGCAAAATATGCACGTTAAACGTAAATATACAAAAAATATGCATTTTCGACGAAAAATGGCGCTTTAAAGACAGTATTTCTTATAAAACTGATTTCTAATCTAATCTCGTCTTAATAGTAGCTACGTTTTATTTTCCACAAAATCTGATCCGGATCACATCATGATGATGATAATAAAACAAACTGAATCACAAAATTACTGAGTTCTCACAGTTGGCTTCATTTGCACAATAAAATTGACAGATGGAAAATTTTCACAAATCTTGTTTGAAATAATATCTTGTATCTAAAGAAGAACGAATGTTTAAAAATGAAACAATTTTTGCTTCACTTTAATTTCCATTTAGTTAATAGTTTTTATGTATTTTTCCTGGATCTTGTGTTGTTTTTATTATACTTGCAATTATGTTTCAAAATCTAATCCGGATCAGATCTGGGGGAAAATATTCGGTTATGGGCAGGAGAAATGGAAACACTTTTTTCTTTCAGAAGAGAAATTTTGGTTTTCCTATTGTTTGAATCTATGATATAAGGTTTACTTTTAGAGCATTGGGTATATTTGAAACGATGAGGATTGAGCTTTTCAAAATAACTTTTATATTGTATAAAGAAAGAGAAAAGTTCACTGATTGTAGGTATGCATATGCATGCTGAAATTGATAATTGTTTGCACGTATCACAGTTCCAAAATAAATTATCATCTGAATTTATCGCGGCAATGCTAGATTCACTCAATTCTAGATTGAATATATTTTGACAAATACCACAACAGATAAGATTTATTATTATTATGTACTATTCATACTAGAATGTCAGCTTATTAGGCTTGACCATTCTTTACTCCGTCAATTTCATTGAATTTGTGAACAACAACAACAACTTAAATGCGCTACCACCAATTGCTTACGAATTAATTTTTTTTTTGGTATTTTTAATTCGTTTTATTTTTGTTTTCGCTGGAGATAGCTATTTCAAGGGATGCCAAGCCCTATCATCAGTCTCCTTTAAAAGGATTTATATTGGAAACCACATCCATTTTATAAAAAGCAGACGAATAAACGGACTGTCTATTAAAAAGCTATTACTGTCATTACTGGGCAGTCGTAGTGTTGTTCCAAACAAGATTTCCGATGGTGTATTTCCTGTCGAGCTGTGTACTGCACTCCTATATGTCATTAAGAATAATGGACTATGTCTATCCCAATCTCGTTGGTAGCCACAGACAACCTTAGACAGATATTCCTTTAGCGTCCGGCTGAATCGTTCAACCATCCCATCAGATTGTGGATGAAGCGGCCGGCGTTGTCCTCGTCTTTTTAATGCCAAGGAGCGAACAAACTTCCTCGAAGATGTTAGATTCAGATTGGTTGAGTTAAGGATTTTTGCCTTAAACTTTTTGGAGTTCGCAGGATTCTGCGTGTCCTTTTCTTTGATTTTAGTTATCGCTGACACAGATTCACATTTCCCGACTTATATCCTTTTCTAAACTTAACTCCGTACAGTTTGATATTCAGAATCCCTACAGGCACCATATGCTGTTCTTTGGTTCCACAAGAGTCTTCCCAACGATGATGTTTTGGGAGTATTGATCAGAGTCTGGTTCCACCATGAGGTATCGATGACAACCCAAACTGCTTTTTATTTTAGTCCAAACAAACACTTCAGAAGAAGACGGCAAGCATATATCTTCTTTATGACAGTTCTTAGAGTTGTTGATTTTTCGCCACCATAAACCATAGGTAATTAAGAACTTGCTTACCATATCCAGAATTACCCCATGCTCTTTATACATCCAATGTTGTGAACAATTATGTTTTGTAACACCTTGTGAACAATTAAATAGCCACAGACTTTTTTTTACAAAATTCGCAAAATTTTAACTGTTTTGTTTTAATTCCTTTTCTCTGTTAATTCCTCTTTCTAAGAAAATCTTACTTTAGCCTACGATTCTGACACACCCTGTAGAGCTATTTTCTTAAAAATCACTATTTTCATAGCATTGGAAATTTCCTTTAAGAAGAAAAAAATTATAGCAATATCTTCATGCGTTCAAAAGTTATGATTTTTGCAACGAAAAAGCCATTTTGGAGCACAGTGCATCGCTCTAAGGCCCGTAAAGCTCATTGTTGAATCTTCTCTCCCATACTCAACCCATGCAGACTGGACCGAAAATCACCTGAAGAATCTTCTTTTCAAAGCACCTAAGCAGCTTCTCATTGTTTTAGACAGGATCCATGCTTCTGCCCCATATAGCAGTACCGGGATGATAACGGGTCTTTTATAAGGTCTCCTTGGTTCTTTGGGAGATGGCTTTACTACTAAAATCGCTTCGTGAGTGCTTATTTGTCCTATACGCCAAAAACTAAGTGCGTTTATAAACTTAAAAAGTGATGTTTACTTACATATATTTTTGTGCGTTATTACAGAGATTTTTTTAAATTTTGATATAGTTTGGGTATTTAGGGATGAACACACGAAGCTATTTGCATTTTGTTTTTTAACATTGATTTAATTCATTTTTTGAAAAAATTGCAAAATGGATACCTGTCCATACGATTGAAAACATGTTAAAATAAAAAGCTGTCCTAACCCCAATTCTATTGGAATTTGAATTGGATATATAGAACAGAATAAAACACTTAAATTTATAGAATCAAATATTTTTTCAAATCAATAGTTCATTCTATATTTGAGTTAAGAACATAAAGAGAAAATATGTTTTTTTTTTAAAGTTACTTAGTAGTCCAGTAGCTTTATACATCAGCGTGTGCGTTAGATCCGGATCCGTTAGTTCTGATTTTTTGCTGAGTCGTTTATGATATTGGCCTCATGAAAACCCAAGTTTTCGAACTCTAGCGCCAAACGCATCATGGTCAAAAATCAAAAAAAAAAAAAACGCGAAATGTTAAACCCAAAAAAGTATATTTGTTTTCCTAATTTTTTAGTTTGAAATGGAATTTTTCAAAAACTGTTGACTAAAACAACTTTATTCAAAAAGAAAATTTAAGAATAGATTCCTGACTTTGACAAAAGGTATAGGATTTTATTCTAAAACATTTCGTTGGATTTTTATTAGTCGTTTTCTATTTCAAGTCAGTTTTTTGACAAATTGTTCTTCTTTTTACTTCCGATATAGTTAGGTATAGGTACTACATATAGGGCAAAAAAAATCGAACTTAAGATTTCAATCAAACTTGACATGACATTACGATGATAGAGAACACGAAAAATAGGGATCCCACAATTCCGTCTGTCTGTCTGTTTGTACATCAACATACAGCCTAAACCACTGAAGTGATTCTCTTAAACTTGAAGCATAAGATTTTTTAAGTGATTTTTAGGTGGAATTGAAATTTTGTAGCTTAAAAAATAACGGTACCAGCCATAAAACCGTTTTAAAAAAGGTAATTTATCACACAAACGGCTCTAAGGATTTTAATTAATATTTGTGTGCATATTTATGCAAGTATGGTTTGCATTTTGGTAAAAAATTCCCAATAAACTGCGAAAGCAGTAGATCTATTGCACTTTTTTCTAAATTTTCAAATCTACTGCGTCACTGCGCTCTTCCTACAATCTACTGCGATTTTTGGGATTTTGTTTGAATGGTCATAGAAATTTCTGTAGATAGAGCAATCGGCCCTAACTTGGTAACCGTCGGAGCAGAATTCTCTCCGATTTCCTACGAGACATTGTGCAATTGTGCTGATCGGAGAACTACCTCGAAGCAAAATGTCTCCGATTCGTAGGAAATCGGAGAGAATTCCGCTCCGACGGTTACCTTGATAGGGCCCAATGACAAACAATTGAACAAGATACTTATCTTTTATGCAAATTTTGTCGGCTATACCTATATGTTTTAGCATAATTCAAACATTTTTGGTGTTCTTATTTTATTTGTTGATTTTTTTAATTAGCGACGAAATGTTCTTTTTTTTGTTTTGTTAATGAAAAACGGTTGAAATTTAATTAAAACAATCGGGAATGGGGGGTTCTGCATGTATCTCAAAATCTTGCTGAATGCATTTCAATATTCTGTAAATTCATTTCAAAATTCTTTAGTTCCTTCATGGTGATATCAAAAATGTATGGAACTCCTAATTTCTGTAAATTTACATATTATATATAATAAAAGAAAAATAGTTTTGGTATTGGAAATGATTACTTCGTTTTCTTTTATTTACGTAATTTTCTACTATATCATATTTCGAAAAGAGATAATTTCAGCCATTTTTTTTAAGAAATAAGGTAATATATAGGTATTTATATATTATGTATGTATGTACATTGATTTTTAATATTTCAATGATTGTACTACCTAATCAATGATCATTGATGCAATAAAAGTCGTTTTATGTGGAATGTTTAGGCATAATGATTTTTTTTGGCAAATAATAAATTTTGGAATAAAAATGAAGAACTTTTCAAAATAAACGGTTAACATTTTTAATCATCGTTTTTTGGAACACTTACGTTTTCAATGAAAACTCGTATCATTTAAAATTTTAGTTATTAGTTTTAGGAAGTTTTGACGGCAAAATCTGTGAATATTTTGATGCAAAAAATAGCTTGTGGTTTAATATTATTATTTTTGGTTAGAAAAAATACTGGCCCAACCTTTCTAGAGAAATTATTTTAATTGTGTCACAATGATGATTGGTAAAATGATGCAATCATTGAAATAATAAAATCCAATTTATGTTAAAAATTGGGCCCAAATGAATTTTTTTTAGGCAAGGCATATAAATTGAGTCGTCAGCTTCATATTGCATCAAAATTTTACTGATTACTATGATTCTGCTTTTTTCTGGTAAAACCACTACCAAAAAACCTTGCGAAAATAACAGCATTATTTATTATTTTTTTCTCATCAATAACATAATATGTATATTTAGGTTCCTATGTATATTTAAAAATAAAATGTATGAGAACATCGGCTATCGGCTAAATAATGGTAGCCAGCTCTTAAAACTTGGCCAAAATGTTTACTTATTTAAACTAACCAGTTAATATTTTAAAATTGAGTCCAACTCAACAAATTTCATTTTATATACATACATAGTTGAAAGAAAATTGAGTAAAAACTGGTGTTTTATTTGTCAAAAAAAAATCTAAAAGGGAACGGGTGGTTATTCTGTATTCCAAAATTCTCTATGACCAAAATTCTCCAAAGGAATTGTTAACCCTGTATGAGCATATATTTCTATTCCATTGTTCTTTAAATCCTATATTCTGTGTTCCAAAACTCTGTATATTACCTACAATTCTGTAAATCTATAGTTGTGGAAAACATTTGAAATTTAAAAATTACTTCTGGTCTTGATGAGTATATTAAATAAAGAATTAATTTTTAGGAATACAGTAGAAATCAAATCCAAACTTATGTAATTTTATTATAAAAGAAGTAAATAAAGAATTTTGTTTAAAATTTTCTAAATTGAACGTAAATTGTATGATTTCCAACAACAATTAATATTTGCAAATAAGATAACTTTAGCCAAATTTTCAAAAAAAAATAAAAATAAAAACTAGTTTGGAAATTATTTAAAATAAATTGAAAACACCTTAATAGTATGTTCCCACCACTGACCCTGAAATTGCGCAATTTTGAGAACTCAATTTTAAAATTACGCAAAGTGTTCACACTGAAACTGAAACAATTTCGTATGCCAGTTTACGTCAAAAATAATAGCGCTGTCAGAATCTCTATAATTTTCTTCCAGAAAATAAATTTATTATTAGTTAAAATAAATTATTAGTTAAAATACATAAAAAGAAAATAAATTTATTATTAGTTAGTCATTTTACTTTTACTTCATCACCCGACCAGCTAAATCCTCTGCAATTTAAAGCAGTTGCAATTTCCTGATAGATGTTACTATTCTTTCGAGCTCCACGTAACAGGCCAATTTTTTGCTCCTAGAGCTTTTTTGGAATCATCAGGTCATATATACTTTTGTCAACAACGAATGAAATTAACAGTTAACAGAAAATTAGCTGTCGTTCTTTATAGTTCTGTTCGTTCACTTAATTGGAAAGTTGTAGTGATAATAAACTGTTATAAAAGGTTATTTTGTAAGCAAATTCGATGAAATTGAGGTGGTTTGAGATGATTTTGAAATTTCGTCATTTTATGGGAAATTGTCCAATTTTGAAGATTTTGAGAAATTTCATTCAGTGAGAAAATATTAATTAAATTTTTTAGAATAAAAATGTCAAAAATTGAGGCATACAAACAGTTTTCTATCATCCCAATTCTTTTAAAATTCTATAAATTGACAAAAAAATTCTCAATAATGAAGAGTGTTCTGTAGTGCGCACTTTTTTCACTATAAAAACAAAGGTTATTTATGTAAAGTTGATAGTCAACAGAAGAATCAACGCCCTTGCTTTAAACCAATAACACATAATTTATTATATGTAAGTTCTCCACCAGCGGCTCTTAGCTCTTATGACCACAAATTGATTATATAAGATGAGATTTTAAATAAGAAAACTTTTGTTATTTTTTAATGTTTCTATTTTTATTGTTTAGTTTAGTAGACGTGGTCCATAGAAGTATATCCAACTTTGAAGATTTCAGTATGTGGACTCAGTTAAAAATAAAATTAAATCAATAATTGCGTAGGTGTTTGCAATTTCACAGATTAGAAAGTGATTCCTATCCAGTGCCTACGTTCTGTAACTCTCACATCGAAAAAACCAGTCGAGAAACGCAGAAAAATGGAACAAAACTCATGTATTTTTTTTTTTAATTTTCATCGTTTCTCGACCAATTTTATGCATGTGAGAATTACAGAACGTAAGCACAGAACATAATTCTTACGATAATCGAAATTTATCAAAGCGTACAGCACTACGGCTTCATAAAATTCAATGCCAAGTAGAGAAAAAATAAAAAATCTTCTGAATTCTTCATGCATTTACCTACCTCAAGAACTATTCCATATACCAAGGAGGTATCGGAATCAAATATCGAGACCAAAGGCTCAAATTTGTTATGGAAATAAGAAAACTTAACCGACCAGTTTTCCTTACACCCAGCCGACACAATAATAAGAACAAAAGATCAAGCTATGTAAATAAAATAACTAGTCCAACCGGTTTTCCTTCCGAAAAAAAATAACACAAACAAAACCTAATACCCAACCAACAAAACTCAAGCCAAACAAGAAAGTAAACAGAAATGTTCTGTTTCTGTGTGTTGTATATGACTCTGTGTGTGTCACAGTACACATATACACATAGTACACATATATGTGTACTGTGTGTGTGTGTACACTTTCTGTTTACTTCAGTCTTTTCGTACTTGGATTATGAGAGGGATTCTTTCTTTTTTTTCGTAAACTTGAATTTGTGGATCTTCGAATATGAGCTCGACAAGCAGGGTATGATAAAATACCCTCTCTTCTGTTGTCAAGATGATCTTCCTCAATTAGTCTTGCCCTTACTCTACTGTTCAACAAATTTCTCGCATCGGGTGAGTTTGTAGAAGAATGGAAATCATTATTTATTAACCCGATTCACAAAATTGGTTCCAAGCATGTTATTAAAAACTATGGGTCCATATCGAAGCTTTCGGCTATACCAAAACTTTTAGAAATGGTTATAACTGAAAAGTTCTATTTTTCGGTAAAAGAGTCATTGTCGCCAGGTCAACACGGATTTGTTAAGGGTCGCTCTACAGCAACAAACCTTTGTGTCTTTATAAACTATTGCTTAAACCAAATGGAAAAAGGCAATCAAGTAGACGTCCTCTACACCGACTTTTTCAAAGCATTCGATCGAGTTCATCATGGTTGTTGGGGTGTAACAGCTCTTTTTTTAGTTGGTTAAAGTCTTACCTTTCTAACAGGAAGCAAATTGTTGAAATAAGTGAGCATTATTCTAATCGTTTTCATGTGGACTCTAGTCTTCCTCAAGGTAGTCATCTTGGCCCATTGCTCTTCTTACTATTTATAAATGATTTACCTATAGTTTTTAAAAACGCCCTCTGTCTGATGTTTGCCGATGATGTAAAAATTTTGTATGCAATTCAACCGTTCTTCGACTGCCACATACTTCAGATGGATATAGACTTACTCCTTCTATGGTGTAATTACAATCATTTAGACTTAAACTTCTCCAAATGCAAAATTTTAAGTGCATTTAGATTACATAACATTATTAATTTTAATTACAAATTTGGTAACGACGCCCTTTTAAGAGTTGATTTGCTAAAGGATATCGGTGTGCTCCTTGACTCTAAATTAGATTTTCTTGCCCACTTTGACTTTATAGTTTCAAAAGGGCTTTCTAAAACGTAACACAGTTGATTTTAAAGATGCTTACACACTTAAAACATTGTTTAATTCATTGGTACTGCCCTATCTTGAATATTGTTCCATAATCTGGTGCCCATTCTACTCTAATGGAATATTAACGGCCATATTATTCACTCAATACATCCCGATTAAAACTTAAATCTGGATGTAAATCATACAAATTCAATGTAAATTCATCTGGACTTAAGTTTAAATCTGGATGTATCGAGTGAATAATATGGCGGTAAGAATCGAGCAAATTCAAAAAAGATTCACGCGATTTGCACTTCGAAATTTAAATTGGTCAGGTGATATGCCGAATTATCTTTCAAGATGTGCCCTGATCAGTATGAAAACACTTGAAGTCATGCTCAAAGCATAATCTTTATAAAGGATATTATTTCGAATCGAAAAATTCTAGTGAATTACTAAATCTTATAAAATTCCATGTCCCAGAGAGAATATTAAGGAACACATGTGTACTGTTTTATGTCCCTACTCACAGGACTTATTATGAGCCCATTTCGCGTTCATTATCGTTCTTCAACTCTGTTTGCAATGAAGTCGACATTACAATAAACAGAAACCGGTTCAAACGAAACGCTTTACGGGCACTAAGCTAACATAATTTTTTAAATATTATAATATACAACTTATTTATTTTTAGTTAAATTAATATTATATTTATCACTTAAGAATATTTAATGTAATCAGCAGATATACCTATTATCCATTGATGAATGAATAAATAAATAAATAAATAATTTCGCTGCATGGGAAAAGGCTGCACATCTGTTTCGGCATAACCCTTTTGGTCAGAATTTTTTTCATTTGTTTTCTCTAAATTTTATGTCTGTCTATTGTACATACATACATAAAGTAGGTACACTGCTTCGCCCGTGCTTTGCTTAAGGCTATTTCACAATGCGACGAGAAAAAGAGACGTCAGCGTGACGAGATCTCTTCGCGATTGTTCTCTCTTAAAAAGGAGTTTTAAACAGTGAAATAATACATTATAAAGTATATTAGATTTGGACATTGTTAATTTTTGAGAAATTTTGAAAAGTTCAAAATTAGATTTGGTTACTGAAATATTTCAATTTTACTTAGACATGGCAAAGTACATTTTGGTATGTTTTAAGCACTTTTTAATCATTGATTTAAAAATTAACCAGAGGTGTGCAAATTAAAATTTTTGGTGTGAAAATTAGATTTGGTCATTGTTAATTTTTAGAAATTGTTAAAAGTTCAAAATTCGATTTGGTTACTGAAATATTTCAATTTTGGTCAGACATGGCAGAGTGCAATTTTGTATGTTTTAAGCACTTTTTAATCACTGATTTAAAAATTAACCAGAGGTGTGCGAATAAAAGTTTTTGGTGTGCAAATTAGATTTGGGCATTGCTAATTTTTAGAAATTTTGAAAAGTTCAAAATTCCGTTTGGTTACTGAAATATTTTAATTTTACTCAGACATGGCAAAGTGCAGTTTTGTATGTTTTAAGCACTTTTTAATCATTGATTTAAAAATAAACAGAGGTGTGCAAATTAAATTTTTTTGTGTGCAAATTACATTCGGGCATTGTTAATTTTTATAAATTTCGAAGTGTTCAAAATTCGATTTGGTTCCTGAAATATTTTAATTTTAGTCAGACATGGCAAAGTTCATTCTTGTATGTTTTAAGCACTTTTAATCATTGGTTTAAAAATTACTCAGAGGTGTGCAAATTAAATTTTTTGGTGTGCAAATTAGATTTACCCATTGTTAATTTTTAAAAATTTTGAAAAGTTAAAAATTCGATTTGGTTACTGAAATATTTTCATTTTAGTCATTCAGTGAAATTAAATTTTTGTTTAGTCAATTAATTTTTTGGTTTTAAATCGACGAGATTTTTTTTTGTGTTAGTAAAATGTTCAATTTGAAGTTAATCAATTTGATTTTTTTATTAAACTAGTACGTCCAGCCCTCGAAGTTCGAGTGCCAATTACACTATCTTCTCATTGACAGAAATTTTGACTGAAGTTAAAAGCCTACAAGGTATTTACTTACAACATTTTTCGTGAATTTACGCCTATTAAAACCTATAATAAGACCTTGACTGCTTGACTGAACCCACAGTACACATATCTATCTATGTGTAGTGTGACTGAACCTACAATACCCAACCAAAATGTATTTTTGTTTCTGTTATAGGTACACAACGATTTTTATACTAATGCGACCGCGACGTGCAAGCTGCCAACTCCACTATGACTTTGTATTCTATCTCGCTCCTGCTTTTACCTATCTATCCAAACCAAACACATGCACAATAATTGTGTTGCATTGTTTCGTGGTTGTTTTTTTTTTTTTTTTCTTTCCCTTTTTGTAGGTATTTGGTGATGATTCTCCGCTGGACGATGAACAACCAATCCACCTCATTGTGTGTTTTTACTAATATTCTCTCTCGCTCCCTCTTAATACGAAATTTTCTCTTGTTAATTGAACTTATTTGCGGTTTGATAATTTAATTAATTTATATTTTGTGCACTTCTGTGGCACAAAACCTTTCCAACGGTATATTATTTATATGCCTTCGGCTTTTCTAGACCGCGTAAATTGTACCACAAAATTCGTGTTTGCCGTTTTATAATATGATGATGATGATGATAATAAAAAACAAATTATAATTGAAAAAAAAAAAATAGTTTTTGTGGGAGTTGAACTTGCGACTCTTCGTATACCGGCCGTGTGCCTTACCAACATGCTATTTCTAACAACACATTTGATTGTTTAATTTATAATACGGATTTTAAGTATGCAGCTTTCTACCAAAATTTTAATTGTTGATTTATTAATTAATGAGAGGTGTGCAAATTAAAATTTTTGGTGTGCAAATTGAAACTCCAAATTCGAAATTCAACTTGGTTGCCGAGATATAGCCATTTGAAAATTGCATACAAAGTAAAAATTGTTTATATTTTTTTTTTTAAAGAGAGGGTGTGCCATTTTTTTTTTTCATTTTGCATAAATGAAATGTGCAATTAGAAATACTTCGGATAGCGTTTTTATTTTGGTTAAAATCGACAGTTCGCCTGCTGGCGTCGCCGTGGTCCTTATAACTGCTAATCATCTCTCTTTGAGATGGCACAGCAGTTTAACATGCACCTTTGCTGGGTGCGAGGCCATAGAGACATTGAAACTGTAAAGCTGATGAACTCGCTTAAATTGGAACAACAATTTTTTATTTTAACAGATAGGACAAATATTGGCATACCTATGTAAACTTATGCTAAAATAAGATGCCATAAAGAGTACAAATCAATGCAATCTGCTTAAAAATATAAAGCATTTAAGCCCCATTCACATGAGAGCGACCAACGAATGGCGAATTTATGAATAAATGCGGGATTTTAAAACCTTTAATATCCTAAATTCTTCACGAAATCTATATAAAATGATAGAAATGTAAATTAGATTCATGTTTACATACTAAAATTTTCATTTTAATTACTAATCCAAAATAAATTTGAGAAAACAAATTAGTCTTAACGAATTGCAATCGTTCGCGATGACTAATTTATTTTCTCAAACTGTGAGGAAACTATTCCTCACTTTTTATGCACATGTCCAGCTCAATTCCAAAGACGCAGACTCCATTGGGAGACTTCTTCTACAACGATCCAAGTGATCTGGTAAATATTAAAATTAGCAATCGAAAACACTTCATTAGAAGCTTAAAATGGTTTTAACGAGTAGGGAGAAGTTTTCCTAGATCCATGTGGTATCACAACGGGACAAAATTTGACCTAAGTGTATCGGTTCTTTGCCGAAAGCCACTTCTACCTAGCCTATTAGACTAAAAATGTAATAGGAATTCAGTTAGGAAGGAAAAAAAGTATTTTCGAAACACGTTTTAATCAAAAGTCAAGGAAATCTATGATTTATCCCGGATAATTTGTTACAAAAGAAAATCTAAAGCGAGTGGCCTTAGAAAACTTTAACTTAAGACATATCCAAAAATCGCAAAAAAAAAAACACCACGGGATAATTGTTGTTTACATATTTCCTATTTCCTGCATTTCGTCGATGAAAAAAAAAATTCTGTTATACACCATACTTATGATAAATCTACTTATGATGGTTTTTCACGTAGATTAGATATCTTTTTTTTAACAAAATGAATCTACGTGCGCCCAT
Organism: Epistrophella euchroma; assembly: GCA_947049315.1. NCBI lineage: Eukaryota > Metazoa > Arthropoda > Insecta > Diptera > Syrphidae > Epistrophella > Epistrophella euchroma. The sequence continues at coordinate 55,879,118 of OX346247.1, read as the reverse complement.
TTTCTATCCTCATACATTCCGGGTAAAATTATCGTTTCTAATATTTTTTTTTAAACACTACTCCGTTCAACAAAAATGTTTAGTAAATGCCTTATGGGGGAAGCTTTTTTTAAGCAGTGGCGTTTGATGCATAGAATTGAGAAAAATTGCCCAACAAAAAACCAAGAAGTTTTACTTGTTTTTTGTTCTAAAAATTCCGTTGAAATGCAGATACATTTTTTTCGCTTTTGATCTCTTAGAAAGAATAAATTATTTCCGCAAGGTCTCAATCCATAATTGTAAGGGTGAAAGGCAAAAAAATTAAGGGAACAAAAACAAATCACTTTTTGTTAGTGTTTTTGAAAAGCTGTATCTCTGTGAAAAGTGCTCGTATTGAGATAAAACAAAAAGAATTCTAAAGCTTTATATTTTTTGTATTAAGAAATTTCAGCGAATGAATTTTTTAAGGTACCTTTATTGCGCAATCATAAGAAGAAGCACGAGCCAAAAATTTTTTTTTTTTTTTGAACATTGGCATTTTCTTTGCAAATTTTTTTTGAGCCAAATCAATGCTTTTTTTCGATAGCCTTTAATTTTCCGTGTCGTCATTCCTTGCGAAGATATTGGTAATCAAAATCAAAAGTCTGTTTTTTCATTCAAAGCCAGATATTCTTCTGAAAAAAAATTGTAGAATGACGAAAAAAGACGACGTTAAAACTGAATAAACAAGTTATCGAAAAAAAAGTATTGATTTGGCTCAAAACAAATTTTCAAGGAAAATGCCAATGTTCAAAAAAAAAAAAAAAAATTAAAATTTTTGGCTCGTGCTTCTTCTTATGATTGCGCAATAACGGTACCTTAAAAAAATCATTTGCTAAAATTTCTTAATACCAAAAATATAAAGCTTTAGAATGCTTTTTGTTTTATCTCAATACGAGCACTTTTTACAGAGAGCTTTTCAAAAAACACTAAAAAAAGTGATTTTTTTTTGTTCCCTTAATTTTTTTGACAAGTGTAGATGGAATTGGTTTTTGAATTAAGGCTGATTTCCAATGGCGCGTTCGCGTTAGAGACGCTTACGTTACGTTTACAAACTTTACGAACGCGTCGACATGACAGACGACTTGAAGAGAATCAGCTGATTAAAAACAATTGAAGTGTCATCTGAAAATCAAAATGATGTCGAATTCCTTTCAACAAAAAATTCGAGCTTTTTCTAAACAAAGTCGATTTTTTTTCTTTCAATGGGAGGAATTTGTGCAGAAAAATCGATTTTTTTCTTTCAAACAAATCGATTTTTTTGTTGAAAGGAATTTGACATGAGTTGAGTTGTCAAAACGCGCGCTGAAGTTAAATTTTTTCAACTTCAACGTTGAGGTATCTTATGTTACGTTGGTTTGTGTACATGCTAATAGGTGCCAAATCGTAACATTACTGCCCAACGCGTCATTGTAAACACTTTGCATAGGCCACGTTCATCACCACGTTTTTGACAGATCTAAAAATTCAGTTCTGAAAAACGTATCACTGAACGCACAAAAAAGTCTGAAATTATTTATTCTGTTTTTATTATTTTTTGCACTTTTAAATCAAAATCCGAAAAGCGATACGAGACCCAGACGATCAGACCACACACCAAAAAAAAAACTGGATCAAGAACTGTTTTTTTGTTGCTTTTAGCTGTCATCTGAATTTTCAGATAGAATTTTTCATCTGAAAATTCAGAAAAAACGTAAGAAACGTAACTAAATGTCAATCGACGTCAACTGAATTTTTATGACGGTGTTCACATTGGACTTACCCCTTGGATTTTTTTTGACGTCTATATACTTTTTCTCGTTCCCACTCTGTGGTGAGAAAGAGACAGGCAAGTGAGGCAGGATTTTTTAAATTTTTTAAAAATTAGTGGATTTTTTTTGACGTTTCCTTTTGTGACATGTGTTTTGTTAGTATTTAGTTTTTGTTTGGCACTTAAATACTACAGAATCGAAGTTTTTTCAATTGGAAAAATATTTATTTAGTGAAATATTAATTTTGTGATTGAAAAATGTATAGTTAAATTCTCCGGCGAATAAAAATTTGTGTTTTATTTTAATAACTACCGAACGTCAAAATAAATCGGTTGTGTGTGTCTGAACACGAGCTGACTGACTTATGCCAAAAAAAATCGTAAATCTGAGTCCAATGTGAACACCGTCTATGACTGCTGGCCAATCAGAAGCTCTAAAAATTACAGTTCAGAACTGTCAAATGTGCTGTTGAACGCGGCCATATATTGCTGTGTGAACTTTCGCGTTGACAGAAAAATCTGTCAAAGCGACGCCCACCGCGCCATTGGAAATCAGCCTTTATTTTCATTATAAAATTTTGTTGAGAATGGTCTTTCGTGGTAGTGATGAGCTACCGACACAAAAATCGTATAGGAGGAAAGTTTAAGAAATACAATTTCCTAAAAATACACAAACAACATTGCAAAGAAGTCGCTTTTGATAATAAATTGTCCGACACGTTACCCATAATTTTTTCTTAGATTTATCTGACTAAAATTATTTATTGTTTTCTAAGTGAAATTGTTATATATATTGTGTAGGTTAAAATAATAGCTCAATAAATGTTAAATTCTACTCACCAGCTAGTTCTACAGACTCTCTTTTCCCATTCGTGCTTTTCTTTGCTAGGCGCTTTGTTTCCTTTTCTCTGCTTTTACTTGCGTTGCAAATTACTCCGCCCAAGGCCACCAGTAACAGTAAAAGCACCTGAGTTATACACTTTTTGTAAATATATAACCTAAAGCATTGAATTTAGCATGTATTTACCCGTAACCTAGCCATTTTATGGTGTTGTTAAGTATGGTATGTCCGACACGCTCTTCTCCTTCCTTATTTAATTAACGAATTTTACGCCAGCAAGAAAACTTCAACTCAAGCCTGTCACACGCACTAAAATTAATATTTAAATACAGGTGTTGCAAATTATATTAGATTAGAATTATAATAAAGGTATGATCACAGTATTTTAGACATTTAGATTCGTGTTTCGTTTTTGACGATGCACATTTTACAACAGAGTAATTCGTGCATGAAGTGCACACTTAGCGCACAAACCTTTGATAAGCTCCGTAGGTAATCCAATATAGTCTAAGACTACGGTAGTTAGCTTAGGTATGCGTTTTGTGTTAGACTAGGCAGTTGAATTAAAAGTGAAATTATATCACATATCACTTTTGTTTTTATATCATCATTGCTGCATTTTATGTTAGGAGGTGGAAGACCGGTATGATGATGTGAACTTGTTTGTACTTGAAGAAGCTGTAGACGAGATTGAAGTAAGAGCCTGATAGATAGATTCACAATACGCCTTGTAGCTGGCTCTTCAGGATTAAATATGAATTGAAGTGGATTGAAGATATTCCCATGGAGGATTCAGAGATAGATTATCTTAAATAGAAGGATGATTGGAACAAATCTCTTCGGTGTACAGAGAAAATAATTTTTATTTCGAATTGCATTTCATAATCGGGATGAAGTAATCTCTAGAGTGCACATAAATTGATGTTTACATAAATGTCCATTTATATACATATTTATATGTGAAGAAAGAATTTCTTAGTTAAATAAAAACTGTCTTAAAAGAGAGAAACTTTTCATTTTTGGTTTACACAAGTACTATACCTATATAGGGTGATTCAACTAAGGTGTAACAAAAACCTTGAGCGTGTAGATTGAGTCGGGACAGGGCAAAAATCGTATCTATTGCCTCCGGTTTATGTGGGAGAGACTTAAAAAAAAAAATCATTCAAAAAAAACGACAAGACTTACAATGTAATTTATTTACATATTAATAAAGTAATAAAAATAATAATGTGTAATGGAGACGAAAAGAGACAACACAACAAAAAATGCACTTCAAGATGCAAAACAAAGTATTTTTAACCGCTCCAAATTGTTTCCACCTAAAATTTTGAACTTTCCAAACTGGGGCCGAATTCACGTATCACTGAGTGAGCCATACGTTACTAAAATATTTTACATTGGCATTACTGCTCCATTTAAAATACATTGTAAACAGTAGTGCCAATTGAAATAATTCAGTAACCTAAAGAGCTCACAATATAAATAAAAAAAATGCCATAATTTATATAAATTCATAATTTATATATGTATGTATATAAAAACAAAAATGCGATAATTTGGCCCCTGAATTCCAGCGATACGGGCCTAACACCATCATAGTAGTGTTGTTACCAGCTCTTGATCTAAAAAGTTTAATTGACACTTCAAAACTCAAAATTTGAGAATCTGTATATATATAAATGGATCTATGTTATGTATGTTCCTTATGGACTCCGAAACCACCATACCGATTGGGTCCAACTATTTCTTTAAAAAAAACCACATCCAAAAATGTATGTAAAAAGAAAAATTTATAATTTATTTCGAAGGTGAAAAGTACAAATATGTGAACTGAAATATGTGAAACTGAAAGTTCACATATTTGTACTTTTCACCTTTGTCACCCTTTATTTTTTTTTTCTCTGAAACTAAAGAAGCTATTATAATTTTGTTTTTTGATTTTTATAAAATCATAATGCTCTTAATCAAAAAAAGATTCAAAAATTCTGAAAAACAAAAACTTATAATTTATTTTAAATTATTAAATATTTCAATTTCTTCCCCGTTTTTTAAGTTGCCTAAAACCTAGAAATTAAATGGGAGCGGGTCAGAATTCTGGCTATCAAAATCCTGTATGACCAAAATTCTGTTTTTTCTTTTTTTGAAAATACTGTACGACCAAAATTATGTTATTCAGAATTCTGTATTTCAAAATTCTGTATATCCAAATATCTGTATATTCAAAATGCTGTAAGTGTAAAATTCTGTTTACCAAAATATTAGTTATGTCCAAGTTCTATATTTCGAAGAAAAAATTGTTAACGATATCATTGTTAAGCACATACAAGTACAAATAGAATTTTTTTCATTTACTTGTACAAAAATTCGTTCAAGTAGGTACGATCTCTTTAAAAACGAGTATAAGACTTATTTGTAACCAACCTTTTATTAACTCTATTTTCGTGCATATATATTTATGTTAAACCTCGATATGTGGAAATTGTAAAATTTAACGATGAAACGATGAAAAAGCAATATTGGTACAAGTCTGAAATGATTTTTGGCAAAATTCATTATAGAATTTGAGTTTTTTGAGGAGGTTTTTACATTGACATCTTTATATGATCAATTTTTAATTAAAGGTACAAAATAGCTACATTAAATTTGGCCCCATTGAAAAATAGCCTCAAACAAAAATTGAAAATTTTCCCAAAAAATTTACATAAAAGCAACAACAACAAAAAATTGATAATATTTTATAAATTCGGGTCATTTTTCATTGTTTTAGGGCTCCTTTTCATTTTTTTAATTTTGCGGTTGGTTTCAGTATGAAAAATGGCTTTTTTTCATTTAGTTGGGCTCATTTTTTCATTTTGAAAATGGGGTAATTTCTCCAATTTTGGGGATATTTACTAGGTTAATTTTTCATTGTGACCAAATTTCATGTAGCCGTACATAATATGTATAATGAGGCTTGAGTGTAGCAACTTTCCGAATTTTGTTTTCCTTACAATTTAATAGAAATATAGACAGTACAAGGAAAACTGTTGTAATATAAGATTTCATTTCATTCAAACTTTCAATGTTCATTTTGTATTTAAGTAAATCTGTTTGAGTAAAATTCTTTATTTCAATATTCTGCTTTTCAAAATTCTGTATTTAAAAAAATTGTTTTGATAATGTTAAAGAGTGCGTTGTACTTGTTGTTTTTTTTCTCTTTTTGAATATTCTTCCACTGAAGCTTGTCTGTTGACGACGACTTTTCTTCGTTTTTTCCCCGTATACCTATTGCCTACGCCTGCTGTAATTCATCGCTTGTGTTCGTTTGTTTATTTTTATTATTCTAGTAATGTTTTAGTAACACCAACCAAAAATTTGATAGTTGTCCTCCTATACGCTGGAGTTCATTTTTCATATTCTTCGTTCATGTGTTCATTTCAATCATTTCGGTCATTTCTTTAGTAACACCAACCAAAAATTTCGTTGTGATGGCCTATATGCTGGAGTTCATTTCTGATTTATTGAATTTATTTCATTTAATCATTTTAGTAACACCACAACTCTGTCAAAACGATCCTATAAACATTTTCAATGTTAAAATAAATTGATTTATTTTACCAATGGAAAACCCCATAAGTATCTGGTGTTTTGCTAAGAGACTTAGCTCAATATTTAGGTATGGTAAGTTGTAGGCAATTATTTAATACCTAGGTTATAAGCCTATTGATACAATATCAATTGTGAAGTAGTTTCACTGGAATCAGGGTTACACCGTGAAGTATTTATAAGGGAGGTTCATGTGTTTTTTTTACGAATAATAAGTGATTTCACAGACAATGCTTATGCTTGATGTGAGTGTTTTTTTTTTTCTTGAATCATAAACATAAAAACAATGCATAATATAATTGTCGGTCGTTATGAAGTATCAATGGAATTATATGTATCTAGGGGCACGGTAGTGCCCCCTGCCAAGACGAGCAAAACGAGCGGCGGTCACTACCGATATTTTCTCGAAACGTATTTTCAAACCCTCATAACAGCGGTCTGAATAAAGCTAAAGAGCTCAAATTTTCAGGATAAGATTAAGTCCACGGATTTATTAAACACACCAAATTTCATTTGTCTAGCTTTTATACTTTGGACGTTATTCACACCCAAAAATCGTCGAAATTGTCACTGACCACTCACTCATCAAAACCTAAAGCGTATTTTCCGAAGTTCTAGAAAGCTGAAATTTGAAATCTATAACTTTCCCCTTCCAACACCCCAAAAATTGGGGTTCAAAATAAAACCTCTTAAACAACAACAATTTTCACAATCAAACAAAACAATGTTGTTTTTATTTTATTTTGTACTCACAAACACAAAAAACAATGCACAATATACCTATGGCTTTGCTTGAAATAAGGGTTATTTATGTATTGTATGATCTTCACCACGATTGGTGAACAAATTGTCGTGTCGTATTCTTGGAATTATATGTATGTATCTACTTCCATATATACATATTCAGGGGTGTGCGATAGGGAAAAATTTTTCGCTTCGGTCCATAGAAGAAGAAATTAGAGGAACGGGTATTGACACCAGGTAAATTGCTTTCGACACCACCTGCATATCAGCGCGTGAACTACTAGAGGGGGAAACAAAATTTTTGGATTTGACATTCAATGTATTTCCCATAAGAGAAAACGAGAAAATGGTCTGGGAAACATTAATTTTTCTAATTAATTTTATATGAACGGGTATCCGTATTTTAATTGCAATGTAATAATAAAACATATGAGTTTGTGAATCGAGCTTAAAATATATCGAAACTTAAAACTAGAATGTTTTAATTTATAGATAAAAAGTGTAAATAAATCATCCTCACAATGACAAACAACAACAACGATACCCAGTTAAGGAAAAAGCAAGGCAGAAGCGTAGCCAGTTTTATTTAAAATATGTTTTGTTTTTATTTTGTGCTGCTTAAAATGTGTTTGATAATTTTAAAGAAATTTTGCCCATAATTATGAAAATACATGAAATTATTTTTTATGGTGAAAGTTTTTTTTTAAATAATGCATAATGAATAATGCCGAAAATTATTTTGTACCTTGTTTTGTACTTTTTACAAAATTTAATTTGTATGCAAAGAATGCTAAAAAAAATTCCAAAAGGAAAAAAAGAATCAAAAATTTAGCAAGAATAGTAATAACATTTTAAGTGAATTATAAATGTGTGCCCTTAACAAGCTCTTCCAATTCTATGTGTTTAAAAAATTATCGTATCTATTAATAATTATTTAAGTTTTCTTTATATCCTGTTAAAACGTTTTACGTTAAAATGTTCTAAACATTAAACATACCTAATCTCCCATTTCACATACTCAAATGCAAATACATACATACATAGGTAATATATCTATACTTCTATGTTATAACATTATTTCAGTTCAATCCATAATTGATTTTGCCCCTTAAAACCCCCCCCTTACTACGCACATGATCTGATTTCAACTTGGCGACGTTCATCCATTTTGGAAAACAACAACAACAATACACGTTTGTTTACATTATTTATGGGCAAAATAAAGCAAATAAGAAGTTATATTCGGTATATATTCTTCTTGATTAACAAACTAACATACATTGTTAATCTATTGCAATTATTATATGGATACCCGTTCATATAAAATTAATTAGTAAAATTAATGTTTTCCAGACTATTTTTTCGTTTTTTCTTATGGGAAATACATTGAATGTCAAATCGAAAAAATTTGTATCCCCCTCTAGTAGTTCAGGCACTGACTGCCAGGTGCCATGACTCCTGGTGCCAATATCGTGGAAAAACTGAGGCTTTTTTCAACCTAGTGTGAGTTACACAAACACAAATGCATTCACACTGGGTCGGCGTGAAGTTAGACGGCTAAAAGCTGGGGCGCCCAAATGATTTTTAGTTACATTTCTTTTCGATCAGGAAAGTAGGAACATGTGTAGCTGGTAAAACTAGGTTACGATTTTTATCTTCTCAGAAGTACTTAAGCACCTTTACAGGAACACGGCAGTTGTTAATGAACACAACTAACTAATAACGTAAATAGGACTATTCCAAGCTCTAGGAACCCCGCTACAGGAGCGTCTATGGGGAGACCTCCACTGACCCACTAGCCGTTGCGGGTTTATCCAAGAGGGCGAGGAACGACACAAACTCACCGACGAAATCACCGACGAACAAAAACAAAAAAGCCAGGATCTCCAGGCTATACCTGTAGGGCAGCAAGTAGCTATAGTTGACTATGGCAACCCTACCCGTAAGCTGACAGAGGACCAATGGCAACTTCTTGAACTCCGAATCCTTGAGAGGGTTAACGAGGCCATCGTAAGCATCGGCGCCCTCGGCACCTTTCAAGAATTCAAGATGCTGTCATGTCAGGATGCACAAACCCTCGCGTGGCTCACAGATTTTGTGCAGGAAGCTGTAGCCCCCTGGCCCAACGCTGACCTTCGCCTCATGGGGAAGAAGGAAATCAGAGAAATCACTATACCACTACGGAAATCATGTAGTAATTTAAATATACCACCATGGTTCGATCTACATCTAAAAAAATTAAGAAACAAAGAAACAGAGCTTGGATAAAACACCATCACAAAACCAGAAATGGTGAAGACTATAGAAAATTCATGAATCTAAAATACCTGTTTACGGATTATTTTAACTCTTTATTTGAAAACTATATTCGAAAAGATGAAAACGAACTTAAGACTAACCCAAAAAAATTTTAGAGTTTCGTTAACAGCAAAAGAAAGATTGACGGCTATCATAATTCTATGTCTTATTTAAACTCCACTAATCATGAGTCTGAGGTTATTGCAAATATGTTTGCAAATTACTTCAAGGATGCTTTCGATGACTCAAATTTGAATGAATCTACTTACTCTTCCTCTACCTCAGTTAATTTCACCCATCTTAGCTCGAATAACTTTGCAATAAGTGAAGATTCTATGACAGAAACTATTTTGAAACTTGACAACTGTTGTAGACCGGGGCCTGATGTTGTTCCCTCTTCTATTTTGAAGAAATGCGTATCTTACTTTTCATATCCGTTATGTGTTCTTTTCAATGAATCCATAAAAAGCTCCATTTTCCCCAAAATTTGGAAAAGTGCTTTTATAACCCCAATTTACAAGAAGGGGTCGAAAAACGAAGTGATTAATTATAGTCCTATTGCTAAGCTATCCGTGATCCCAAAAATGTTTAAGTCTATTATATGTTATGTTCTTTCCTTATATTGTAATTTAATTATTTGTGACAATAAACATGGGTTTGTTAAACAAAAGTCAACCATTACAAATTTATTTCATTTCACATCCTTTTGTTTAGATGCCTTTGAAGTTAGTGAACAAGTTGACTGTGTATTCACTGATTTTAGCAAAGCATTTGACAAACTGTGTTATAAAACACTTCTGTTGAAACTCAAAAATCTGGGATTTAATGATTCTTTTATACAATGGATTTCATCCTATTTAGAAAATAGATGTTATAGTGCGTCTTTTAGAAATGAGCGATCGGCTCAGTTTTGCCTTAATTCAGGTGTTCCTCAGGGCAGCCATTTGGGCCCAATATTGTTTATTTTATTTATAAATGACTTGGTCTCGATCATAGAAAATTCCTCCGTCCTTATTTATGCTGATGACGTGAAACTGTACAAAAAAATAAAATCGTTCACTGATTCTTTACTTTTGCAAGAAGATTTTGATAGATTCAGGCAATGGTGCAATACAAATCGACTATTTCTAATTATTGACAAGTGTAAAACTATGTCTTTTACGCGTAAAAGAAACACACTTTCTTATAGTTACATGCTTGATTCGATTCCTTATAAATTGTCTACGTTTTCTGATCTTGGAATAATATTGGATTCTAAGAATTTGACCTTTCATAATCATTTCAATTTCGCTATAAAAAAAGCAAACAGAGTTTTAGGACTCATAAAACGTTTCTCGCGTGACTTTCGAGATCCTTATGTTTTAAAACTTCTTTATGTATCTTTTGTGCGACCAATTCTCGAATACGGGTGTGTTGTATGGGCCCCCTACTATTTAGTCCATATATTGAGATTAGAGGCAGTGCAAAGAAGATTTTTGCGTTTCTGCCTTCGATTTCTTCCCTGGTCCCGAGAAGTTACACTACCTCCTTATTCTCAAAGACTTAAGTTAATAGACCTTCCTCTTCTTTCAAAACATAGACATTTAGCCCTATCAGGAGTTTCACCCGAAAAATCTTTCACCCGAAATATTTTTGTTCCCCCGTATTTTAAAAAGCTATCGAATTAGGAACTGACAGTTCGAAAAATAGGTATGTTCAGAAAACAGCTCTCAATAAATTTTCCCTTCTCTGTTATGGAAGCAGAGAATGAAATCTGAACCTACGGTTTATCTTAAATATAAAAACAAAAAACTATATGATGAATGAGGTGTTGCAATTTCCTGTTAAAATTGTGGCCACTGAGTGCCATGATACGATTTTTAATCTTTCTCCAATCGATTTATTTAAAAAAAAACTTTCTGAGTAAGCGGAAATACAAAATTTCCCTCTTCGTTTTTATGCATGGTGTCTATTTGTGTTTTGAAAATGAACGAACGTAACTATCTGAATTTTTGTTTTGACAGTTGTTGATAACCAGCTAGGATTAAATCAGGCGAGTTAAGGCTCTCCAAAACCAACGCGATTAATCGCCGCGACAATAGAAAACAATAACAACAACGTGTTGTTTTGTTTGACAACCACGTGTTGTTATTGTTGTTTTCTTTTGTCGCAGCGATTAATCGCGTTGGTTTGGGAGAGCCTTTATACAAAAAATTTGTTTTTGTTGATATTTTTTTAGTGTTGTAAAAAAAGTTTGAATTGTGTTTAATCTTAAAATATAACTGATAAACTAAAAACGATCATTTTAACGATATGAAAATGCAAAGCATAGCCATGCATGTCCTATTGCTTGAGGAAGAGGAAGAGGCAACACTGCGTCGAACTGTTCGGAGGCAGTTAAGAGATCACTCCAATCCGTTGGAGTTACCTGAAATGTTGTAAGAATGAAATTTCATTTTCAACTTCATTAATTATAAATAATTTTTAGATTTCAACAGCTCTATAGAATAAACAAGGCAGCTTTTACGTATTTGCTAGAGGTCTTAACCACTGCATTGCCCTTAAAAGTACAACCCTTTAGAATATCACCCATCGTTAAACTTGCCGCTTGTTTGCGGTTCTTTTCAGAGGGTGGATACCAAAAAGGTGTCGGTAATGACTACCAAGTTGGATTAGCACAATCGTCCATGAGTGCCGTGCTTTCCGAAGTTTTCAACATATTTGAAGAAAAATTTTGCCCACACTGGATTACTTAGCCAACACTGGATGAACAACAACAAATAAGCCAATTTTTGTTTTCAAAATACAAGCTGCCGGGAGTTGTTGGATGCATCGATGGTACCCATGTGAACATAATTTCACCTCAGTCTAACAAACATTTATTTTATAACCGTAAAGGAAGATGCAGTTTAAATGTATTGCTGGTAAGAAGACTTTTTTCACGACATGTATAAATAGTTAATAAAAAATAAAAAACTTAGAATCCGGTTCATAGATGCTACGCATCCCGGAGCTTGTCACGATTCCTTTATATGGAACGTAAGTGATCTACGATCTAAAATGGAGAGCGATTATTTGCAGAATGACAATAACGTATGGCTGTTAGGTTGTTATTTAAAACTTTACTATTTAAAATATTTAATTCGATTTTTTTGCTAGGAGACGCTGGTTATCCTTTGGAGCCATGGATTTTAACTCCTTTCAGAACTCCCGAGAGTGGTTCCGTAGAGAAACGATGCTCATTCACGGTGCCGTAACATAATAGGTGCAAGAGAATTGTACTATTCGCCCGGGCAAGCAATCAAAATCGTTAATGTTTGTTCAGCACTCCATAACATTTGTATAAGCTATAAAAGTGACATACCTTTTGTAAGACAGCGCATTCGTAATAACATTGCAAACACACTCTAATAAAAAAAATAAAACATTGAGTTATAAATTATATGAAACTTTTGTTTTTATGTAACTTTTTTTTTAAAACTAGGTTATAAAATCAAGACTTTTGTATTCAATATGAACAGGTTCTCTTTGTAAAAAAAATAAATACAAAAAAATATAAAGTTTAACATAAAATAAAACTATTTTTCATAATAAAACAAACAAAAAGTAAGTAATCCAACTAACACAGAAAACACCTTAGAAAGAAATATTCATATATTTTCTTTTCCTTGCATAAGTCTGATTTTCAGGTCTTCCAGCTCAATTATTTTTTAACTTCTCCATTTCATGATTGTGTCGCTTCTGTTCTTTTATTTGTTCTTTTTTTGATGCTGAATGCTATCTAGTGATCGGTACATTTTCTTCATACTTATTTCCATGATGATGGTCTTTCATCACCACGATAGCTTCGTCAACCTTAGCACAAAGTGATTTTTGGACTTCCAGTTCGTCCATAAGAACTTGATGAGCGTTTACTTTGTCAATCCTCTTTTTTTTGCCTTCCTCAGTTGTTTTATTTAGAGCGGTGGTAGGATTATTGTTGTCGATTATATGAGAAGGAACAGGTGGTGGAGCTGAAACACTGGCGATCTCCTCGATTTCTTCCTTCTGTACCTCTTCGTATACATTTTCATCGGATTCATAAAATGCTTCCGATTGGTACGTTCCTGTGTTCTCATTTTGAAGGTTCATAGGCTGATGCAGTCCGAACGAAGAGGAGGCAACGACACCCTCGACTGCCGTCTTCATTCCAACGAGTTGGTATATTGCTTCCTCAGAAGGAGAGAACTTTTTGGTTTTGTTGGGTCCACCACCTGTTCCTTTTTCGTAAATTCTGTTTTGGGAGGCCTTCTTCCGCACGTATCGTTTTTGGTCGGTCCACACCTGATAATGATTTTGTTTTGTATGCAAACACAAAAAATAAAATTAATTTCTTACCTTCTTCCACTCAGAATCGCTTTTAATGGGAGGCCCAGTGCTATTTAACTCCGTTAGCTGCTTCCAAAATGCCGTAATTTTATTTTTGTTTTCTTTCACGAAACCCCTCGCAATGTCAGGGTTTCCCTGCATTTTTAGCAAGAGCATATCACTTTGTTTAGAGTTACTTGATTTGCTCCTAAAAATAAAACAAAAATATTAAATTTATGTTAATAATAAACAATTTCGTCAAAAAACTTACATTTTAACGTTGTTGTCGTCCTCTTCGCCTCCAAAATTAAAGTGAAAATTTAAGTTGTCAAATGTGTGACATTTCGCCTGAATTGAATGCTCATGATAAGGGGAATTTTTCGAACATGAATTTGTTTCGGGTAAAACTCAAAATAAGGGAAAAGAAAAAGAGAATTTTTTTCGGGTGGAATGAGATTCGGGCGAAAATCCTGATAGGGCTGATTTTCTTCAATTCTGCTTTATTTCTGAAATATTAAATGGTTCTATTACATCTCCATCAGTTCTTAGCAAAATAAATTTTAATTTTAGTCGGACAAGCATAAGAACACAACAGCCTTTGAATACAATATTTAGTAGATCGAACTATGGTGCAAACAGCCCTCTAAATCAATTAATTGTTATTTTTAATAAGTATTTCTTTCTTATCTCTTCTGTAAATGACAATTTTAAATGTATTAAATTTAAAGCTTTGTTTTATAACACAAATATCATATTAGAAGTATTTTAAAAGTATTTTTTGTATTATGTAAATATGTATCTTCATATAACTGTAACGTTAGCATTTAACGGATTTGTCAATAAAGAAATCAGAGAGTTCTCGAGACCAAGCGCAAAGCTAATGTTGAGAGAACCGCTCATCCCGAGGGACCGTGTTGAGCGCTACCTCAGGTCACTCAACACCGACCAGCTCAGTCAAAACTGGGAGGTAGCTGAGATGGGCGAGAAGACCAAAGATGGCACGTAAGTGGTAGTGATCCTGGATCATAAATCAATACCACTTCACCGGCAGATAGATTTCAAGGTGCGCATCGGTATTAATGATGCAGGCTGCTGCTATTACCATCCATGCAAAAAGGTAATTAAGGGGGGGGAGGTTCTTTAAAACTCATGAAAATAATTCAAATTAATCTCTAACACAGTAGCCAGCGCCAACTTAGTCTACCTCATGGAGAGTAGACAAATTGATATTGCTCTGATTCAAGAATCCTGCTTTGCAGGTGGCAGAATCAAGGGTTTACACTCCAAAAAACTGACTCTGTACAAAACCACAAACGTAGGTATTAATAGTAATATCAGAGCCTGTATTGTAGCTAGAAAACAAATTAATTTCTTTCTTCTATCCACATACAGTTGTATAGACCAAACAACGGTATTAGTAGAACGGGCCGGGCTTCCACCACTCATCATAGCATGCTATATGCCTGGGGATGGGTTCGAAGGACCACTGGCTGAGATAACCAAACAACTCCTCCAACGTGTTGCACTGGAGAAATAGGATGCTGTTGTGAGCTGCGACGCCAACGCTCACCATTTACAATGGGGCAGCACCGACACCAATTAAAGGGGTGAGTTACTTTTTGAATTTATTATAGAAAACAACATATTAGTAGCGAATGGAGGCAAAGAACCTACTTTTGTTACCAAAAATCTTAGGGAGGTACTCGATGTAACTCTCTTAAGCAACTCGGATACTATCAGCATTGACCAGTGGAAAGTGTTGAAAGAATAATCCTTTTCTGACCATAGGCTCATAGAATTTTTAATACCTGACACTCTTGACCCCCGTAAACCTTTTAGAAACCTCAGGAAGACTAACTGGGAAACTTTCAATAGGGAAGTAGGGACTGAAATTCATAAACTCAGCACTAATTAATTGTTAGAACCTGTATCCATAGATATTGCTACTAATAGCTTCACTGAAATATTTCATATTTTTTCATATTTCATATTTATTATTAATCGAAAAAAATCATTACATTTAAGATTAAATCTTTAAGATATGCAAGAATTCATGAGGCATTACATATGGTACTTTAAATAAAAAATAAATGTATAAAAACATAATAAATGGATGTAAAAACAAAAAAAAAAATAACCTAAGGTAGTACATACAAAAGAAAGAGAATAAAAACTATTAGTGCGTGAAATTTAAAGATTAAAGTATGTATGCTCTTTAAAGGTAGGATCCACAGAAATAGCTAAATAAGTCGCGTTTGGTTGCATTAAGAGGTCTGGTGTTAATGGTTGTTTTAATCTGATGTGGTAGAGAATTGTAGAGTCTGAAAGTATGGCTGAAGAACAGTCGCCTAGTGGTCAAAAGGTTGGATCGTGGAAGAATTAAATTAAATGTACGTCGTGACCTGGCAAATTCAAGATTCTCATAAATGTAGCCAGGACAACGGTGTTTAATTGTTTTAACTAATAAAAACACTGATTTAAAGTCGAGGTAGGAAAATAGATCACATCCAAGTAGAGAAGTACGATATTGTGAAACATGTTCGAATCTATGTAAGTTATGAACGTACCGTAAAATAGAGTTAAAGGCAACAGACAATTTGTTAGAATTAACAGAGTCCAGTTTTCCAAACACTTCACTACCATATGTAAACAAAGGCAGCAAGAGAAAACTTGCAAGAAGTTTTCTTGTAGCAGCAGGTGTAAAATGGCTAGAACGCCAAAGAGAACGAAGTCCGCCATAAACTCTTCCAACAATACTATTTATGTGGTCATTCCAGGTGAGGGTAGAGTTTATGATGACCCCAAGATTACGAGCTTTTTCCACAAAGGGAACTACAGTTCCATTGAGCAGTATGGGAGAAAACTCGGTACTTGAAATGATATGTTTGTAGACTACCATACTTAAGGATTTTAAAGGGTTTAAGACCAATGAATTGTCACAGGCCCATTGATGAATGGATTCAAGGTCATCATTAATACAGCTTATACCATCCTCAATTAAACCAAGAGATCTTGCTAGTGATAATTGAGCATCATCGGCGTATAGATCAAGCTCACAGTGTGTTACACAATTAAAGATATCATTAATATACATACAGAACAGTAAGGGGCCCAAAATAGATCCTTGCGGAACGCCACTAAGGACAGGAAGAAAAGAGGACATTTTAGTTCCTGAAATAACAGATTGGCTTCTTCCACAAAGGTAATTGTAGATCAACCTAGCAGCAGACACTGAAAATTTAAAATTTATTAAAAGCTTGCGATATAAAATTATATGACTTAGTGAATCAAATGCCTTGGAAAAGTCTAACATGACAAGAAGGGTAAGTTTATCCTCTTCCAATGACCTATGCCAAGAATTTATTTGTTTGAGAAGAGCAGTAGTACAGTTGTGACCTACCCTGAAGCCCGACTGATTCACATGAAGGAGTTTATGACGTTGCAAGAAATGGCTTATCTGCTTAAGCATTAGTCTTTCAGCAACTTTGGAAAGCAGAGGCAGGACACTTATTGGACGAAATTCCTTTGGATTCGAAATTCCATTCTTAGGTATGGGAATGACTTTCGCCTTTTTCCACAAAGTTGGAAAGGTCGATGACATAATGGAAGTATTAATAATGTGAGTCAAAGGTAGAACTAAATGATGGCATATCAATTTAACAAATTTAAGATGAATTTTGTCAACTCCTGAAGCATTAGTTCTGATGCTACAAAGCGCTTGGTAAACCTCGTCCGGCGTAACATAAATGAATGAAAAGCTTTCTGAAGGTGAAAGGTCAGTGGGTTCAGGGAATACGGAATTTGAAAAGGTTGGACCAGTGAAGTTTGATACAAATTTTTTATTGAGTTCTTCTGGGTCGACTGTGTCGTCAGTATTTTTCTTTGAGTAAACCCCTGCTTTTTTTAAATTAGACCATAATCGCTTGGTTGGCAATTTAGCATCCAGAACTCTTTCGAAAAATTTTTTCTTTGAAATACGTATTTCATAATTAACTAAATTACGAATTCTTTTATAGATGTCCCAAAACATTGAGACCCTAAAGCGTTTCCAGTTAAGATAAGCTTGATTTCGGTCTGAAATTAATGCAAGGATCCTGTGGGTAAGCCATGGGAACATAGGGTTAGGTTGAGTTCGACTAACAAGTGGAACAAAATTGCTATGTAAATAAGAGATTGTATCATTGATGAAGTCAACTTGTTCGTCAACACTAGTCATATATCGAACAGATTCCCAGAGGATACTACTTGCTGCAGAATCGAGAGCCGGTTTGTTAACCAAGTTATAGTTGTAGTAAGAAAAGTTTAGGCTATCAGGTAAAACAGGAGATGTGTCAAAATCAAATACAAGAAGAATCAGATCATGATTTGCAAACAGGCTAGGAGACAACTGATTAAAAAATAAGACTTTATTTAAATTTGAGGTCAAGAAAATGTCTAAAAGTGTAGCAGACGTGCTAGTGAAATGAGTAGGTTCATTATTTACTCTTTTAATATCGACAGACTCGATTTTTGTCTGAAAAGTATTCGTTAGGTTATCTGGTTGTAGGAAATTCAAGTTGAAATCACCAGCAATAATAATATCCTGGTAGCATGGGGACAGATCTTCTAAAATCTTAGCGATATTCTCAACTGTACGGTACCTTGGAGCCTTATAAACACAACCAATTAAACATATCCCGTTTTGGGACCTAAGCTCGCCGAATAAACACTCCGCATTTTCATTGTCAGAAGCAACTACACGAAAGTTAAAAAATGATCTGACATAAATGGCAACACCCCCCCCACGCCCATTTGCACGATCCAAACGAAAAATTTTATAGTTAGGAATGTCCACGGAATGATTTAATATATTAGGGGTTAGCCAGGTTTCTGAGACACATATAATATCGCAAGTCGAAACAGAAAACATTTTACGAATTTCATCAATCTTGTTGAGCAAACTACAGGCGTTGAAATGACAAATTCTCAGTCCATGCCTTTGATTAAACATTGCATTTATAATCACACCAGCATTGACTGTCTCAGCCCTACTTATGCTAAACAATGCCCCGTGACCACATCAAATCAAACCAAGACCACCAGATAGGAATAATCAAATGCAACATTAGTACCTGAATAAAAAGAGCATGCATTACGATAAAAAAAAAAAAAAAAATATATATATAAAAGAAATAGTAATCTAAAATAAGTAAATACAATTATGATAACTATAATAGTAATAAGATGATAACCAAGACTTATGTATAAATTCAGAAAAATGTATAATTTGATAAATGAAAAAAAAAAAAAAAAAAGAAGAAGATAAGAACGGTATGTATTAGGAATAAATAGATGTAAAGTTATTGTAAATATTGTTGCTAAGTAGATGAATGGGTCTGATCGGACTCAATGAACTTATCGAGATCCAGAGGTGATGAAATTTGTACTGCTTTGCTGTTTACGGATTTTCTAACCCAGACACATCCAGACAGAGTGAAAACGGCTACACAAAGCTTTTTCTTCTTAAGATCGAAAGCTTCTCTCATCAGATTATAATTTCTTGGCGATAAACTTTCATTGACGTAGATTGATCCACATGGTACGTTGTGTTGTTGTTCGAAGCCAAGGTCAGCAAGCGTCAGCGACTTCACAACAGAATGACTAGCATGGCGGCTTTTAATAGTGCTTCTCACAGCCGACAGAAACGCTATTTTGTCAGCTACATTGCACAATTTGATGATGATGGGGGTGGTCATAGATCGATTACCGGTCGGGGAAGCGGTGCGAAAAATATTTGTTGGAGTAATAGGTCTGCTTACACCAACCGAATCACAAATCTTAACAAAATAGCTTTGTAAATCTTCATTTGGAATAATTGGCACTCCCGAAAGTATTAGGTCAGCAGCCCGGTATTGTCTCTCTAGCAAATCAAGCCTCTTTTCATTGTCGACCACATTTTTATTGATTTGTGACAGCTGAGATTCAATAGCAGCCTGATGTATACTGATTGAGGCAAGAAGTTGACTCTGAACATCGTTGATTAGACCATTGAGACCATTGATGGATTTGGAAAAATCTGCATTTAGGTCCATAGATATTTTTGTAAGTTTTTCTTCAATATCTTTTCGGAGATCGGACAGTTTTTTCTCTAAAACCGCTTTGAAATTGCTCATATTTCCTGTGACGGAATTGGTTGAGTTGGATGGCGACTGCATAATGTTTTTTTTAGTTTTTTTTTCTTTCAACTTGTCAACTGGGGTTTTCTCAACTTTCATATCCATATTAAGGGAGTAGAAGTGAGATGGCAATACGGTACTCCAAATGAAAAATGACGAGGCGGGAAAAATAGAGCCAAATAGTGAAAGTGTAGTAACTAAATTATAGATTCTGGCAATAGTTTAAAAGATTTCTTCAAAATTTTAGCACTAGGTATCAAACAGAATATTAACTCAAAGTTTTTTAAGCAAAGAGCAACAAAAAAGGCGAAAAACCAGGTGAAAAACTAGGAAAAGAGTCCGATCAAATAACCACGTGTGACTACTTGTCAAGTGACATACTATGCACTGATCATGAAATTCTCGGTAAAGCCTTCGAAAGAAGTTGCCGATTAAAACCTTGCGGGCAGGGTAAAAAGAAACCACCCTGGTGGACAAGTGAACTTAGCAACATTAGGAAAGAGACGAGAAGGCTCTTCAACGTTGCCAAGCGCACAAGAGCAGGCAACGACTGGGAGATTTACAAAACCAGACAAAAGACATTCAAAACAGAAACACAAAGAGCCAAGCGTAGTGGTGAAATTTCTGCAGTCAAATTGAAAACACTAACGAATCAGCAAGACTCAGAAAAATTCTTTTTAAAGCACCAACTATCTTAAGTTCATTTAAAGAATCCAATGGACATTGGACAGAATCGTGTGGCGAAACACTAGAACTCTTAGTTAACACCCATTTTCCTGTCTGCACCTCTGACGGGAATTACAACCCAAAAGTAGAGCCATATACAGAAAACACAACACCAACGGATTTGATTACAGAAGAAAGGAAAAAATGGGCTTTCAACTCCCTTTCGCCGCACAAATCACCTGGGTTTGATGGTATCTTCCCCATGATGCTACAAAAATGTGAAGACCATGTTATCCCACACTTAAAAAAACATATTCCTTTGTAGCCTAAAATGTTTTCATTCTGAAAACTGGTAAGCCTAGTCATACGAATGCTAAAGACCTTAGAGCCATCAGTCTCACGTCTTTTTTCCTAAAATCTTTCGAGAGACTAATAGATATTCATATCCGTAGCACATTGAGCCCGGAAACTATTTTTTCAGCTCAACATGCTTATACAAAAGGTAAAAGTGTAGAGACAGCATTACACAATGTCGTGAGCACGATTGAAAAAACTGTCAAAGACAAAAGTTATACCCTCGCTGCGTTTCTGGACATTGGAGGAGCTTTCAACAATGTCAAAAACGAAGCGGTAGAAGAAGCACTCGTAAATCTAAATGTGAATAACACCATCATCAGACGGATTATGTTCATGCTAAAAAACAGACTAATCAACTCAGTGTACGAATCAAAGTATCCACTTCCAGAGGAACTCCACAAGGTGGAATTCTCTCTCTGGACACTCGTGATGAACGCAGTTTTGTTAAGGCTCAAGAATAGTGGAGTCAGGGTAATCGCATATGCGGATGACGTAGCATTACTAGCGACAGGTAAATTTCCCTCCACAATTAGTAAATTAATAGAAAATGCCCTATCAATAGTGAACACCTGGACTTAGAAATGCGGACTAGAGGTTAACCCGCAAAAAACCGAACTTGTCCTCTTCAAAAACAGAAGAAAATTACCCACATTTAGAATTCCCTCTATTGAAGGGACCCAGCTTATCTTGGTCCTGTAATAGGTTTTTTGGCAAAACCTGGGGACTAAGCCCAAAAATTACAAATTGGATGTACACGGCCATTGTTAGACCTATACTGACATACGGTAATGTAGTCTAGTGGAATGCATTAGACAAAGCTTCCAACCTTAAAATCATGACCAAGGTTCAAGGAATGGCATGTATTACAATCACTGGGGCTATGAGGCCCACCCCCACAGCGGGCTTGGAAGCATTACTCAACCTAAAAACCCCTCCATGTATAGGCGCAAGAATCGGCAGCCAAAAGCGCGCTTCGGCTTAGCCAAACAAGTAGCTGGAAACAGAATGCCTTTGGTCACGCACACATTTTACAGAAATTCGTGGCAAATAAGATAAGCACTGACTACTTAATACCCCATTTAGACTTTCATATGCCGTTCACAACCGCCTTTCCAAGTAGAGAGGACTGGCAAACTAGCGTCCCATCAACTTGCGCATCGATGGTTTCAATATACACCGATGGCTCCAAGATGCATGCTGGGGTTGGTGCAGGTTTCTTTTCAGAAACTCTTGTACTAGCCAGCTCATACAAACTACTGAACTACTACAGCAGTTTCTTCCAAACTGAGGTTTTGGCAGTGGCGGAAGCTGCCAAACAGGTCTCAATGATGGCAATACCAGAGGCTGATATTACCTTCTTCATTGATAGCCAAGCAGCAATAAAAGCTATTTCTGCCATTGAAATCAATTAGAAGCTTGTAAATTTGCTATCGCGAAGAGCTCAGGGTTCTTGGCACACAGCACAACACAAGGCTCTGTTGGGTTCCAGGTCACAGTGGTGTTCCAGGTCACAGTGGTGTTCCAGGCAACGAGAGTGCTGAAGAACTGGCAAGAATTGGTTCAACACTTGACCTAGTTCAGACAGATTTAATAGTCCAGATCCCACCCTGTAATCTCAAACAAGAAATCGAGGGTAAAGTTCTATCTTCAACAAACAGAAGATGGAGCTCACTCGACACGTGCATCATAACTAGAAATTTATGGCCAGAATTTAATAAATAAAGAACGAAAGACATCATTAAATTGAACAAAAAGTCACTTTCTCTTCTTGTGAGCGTTACCACAGGTCACAACCTATTGGGCTACCACAAGAAAAAGATGCAACTTAGCTCGGATGACCTATGCAGAGGCTGTGGTGACGAGGAAGTTCATGAAGACACCCCCCATTACCTGTGTCACTGCCCTGCGTAGGGTTGCCAGATTTTTTTCGCAGCTCGGCGGGACAAAAGACAAAAATATAGAAAAAAAATACCGGGATTTCAATTTTTTTCCCGGGACAAAATAAAAACTCATTAAATTAAAATTAATAAATTATTTGATACAAAAAATATTTACTGCCTTATTTATAAACAAAAAATGGTTATTTTAGCTCTTTAGGGTAACAACACCATGGAATATGAATTGTTCGGACTCATACTAAAGGCAATTTCTTACTGTTCCATTTGACTACGGAAAATATTTTATAGGTATAAATTTGGTTAGTCCTGGTGCGATTCGAATAAAATTTCGATTTAAAATTTTATCCGAGATTTAATTTCGAAGTCCCGTGAACAACTCATTAGAGTCAAAGATTAAACTTCGGACAAAATTTAGCTCGATTTAAATCCAATTCATACATATCCTTACTGAATTCGCACTGCGAAACAAATCTTATCTTCCTCACCATAAAATAAGAAGAAAGATGTAACTTTTGACAGCCGTCAAAGCTATAAAGTAAGCATTTTTAATTCGGCAACAAGCAGGGATGAATGGACTTTGGGCACTTGGAATCAGAATTTATTAATTCCGTTCATTGCTTCTCCACTTATCTGATGAACAAAAACATATTGTTTTAAATCTATTTAAACAAACGACGAATACTTTTGAATATTTGTACCGCGGTAAAAAGCTTTAATCTCCTGAGAAATGTCAAATCTCCCTAGCGTTTGTGCAAGTTCTCGTAGATCTTGCTATAAAAACGAAAAATTTAATTTGTCTAGAAAAAGTGAGTTTTTGCTAAACAGACATAGGTATTTCATATTTCCACGATATATTTCCACTGTCTATCTTGTCAAAAATCTAATAAATACGACTGCAGTTTTTAAACATGTCCAATCTAGTTTTTTATATTAATTTTGGACTAAAATTGGAAGAAATTGGCAGTTTTGGGAACCAAACGAATGTTAATAATTCTTCCAATTTGAAGTGACAGCTGTCAAGTTGCCAGAAAATTCTACTTAAAGTTACATCTATATCACAGCGCAGTTATTTTTTTTGAAAAACGTAAATATGTAAAGATGTTTTTGCAATAAATTTTGGTTTAAACCCGGGAAAAAGCTGCCCCGCCGGGACAGTTGAATTTATGTGCGAAATCCGGGACGTCCCGGGCAAACCTGGACGTTTGGCAACGCTAGCCCTGCGTTATGTCATCTGAGAAGCAGACTCCTCGGGAAACACTTCTTCGACGACTTAGAGTAACTCTCTGATATTCCCAGCAAGAATCTTTAAAGTTCATTAACGCTACTAAATGCCTCGAAAGTCCCTAATATCCCATCAACAAACCGATCCACAATAATAGAACAAACATATGACGACTGTAAGATGCACGTATGTATTTCCTGTGGGTGTGGCAATAAAAAAGTTTGGGTATCCAGCCTTACACCTGTTCTTGCCACTCCTAGGGTGAATGCGAACGTCATTGAAATAATACTCTTGTGGTAGGGGACGGCCCTCTCGATTCATTCCAGCCTGCCATAACAAAGCAGACACACACACTAGAACCACTGACCTATCAAACCCACCCACCGTTGTTGTTGGTAGCCAAACGCTCCTCCGGGCCTGGCGGGGGGAAATGATCCGCCCAGTGGGGATAAAGGATAAGATCAGGCCCTCAAAAGACAGCGGTGACGAAACCTTCCCTCAACCCGGTGTCTATGTACTGACGACATTTACAAGAAACTATTTCCTGTAACCCCCTGATAACTTAAAGCAACTGCTTGCTGAAATCTATCCCTCTAAGGGGATATTTCTTCTTGTTTTTAGTATAGGTTTCTTCTAATAGGGTATCGCAATGGATCTACATTGATCTAAGTGTGAGGGTAAAAAGATCAACTGTCAGCCCACTAACCTAACCTAACCTAAATATTTTGTCTTGTTAATTTTAACGAAACTCATATTTCTTCCGCGCGAAGCTGGGCGGATCAGCTAGTTATTGATAATGATAAATATGGAATATTTTTAAAAAACAACTTATGTGTGCTACCACCAAGTTAGGCCGCAGTTATAGCTGTTCAATTTAAGTGATATTTGCTTCGCAGCCTGCACTGCATGTACTGTATGTTTATAATACAAAAACTCTTCTTAATAATAAATATATTTCAGAGCGCTCAGAAATTTTTCTACCTCACTTTGAAAAAGCAGGAGCAATAAATATAAGCTAAACACAGTTTCTCAAAAACACTAGTTACTTGATTAGGTAATTGCGAAAGAAAATAATTGCCCAACGAATCCAAAAAAAAAATTTCACAGCAAAACTTTCGTGAGCAATTGTGTTAATATTTCTGAGAATACGGAGCCCTCTGAGGTCTCCGAAATATAAACTGACCAATTGTTTGTTTGAACATTTTCAATCAGTCAAAAATTTTTAGAAAACTGAAAACTGGAAACTGACAACCAGCTAATGTAGGTACTCAAATTTATGATTAGGAAAATTGTGAAACGCAAAGCTTTTTAATGACAAGATTTAAGTTGAGTATAATTTAATTGTCGCACAGTTAGTGAGAACTTTATTCAGACATTGTGAAACAAACCCAAAATATTTTAAAGCAAAGGAGAAGGAACTATGTAAGTTCCTGAAAGGAACTATGTTCAAATTAGTTATGCTAATTTAATAATAATTTTAAATCTTGTTACATGATTTGTAGCCATAAAAAGTTGATGATATTTTGGCTATTCAAGTAAAGGTAGAGCTCGAAACGCGACACGTAGGTACGTATAGTATTAGCGCGAATAACCCAGTGTTTGCTCTCTCGCACCAAATTCCAAATTAAATTTTATGAAATAACATGCCAATGCCCACTACTCAGCGCAGAAATAAATACCTTCTTCAAAATTATATCTAAAATATAGAAAGAAATAAAAATTGCTTATGGAGCCGGGGGGTTGGTTACAGCTGCGAATACATACAAAAATCATTATCATGTTAAAATCATTCAAATGTTTGAACTAGTTTTTCGTGTGGATTTTCCTCAATTCCCTATTAATGCTTTACCAGATACCGCTCATGTGATGTAAACCCGGTTTATCGAGTAGAGTATACTTATGAATTGCGGCGGATTGACCATTGAATGTTGAAATTTGTTTAGTGTCATTGACCATTTGTCTGATCTTCATCATTTCCTCAAGGCTTGTTTGCTATGGTGAAGTGAACTGGTTTCTTTTCCGTTAAGTCTAAATATAGTTTTAGGATTGCTGTCGGTTGAAACTTTCAATTTCATTTGAGTTAACTTTTTATTTCTTTTGTGCAAGTGCAAGAGTTAGAGCGACTTCTTTTATTGAATAAATAAATTCATAATATTGTGATTTTAATTTTTTTTTTTAACTTCAGTATTTTTCTGGAGTTGGGTTTATATATGCATACGTAGGTACATACCTACATTATTATTGCTAATTATGAACTAATTCAGTCAGAGGTAAAACTGGTGATTCTTTTCTTCCGTCTTAGTTATATTATGTGGTGAAGACTTATGAAGTTTTCAATTCAACCATTTCAGATTTTGGGTTCACAACGCAGATCAAAGATGGTGGAGTCGAACGAATCTGAATTGTTTTTTTTTTTTTTTTTAACTTTGTACGGAGATCGGAAGGCAGTCAAAACACATTTTTTCCATAATAAAGATGAAAACATATTGAATTGTTATTCTAATGATTCTTATGATCATGATTATGTTAACGACTTTTTAAAAGCAGATTATAGTTATATAAATAGTTATCTATCTTCAATTGATTGGGAATTAAGTTTATCGGGGTCATCTGATTTAAAAGATATCTATGATTTGTTCATGGATATAATAGAGGACGTTTTCTCTAAGTGTTTACTTACTTACTTACTTACTTTACTTTCGATGGCGCTCACAGCCCAGGATGGACTACGGCCTCAACCAACAAGCCCCTCCAGCCAGCTCGGTCCCTAGCTAGCTGCCTCCAGTTACGCATTCCAAGTTGGTTGAGGTCGTTCTCCACTTGTGTGCGCCACCTAAGGTGGGGTCTTCCTCTGTTGCGCAGACCGTCAGGGGTAGATTCGAAGACTCGTCGGACTGGTGCGTTGGTGTTCATACGCTCCACGTGTCCCATCTTAGCCGCTGTATTTTAAGCTTTTTGACCAGGTCGAAGTCGCTGTAAAGCCCGTAAAGCTCGTTGTTGAATCTTCTCCTCCATACTCCATCGATACAGACTGGACCGAAAATCACCCGAAGAATCTTCCTTTCAAAGCACCCAAGTAGATTCTCATCCGTTTTTGTCAGGGTCCATGCTTCTGCCCCATAGAGAAGGACCGGGATGATAAGGGTCTTATATAAGGTCTCCTTGGTTCTTTGAGAGAGGGCTTTATTACTCAAATGCCTTCTTAGCCCGAAGAAACAGCGATTGGCAAGAGTAATTCTTCGTTTGATCTCTGCACTGATGTCATTTTGCGATGTTATAGTGGAGCCCAGGTAGACAAAGTCTTTGACGACTTCGAAGTTGTATCTATCCATCGTGACGTTTTGCCCGAGCCGACGATGTTGAGATTCCTTTCTCGATGATAGCATATACTTCGTCTTGTCCTCATTAACAGCCAAACCCATTTTCGCCGCCTACGATTCAATACTTGCAAACGCGTCGGTAACAGCTCGCTTCGTTCTCCCAATGATGTCAATATCATCTGCATAAGCAAGTAGTTGAACAGACTTTTAAAAAATTGTACCTTTGTTGTTGACTTGCGAGTTGCGTACAATTGCTTCAAGAACGATGTTAAACAGGTTGCATGATAACGCGTCGCCTTGCCTCAAACCTTTCTCGACATCAAAGGGTTCGGTGGTGTTCTTGCCGACTTTGACGGAGCAGCGAGATTTCTCCATCGTCATCCTACACAAGCGGACGAGTTTGTCAGGGATGCCGAGATACGCCATGGCTCTGTATAGCTCGTCTCTGTCTACGCTATCATATGCGACTTTAAAATCGATAAAGAGGTGGTGTGTATCGATTTTAAACTCCTGGGTTTTTTCCAAAATCTGTCGGAGTGTGAACGTTTGATCGACGGTTGATTTGCCGGGCCTAAAACCACACTGATAGGGACCGATCAGATCGTTTACAAACGGTTTTAAGCGATCACACAGTATAGATGACAAGATTTTGTATGCGACGTTGAGGAGACTTATACCTCTGTAGTTGGAACAGGTCAGAGCATCTCCTTTCTTGTGGATGGGGCACACTATACCGAGGTTCCATTCATCGGGCATACTTTCCTCCGACCAAATTTTTGAGATGAGCTGGTGTATACTCCCTACCAAGTCATCTCCCCCTGCTTTGAATAGCTCGGCTGGCAGGCCATCCGCACCAGCAGCCTTGTACGTTTTTAGCTTGGCTATCGCTAACCGCACTTCATTTAGGTCGGGTGGACGGAAGTTTTGACCATCATCGTCCAGGTTGAATGGAGTGTTCTGTCTTACAGCGGAATTTTGGCCATCTTCGCCGTTTAGCAGTCTAGAAAAGTGTTGTTTCCAGATCCTCAGCACTCACTGTGTGTCTACCACCATATTCCCACTCTCATCTCGGCAGGCTTCCGTTCTGGCCTTGTAACCCTGGGTAGTTTGCCTCACCCTTTGGTAGAACTTTCAAACATCCCCCCTGCCGCTACAGTCCTCAATAGACTCGACCGCCCGCTTCGCATGCTCTCTCTTTTTCCTCCTGAGAAGTCGGCGTTCCTCCCTTCGCTTTTGCCCGTAGAGCTCCCGGGCTGCTCTCTCAGCAGCTCTGGTTCTAGTCTGCAGCATTGCTTGGTAGGCCTCATTCTCTAAGTGTTTACCTATTAAAAAAGTGTTAAAAAGCCAGTTTGGTTTAATAAACGATTGGCTAACTTAAAAAGGGAAATGAAACGCATTCATAGAAAAAGTTTAAATGATTCATCCCTTCATGGTACTTTTTGTCGATTGAGAAAGGAATATGAATTCTTAAAAAGATTTTTTTACCACCAGCACATTTTATCTGTTGAATCTAAAATTAAAAGCAACCTCAAGGCCTTTTGGACCTTTCTGAATTCCAAAAGGAAATCACTCGGTATTCCGCTTTCTATGAAATATAAGGATAATGTAAGCAGTGATCTAATAAGTATTTGTAACTGGTTTGCGAGCTTTTTTCAATCTAATTATGTTGCTGAACCTGAGTCTGATTTCGAATTCGAACCAATTCTTCATGACTCTTTTATTAGTATGGGAAATCTTTACATTTCGGAGGATGATATTTTGAGTGAACTATCAAATCTTGATTGCTCTCACTCTTTTCCTCCAGACAAAATTCCTCCGGTATTTGTTAAAAATTGTAGACATAATTTAATAATACCGTTTCATAAAATTTGTAATCTGTCGCTGTCGAAAGGTTTATTTTTGGATTGCTGGAAGTACTCTTATATTACACAAATTCACAAATTAGGTTCTAAGCAGGACATCCAAAACTACAGGCCAATTGCAAAACTGCAATTGGTTCCTAAAGTATTTGAAGCGATTGTTAAGCGAAAGCTCTATTCTGTCACTAGGTCGTTTATACCTGAGGATCAACATGGGTTTGTAAGCGGTAGATCCACCTCAACAAATTTGGCGATTTTCACCAACTTTTGTCTTTGTAGTATGGAACAACACTTTCAAGTTGATGTTATCTATACAGATTTTGCTAAGGCTTTTGATCGTGTTCAGTTTCATATTTTAGAGCGTAAGTTAATAAGCTTTGGTTTCAATTCTGCTTTACTCAGCTGGATAATGAGTTACTTAAGGAACCGCAAACAATATGTTAAATTAGGATCCTGACAACAATAATGCGAGTAAAAAAGATATTTGAAATAGCATTTTTTGTCATGACAACAAAAAAATTATTGGCTTATGCCATGGTTTGGTTTGCATTGGATTTTTTGCTTGTAGCTATCAAATATTTCTATATGAAAATTGTTGGGAGAAAAAAGACAATTTCATTTAATTTCATTATTTGTACCTAAAATTCCATTTTGTTTTTTTAAGAAAATAAATAGATGATTGTCACAAAAATCCCAAGATGGTGATTTCGGTGGCAAAAAAAAAATTATTTATTTTTATTCGGATCTGTCTGTCAACGATTTTGACAATTTTCGATTTTCAATGGGCAAAGAATTGATTTTTTTTTTCGAAAATTTGTTTATTTTGTTGATGAAAAAAAGCAATTGTTAATATATTTTTCAAAGAAAATTATGTGAGATATCTTATTACCGGAAGGATGGTGTTAATAGCTGTTCACTCTCAATTTAACACCGAAAATTGATTTATGTTAAAATTAAAGTCAAAACTACAAATATTTATGTTTTGTGCTGTTATTTGATGCTCTGTAGTCCTGTAGAGAGTTACGAGCTTCTAATAAATGCAGTTGACACTTTGTCTGAAGAAATAGAGCCGCATGATGGCTAATTGGTCTTGAGTGATTTCAATCTTCCTAATCTGACGTGGTCTCGATCAGAAGATGTTTCTCATTTTGTAACGCAACATAGCAAAAAGAAATGTTATTTACTGACAATCTCTCTTATTCTGACCTATACCAGGTTAGTGACGTAAAAAACAATTTGAACAGACAGCTTGATCTAATTTTTTCTTATGATTCTGTTAGTCCCCTTTCACACGAAGATACTAGTTGCTGGTGATTTTTTTGACGTTTTCTTTAAATCTCCTTAACAATCTTTGTACCTTTCACATGCAAGCAACAAAAACCCGGAGATTTTCTTTATTTTCCTTTTAAACTACCTTGGTTGAACGCACACAAACGTAGTGTAAAGAGAAACGTCAAAAAAATCTCCTGAATTTGTTGACCGGGGAGATTTCATTTCCCCCTCTTTCTTCCTGCCCTTCTCGCCTATGAACTAATTGTTGCCGGCAACTCAGTTGCCCTGTGTGAAAGGGGACTTAGCTGTATCGTGGAGGAAAGTAGCTTAACTCTTTCGACAGTTGATCTTTACCATCCACCACTGTCTTTAACATTCGCGTACGATCACCAAAATACCGAAGTTGAGTCTGAAAACACATATTATTTTAATTTTCGGAAAGCAGACTTCATCAAGCTTAACGAACTTCTTAGCAATATAAATTTTGATGCACTTTTTAATTGACCGTAAACAATAATATCGATCCCTTAACCACAAACTTTTATTCAGTAATATTCGAATGTTTTGTCTTTTTAGTTCCTTATTCACCCAGAAGGAATAGGTTATCTTCACCTCCATGGTATTCTAAAGAACTTTGGCAAAAATATTTAAAATCTAGATCAGATGCTGACCATTCCCTTTACCTGAATGCGTATAACGAATTTTCTACTCTTTCCAAATTACTTTGTGATGCCTATATTAACCAGATGCAATTCGATATTATCGTTGATCCTGAGCGATTTTGGCAGTTTATAAACTTAAAAAAAAAAGTCTGATGGTTATCTCACAACCCTTAGGCCGGCCGTACATTTGATGCGTTGTCGTACGGATTTCATTCGTACGAATACGCACAAACACGCACGAACAATCCCAACCTTCTAAGTACTACGAGAGTACGCACACTGTGAACGAGTGAGTCATACGTATACGTACGTTTACTTCCGACTTACGAAATGAATCCGATCTTGTTGGGATTTTGATACACTTTCGTACGTTGAAACATTGAAATATGTGGAAAGAGGACTTCGCTAAGGCAATGAGTCACCTGGACACTGCGTATTTGACGGATAAAAATGTGTTCAGTATGCATACTCGATTCGTACGACCAGTATTCACACGTTTAAGTACGATATGAATTCGTAATTATTTTGACGCATCCAATGTGCGGCTGGCCTTAATCATTCATTTCATTTAAATCATTCCTCCAATGATTCTAAAATCATTACTAATTTATTTGCTAATTTTTTCAGTCTTGCTTTTTCCTACAGTAATTTCATTCCAGATAATAACAACTTAATACTCAATACTTAAATAATTGCAATCAAACTTCACTTATCTCAATTAATATCACTGTTTATGACGTAGTCAACAAAATTAACAAACTTAAGGATGATTTCACATCGGGCCCAGATGGTTTGCCAGCAATTATTTTAATGAAATGTGCAGCCAATTTGGCCATGCCTCTTGCTACACTTTTCCAAAAATCTTTGTCTTTATGGGTTTTTCCTTCAATGTGGAAGGATTCTTTTATCATTTTTATTCACAAAAAGGAATGCAAAGCAGATATTTTTAACTACAGACCAATCGCCAAATTGTAGTGTTGGAATACACTTTCGAAAGTATTGTTTTCGACACAGTATATTTTCACTGCAAACCATTATTCTCCACAAAACAACTCGGTTGTCTCAAAGGTAAATCTACGACCACTAATCTAACAGAATTTATCTCTTATACATTTCATTCAATAGAAAAGAATGAAGTTGATGTTATAGCCACAGACTGCAAGGCCTTTGATAAAATATCTCACCAAATTATATCGTTCAAACTAAAAGCTTTTGGATTTCCTTCCGGTTTTGTTAATTGGATGGAATCATACTTACTCGATCGTACATATAGAGTATTATTTAGATCTTCGGTATCAAATCCTTTCATTGCAAAATCTGGCGTCCCACAAGGCAGCCACCTAGGCCCTATTATTTTTATCCTGTCAATCAACGACGTCGAATCCGTGATTAACCATTGGGAACTTTCCACGTATGCTGATGACATGAAGATTTTTAGATCTATTACCTCACTTGACGATGCTTTACTTTTGCAAAACGACTTAAACAATTTTTCAGTTTAGTGTGAAAAGAATAACTTAGAACTTAATGTTAGTAAATGCCAATCAATCACATATTCCCGTAAACGTTTCCGTCCACCCCCAAGAAACTACCACATAAACGATGGGCTAGTTTCTAGAGTAACAACTATTCGAGACTTAGGGGTTATATGTGATAGTGAGCTCAACCTTAGATCCCATTATGAAAACATAATAGCTAGAGCTAACACTGCTCTTGGTTTTGTTAAGCGTTGGTCTAAGGAGTTTTCAGATCCTTACGTTACTAAATCTCTTTATACCACCTTTGTTCGCCCTTTACTCGAATATGCTAGTCAAGTTTGGTCCCCTTATCACCTTGTCCACTTTACAAGAATCGAAGCAATACAGCGAAGATGTCTCCGATTCGCCCTAAGGGGACTTCCTTGGGTTGATAATTACAACTTGCCACCGTATCAAGATCAAGCTTATGACAAACTGACTATGGTAGAAATGACAAACACAAGAATGTTGAGGGAAGCTAATGCTTATAGTAATATTTTTGACAATAATCATAGCAAGACCACACAAAGGAATCTTCTATATAATTTGCCTCTTAACTAACCTTAACTTATAGTAATAACTAAAATCCTATTTCTACAGAGAAACTGAAACTACATACTTTATAAAATTAACAATTGCCTCAGCATGCTATACTTAAAATTTTCCATTTTCAATTTTTTCATTTTACATTTCATTTTATATTTTACAAACTTTTCTTTGTTTCCTT
Source organism: Epistrophella euchroma (assembly GCA_947049315.1). NCBI lineage: Eukaryota > Metazoa > Arthropoda > Insecta > Diptera > Syrphidae > Epistrophella > Epistrophella euchroma. The sequence goes on along the minus strand of OX346247.1, from coordinate 55,845,898 downwards.
TAAGAATTTTTAAAATTTTCATGTTTTTATCTTAAATTATTTATGTTATATATTTTTGATCTGCTTGTCCTTTATAACAAAATACTTTTCATTACCTATTTCTATTCTTTAGATGTTAAATAATTATTTTAAATAAGTGTTCACATGACTTGCAACCGAATTTTGCCATCATACTCGGGTGTAATTGGACCCCAGCTCGCGCGGTATCTGGGGAGGAAGAGGCGTGGGATAATTTAATAATTAATTAACCAAAAACGTATGGAATTAACCATACAGTTTAACCTTCAATAACTTTGAAAGGAGTACTGAAATTAAAAAATTAGTTGAGGAAATTTTTAAAGAAAATTATTTATTCTTCTTTAAGAAAACGTCTCAATTGTTTCTGTACGATAACCAGTTCTAAAGTTATAAAAAAGAGAAGCAAACAAACGAAAACTTCCCATACAATTTGTATTGAAAAAATAAATTAGCGATGAGCGACCTCTAAATATTAATCTAAACAGCTGAAATTTGTACCAAGCTTATTATTTCAATAAACTCTAACTAAAAAGCTAGTGGCATTAAAAATCGGAGACATTTTAATTTTTTTGAATCAGTCTAATGTATATATAAATAAGAAGAGAATTAAAGAAAATAAAAGAAAATTAATTTTGTTGCATATATAAATATATATATGTATCTATATATAATTGGTTTTTCGGAAACGGCTATAACGATTTGGATGAAATTTTCAGAGTTTGTTCTAAAAGGTGAGACATTTTTTCTTTATTTGTTTAGTTAAAATCCGCCTACTACCACGCCCACTTTTATTATTTATTGGTCTTTCTCGGAAACGAATCAATCGATTTGATTGAAATCTTCTTTTGAGCAGAAACAAAGTTAAAAAAAATATTTTTTTACCCGCCCACTGCCCCGCTCACTATTATAAATTTTTGGTTTTTTCGGAAATGGTTTTAACGATTTTTATGACATTTTTAGTTTGTTTTTATGAACGAGAAAAAAAAACAAAATTTTGGATGGTTAAATCCGCCCATTTCTATATAAACTTTTTTTTTCTCTTTGTCCGTTCGTAATAGATATTTTAAGTGGCTTTATGGTCTTATCGATGAATACTAAAAGTTTCATCTCAATCGGATAACATCTTCTGCCTCCAATTTTACTGTAAAAATTTGGGAAAATAAAATTTTAAATCGTAGTTTTCTATGGTACGAATAACTTTTTTTTTTATAAGTAATATACAAAAAAAAAAATGATTTTTTTCTTAATACTTTATTAAAACAATTTTTTTTTACAAATAATTGATTTCATATTACTTGAAAATCTTTTTTACTGTCGAATTTCGGCATCAATTTTAGAGATAAAAGCTTGGATTTTATTAATCCTTCGTGTGCTGCTTTTGTACATAAGGTTGCTGAAGCTTCCGTCACGGTTTTTATGCCCTTTCCTCTCCACTGCCTGAGTGTGACATGGTAATTTCAAAAAATTAATTTCATTTTCTTTTTGAGCAATGAAGAATTTAAGTTCTTCATTTGAGACGGTTTTCAGCAGAGGTGGTTCAAAAACATCCTTTTGCCAGTCAATGAGATCGTAGTAGACTCTGGCTTCCATTTTTATTTTTGGGACCTCAAAAACTCTAAGCTGCTCATATTTTGGAGAACGGGCCTTCAAAATACGACACAGATCCAACTCCTTTATGCATTTGCTTGAGTCGGTTAACATTGCCAGCAGTAAATTTTCAGAATGTGCAAAAAAACTGTTACGTTTTATGACTGGATCAATAACAGCTTTTAGGTCAAAGGTAAGGTAGCGAGATGTCGAGATTAAGTGCCATAAATGCCGCGCTCCATCTTTGCAGATTGGGTGGTTTATAATGCAGAACCAAGTTGGAGCGTACACTTTGACAACATAAGTTGCCAACGTTTTTAGTTTTTCATCAGAATCTGTTGTTGCGATGTAGAGACGAAGAACTCGATTAGCTCGCGTGAGCCACCTAGCATGAGACATTTTCCCAGGTGGTTTGTTGGCGAGATCTTTTGGACAGCTATCAGTTATAACCGCTGATACAATTCTATAAAAAGAAAGTTGGTCAGCTCTAAGATTTTTTGTGTCCATCTCCGGTAGGGGAACGCCTGGTATATTTTTGAAGTCAACGACGGCCTTTTCTTCACAATTTTCCGATTTTTTTCCAATAATACCTGAAAATGTTCTTGGTCCCGAGGTCATACCATCAATATGAGCGAAAAGTTGACGAAATGGGAGTTCATTCATAAAGTTTAACTACATTCAAGACTTTGCAAAAAGTACAAAAGTGAAAAACTAAAACATGCGCTAGAAATGCCTGTATGCGAAAAAGCCTGCAAAAATAGTGCTTGATATGTCATTTCAGATTGATACTACAGACAAAACACACTGTTTTCGCTCACAGGCATCTTTAAGCACATTTTTGTTCATCATATTTTCACTTTTTGCCCTAGTTTTTGCAAAAAGTCTTGAATGTAGTTAAGCCTATATGCAGCATACAAACTACCCACTGCAATGGTCTGTTCAAGAAGTTTTAAGTAGACGGATAATCCCTCCAAATTTTCCGACATTGACATTTGTACCATCGCACCCAAGAGCCATCAAATTTTCTAATGATATATTTTCTGTCAAAAAAAAGTTAGTTATCTCTTTCTTAATACACTTAGCCGTGTCTGTTGGTAAAGCAATATAACCCAAATATTTTGAGTCTGGTTTGCTAATTAAAGACATGTGTTCTTCAACTATTATCTCACGGTAATATTTACCATTCATTTTCTTGTTCACCAAAGTTTTGTCTTTTAGACCATCAAAATACAATGCACTGATTTCCGAAACGGCATCTCTCTTTTGAACACTTTCTCTAGCTTTTTTTCGTTCCCTTCTAAGATATGCTGTTATTGCAGGTAATTGCGGCTGCAGCTCTGTCTGACACCCCATATCGGTCACAGGTTTGAGATAATGCGAAATAGTTTACGGAAGGCTGTATTTTCTTTTTCTTTATATCTGTGTTTCCTATCATCATTTTTCTGGTCGTTCTTTGGTCAATAAGAAATTCTTGTTCCTTAGAAGGTACCTTTCTTTCTTTTGGGCAAGTATATTTAGAAAAATCGGAACATTTACAGGAAGAAATATCGAACAAGGCTTTACTTGAAGCAATAAACACTTCCAGCTTCTTTTTTGGAATTCTTGGATGAAATTTAAGTAGCTGTTTGCTTACTTACTTTTACTTTAGATGGCGCTCACAGCGCATATGCACTGTAAATTATATTCTTCTAGGGGAACATGGTCTCATTTTAAGACAATTTAAATTTAATTGTATAATTGATTAAATAAGTTGATTAAATAAAAATTAATGAACGAATTATTCAGGCAAGCGCAGTGCCTAAAAAAGAAAGTCTTGAAAAAATTTAATTCAAAAATGAATTCATATCGGCTCCCCTGTTGGATGAATTGCTTTGTTGTGTTCTACATATATTTAAAGAATATATTTACCAATAATATTTTTATAATTTTTTTTCTCTACGAATAAGTTTACATACCTATAATTTTTAATTTTTGCAATCCATTAAGTGGGTGAAAAAAAAATACTAACTCAATTTGTTTTTACATTTCTTGCAATTGCAATTATATACCATTTGTATCTATAAATTTTGTACCTGTTTTAATGACAGTTTTTTAAGTGTTAAACTTTTAAGGTCCGTTAAGTAGTTTGGAAGTAAAAAAATAATATATGAAGCCGTGTCTATTGCTTTTTCTAATGGAAATTGTTAAAATCCTGTAAAATTAATTTTAGTGTCTCCCCTGTTGAATTAACCTTAAAACATTGTTCGGCATTATTTTAGAGAAGGCTTCAACAAATATATACGTAATAATTATTTTTCAAAATTCAGACATTTTTCATCAACTTTTGAATTTAAAAGAATAAAAAACGAATGGACTTTGGAATAAATCACGTTTTTAGTATGACTTTTTTTATTCATTTGCAATAATTTTTATATATGTATGTAGATAAACATTTCTTGTTTATATAATTATAAACATTAAGAAGATCCGATAACAAATAGCGAAGTTATTAGCTTTATAAGATAGCCAAATCGATGATTTTATTTGATTTTTATAATTAAAATAAATTTTTTGGCATTCTCGTGTCGTATTTACCCCTATATGACCATTGACATTTTTGTAGATAAGGGTTGGGGCTATAACTTTGTGTTATATTGTTTTTGTAAATTTTGAAATTTTTCATCATGTTTTGCATTTTGCAAATGAAAATCGATTTGAAGACGGCTTTTTGTCCGCCTTTCGTATAGAATGCTACCCCTCCCCAAAATAATTTCTATACACAATTGAAGCTTGACATTTTGTGATTCTTTTAAGACCTTAACATAATCGATCGGATAATTAATATAGAAGTTATGAATTTTTTATTCGAACCATATCAATTTATTTTTGTGATTTTCATAAAATAACAGTTATCTCCCACTGGTGGGATGGTGGTTGACAATGAACGAAACAGGAAATTTTAGTGAATTTTTATTAATTTTTTGATCGGTTTTTAATTAAGATTGTGAAGCTTGTAGAGGGCGTACAGATGCAAATGAGGTATCAAAATGTTCGTTGTTAAACAGATATGCGATTTAAAGAAAAATCGATGCACGCAGTGATGCGTAGGTATGTTAAAAATATTTACCGTTATTTCTGGTAAAACATTAAAAATTAATAAAATTGAACTGCAATTCAATTAGAATCAATGAATTCTATTATGTGTACAAATTTCAACCCCCTACTACCTCCCTATAAAAAGATAATTGTAAAAAACTATAAAAAATTGATTTGCCCGTTTTTTCAAACTCAATTATCTCAGCTTAAAGGTATTTTGGAAATCTAAAATTTTCCACATATATCAAAACTAATAAACTCTATAACAACTATTCATTTCGACTTTCTAGGTTTTGCTGTTAAAAAGATAAAAAATAAAAAGTGTGAAAAAATTGACAAAAAAGAAAAGTAGTTTTCAAAAATTCTCTTCGCCCACAAAACAATGCCTACAAAAAAATCCTTAAACACGGATAACTTTTTTCTTATTTTCTAACTAGAAATGTAAATAAATTTTTTCTAAAAAATACTTCTGTGTTTTTGAATTTTAATAACGTTTTTGTTGGGAGAAATTAATTTTTTTAAAATTTGTTTATTATAATTTCCATTTTAATTTAATAAAAATCTATTGAATTTATTAGAATTAGAAATCCTAGGTTTGTTCCATGCTTTTTCTAAAAGAAAATTGTCGAAACCCCCTTGGTACAATAATCAGCTTATTCATATGAAAAATGTTAAAAATAAATCCCATGCTAAATATAAGAGAACCCTCAATCAAACTGACTACACCCTCTTTTGCATCCACAGGAAAGAGTTTGAGGTATTGAGTAAGTTTCTATATAAAAATTACATCATCGACATTGAATCGAAACTAAAACGCGATTCCAAGTCCTTTTGGTTTTATATTAACGGTAAGAAAAAATCAATAGGTATACCGAAAACAATGTTCTATAAGGATATTAAGTCTAATAACGTTGAGCAAACCTTGGATATTTTTGCTTCATTTTTTGAATCTGTATACTCAAATTCATCCTGTAATTCTAATATAAATTTTGATACGGCATCAAGGATTGAGATTGGTTATATGACTCTTGATATCCTAGATGTTGAAAATGCTCTTTTAAGCCTGAAATCAAATTCTAAGCCTGGTGCTGATGGAATTCCTGCCATTATTTTAAAAGAATGTTTTCAGACAACCGCTAAACCATTGCATATTATATATAACAAATCACTTAATTCCGGAATTTTCCTTGATGAGTGGAAATCTTCGTTTGTAATGCCTATTTTTAAATCTGGTTCCAAAAAAAACGTTGAAAATTATAGAGAAAGTTTATAGATCTTTCTGCAATACCAAAAGTATTTGAGTCTATTGTCAAATCTAAATTGCAGTTTCAAGTTAAAGAACACCTGTCTGTAAATCAACACGGCTTTGTTAACGGTCGGTCAACGAATTCTAATCTCATGCTTTTTACTTCTTATGTTGCTAATGCTATGGAGAGTGGATCTCAAGTTGACTCAATATACAACGAATTCAGCAAAGCATTTGATTTGGTTAATCACGATATTCTCCTTAAGAAACTTGAAAATTTTGGTTTTCATTTAGCAGTGCTTAATTGCATTGCCTCTTTTTTAATTGGCAGAACTTAACGAGTGCCTTCGAAAATAAAGTGTCCAGATCCATAATTTGTACTTCCGGTGTAACTCAGGGTAGTCATCTTGGCCCACTGCTCTTTATAATTTTTATTGATGACATAGTCTCGAAAATTGAGTCTTGTCAATGTTTAATATACGCCGATGATCTTAAACTTTTTCTCAAAATAAATCACTACAATGATTGTTTAAAGGTACAGCATGATCTAAACCAGGCTTTCTAACTGGTGTGATGAAAACTGTCTTAAGTTAAATATAAAAAAATGCAACGTCATAACTTTTTCTAGAAGCTTTTCAATTTATACCTATGATTATAACCTCAATGACTGTCAACTAAAACGGGTCGAACAAGTTAAAGATCTTGGTGTTATAATCGATTCAAAAATGACATTTAATTCACATATTGATCATATAATAGCGAAAGCCAACTCAGTAGTTGGTTTCATTAAGAGAAATAGTAAAGAATTCACAGATTCTCATACTCTTATATCCCTTTTTATAGCATTGGTTAGATCTATTCATGAATATGCCGCAATAATTTGGAATCCAATCTATAAATTACATTCTGATCGTATCGAAAGTGTACAGAGGCGTTTCACTAAGTACATATTTAGGAAAATGAACTGGGATTATTCCCCTTCTTATTCTGCTAGATGTCAGTTGCTAGCTATATTGCCTCTTGATTGCAGAAGAAATGTACAAGAAGTAATGTTTATTAGAGATGTCTTATGTTACCACATTTATTGCCCTCCAATTCTTTCTCTTATTTCTATTTAAGCTCCATTTAGATCACTCAGGGTTAGACGTTTTCTTTTTCAACAACAGCATCCAACAAATTATGGTAAGAACGAACCGATATCTAAAGCCATCATATCCTTTAATAGGTTTTGCAATAATTTGGATTTGCATTGTTCAAGAGATCATTTCAAAAACGCTCTTATAAATTTATTATCCCTTGATTAAATTACTATGTTCCTATAATAACTATAATACCTCATATTTTATTTATATTATTTAGTATATTATTCTCTTATGTATAATATTGTAATTAGTCTGTTAAGCTTTGCTTGTAGATGAATAAATAAATAAATAAATAAACATTCTAAAAAATCCCACTTAGAAGTTAGAAATCCAACTTTACCCTACATTTGCTCCAATTTACCGTATTAAAATTATGAATATCAAAAAATCCCTTCTTAGTGGAGCTTTACATATATAAGGGTACTAAACAAAATTTTCTATATACAGAAAGTCCAGTAAATAATGGATAACCTTGCAACCAGACGGCAGGCCTTAAGTCCTTTCAGAAAATAGCATACAAAAAATAATTACCATGTGGTCTCCATGGTATAACAGTTTAAAAAAAAAAATAAAAAATTACATCTCTCCTGGAATAGCTTAACACTAGGACATCCAATTTATATTTTTTTAAATTTTCTTGAATAAAGCTAAGTACAGACGATTGTCAGATCTTACAATATTGTCAGATCTGTCAATGGTCTGACAATAGCGGACAATTAGCTGACAATTTACAAATTTGTTACAATGTAAAATTGTCCGTTCCCACGATTGGTAGATTTTGTGCCAAAGTCTGACAATTTAATTGTCAGCTCTTGTCTGACAAATTTCGGACAATTATATATCTGACAATATTGTCAGCTTGAAAATTTTCTGTTCACACGGTTGGCAGATCAATAAAAATGAAATTCGCAATAAAAATTCAATTAAGGATTTCAAGATCAAACATCTTTTATAGAATTTCACTTTTTGATGTACATAATGTAGCCACTATCAAGAAGAGGATACTTTCAAAGTGATTTGAAAATCTAGTTTCATAGTGGTAATTCCAAAACAATTGGACGAGCATTTGAAACAATTTAACTACAACTGGACATCGAGAGCAACGGACGACTTTACACACTACGAAGGAGGAATATGCCAGAGGTCGTCAAGGCGCGCTACGAAGAACAAAATCCATTTATTAAACAAAAAAAAAAAAGAATTTATATTTTAAATCATTTATTTTTTGAAAGACGCAAGAATAAGAAGATCTTGCAATAATTGAACTATATTGTTTAGAAGAAAAAATAAACCTTTCCGTACAAAAAATTCAGCAGGCTTACTCAAGAGAGCTCGACTGATTTAGAAAGTGACCTTGAGACTATGTTAGATCTGTCTGAGTTGGGGGCAGGCTGCCTATTGTTACCAATTGCTTGAGCTGTTTTTTTTTTCAGGTAGTGTTCCTGTCCACCCTCGTTTTGGCATTCTTCAAATTTATTTGATTGCTCGTATAGTTTATTGGCCATTTTGAAGTCCAATTTTTTTTAACTTGTTGGAATTTCCTGTTCACTTTTGTCGTTTTCGATTGGATTTTCAGAGTGTTTCACTCTTTTTTGATTCCAATGGAATATGAAAAACTCTCTTCCGTAATATGTGTATCTATGTAGAAGTTAAAACTAAGATGAATTCTTCAATAATTTCAATTCCAGAACATCTCAAGAAGAAGCATTTACTATTTTAACAATTAATCCAACACATACTTTTAAAAATATGTGTGTTTTCAGAGTGCACTCCTAGCACTCTTTAATGAAATCCGGAGTGAAAAAACACTCCTAAATCATCACTCCGAACAGCAAATGGAAGGTTTTTGGAGTGTTGGGAGTGTGGATGGAGTGAAAAAAGAGTGCTAGGAGTGACCAACGGAAAACGACATTTATTTTCATCGTATTAAATCTTCATTTGAGTAGATATCTTTCAATGGTTTTATTTATTCCGAACAAAACTACACAGCACAAGGAATTCAATATAAAAGCGAGTCCAGTTGCTTTATAAATTTTTATTAATCAGTTTTGGAAAAACTACAAAATTCCTGCAAAAATGTTTTTTTTTATCTCTCAACTCGGCTCCAACCGTTTGACATTTCGAACAATGAAGAAATTGTCAGCAATTGTAAGATGTTTTCAATGAAAACATCTGACAATGACCAATGAGTCTGACAATGTCCTAATCGTCTGACAATGTCCTAATCGTCTGACAATGACACAAATTGTGCGTTCAGACGATTGTAAGATACCTGACAATTTTTTGTCAGATTTTCATCTAACAATTACCTGACAATGACGTTTCTGACAATATTGTCAGACAAAATTGTGTGTACAGACGATTGTAAGACATTTGGGACAGTATTTTCTTTGACAGATCTGACAATATTGTAAGATCTGACAATCGTCTGTACTTAGCTTAACTATTCTAATAAACAGATACTAAAATTTAACACTTGTTGTTGCATTTTTTTTATTATAATTTTTTTAAATTTGGTTTTGGTGATTTTGTTGTTGACTTCCAGATGGCATCGTTGATGTTCTTCCTCTGTCAGCGACAGCTCTCGTTGTATTCGGTGTTGTTGTTTGTGATATTGGTAACGTGTTTATATGATTTTCTGGGACTAGAAGTTCACCACCAAACATTTCCTTCTTCCATTCCATTCCATTCCTTCTCGATTACCGCATAAAACCTTTCCATTGTAGGTTATGCTAAACACTTTATTAGAAAAATGTAGCCTCAGCCCACGAACTTGTGGAGCTGCAGGCGGGTGTTTGTTTTCAATGGCGCGTCTTATTCGCAACAGTTTTTGGCGTTTTTGTTGCTCATCCTTTGTATAGTCTGGATTTACGAAGACACCAGTTCCTTTTAGTTAACTTGCATTTTTTAGCATTTCATAACTTGCTTTACTGCTCCTTGTCTCTACTAGCAGCAGTTTTTGACATCCTTTGGACGGTTTCCTTCAAGAAAATTCACTGACCCAACTTTCTCGGTCCTTCTTGGATCTTTGCTAAACTGAGTATTTCACGCACACCTACAAAAAATCTTTGTTTCTACAGGCATTTTCCCACACCTTTGTTTAGTTCATCTTTGCAAGAGGAGCAGACATAGTTCTTTTTTTTTCTCTTTTCTTCTATTTTCTTATAAAAAATTGAGAAATGGCCGCTTCATAAATTCAATGTTACTGTTTTTCGTTCATTTCGTGTTTTTGTAGTGCAATACATTATGTTTGTAAATTGTATTTATATTAATTGATGAAAATAAAAGTGTCTTGAAATAAAAAAAACTTTGTTTGTTTGTTGTAGGTAAACTCGATTGGAGAGAATTTGAATGAAAAAAGGTTTGTTGTTGGTAGAGCTTGGATACGTTTTGGTATCGGCTTTCGCTGAGTATGGTGAACGCTCACTCTCACAATACATGCGCAAGTGGGTCAGTGGTGATTCTAATTTCCATACTCATTTGAGCCGACAAACGCAGTGTTTCGGATCCGTGCGCGGAGTCCTCCATAGGTTTTTGACTACGTGTGCGAATCCAAAACGGAGTCTTTGCTTAAAGGGTTGTTCGCTTATATTTTCAATGTGAGCATCTGATTGATTAGAGAGTTTATTTGCAAAATGTTGGACAGCTTGGTGAATGTCATCGCAGATATTGTTGGGAATTGCAAATATTAGATTTCTTGCTTTTGCATGTTTCTCTAGTTATTCAGTCTTTCTTTAAAGTATTTTGTTTTTTTCTTTAACTTGATGCGGTTCATTCGTAATGATTTTGTTTTGTTCATTTAAACATTGCATCTGTGTGAATATCCTGTCTGTATCTTGTTTTGTTGAAAGTTCAGAAATTTTATTATGGAGCAGCCTTTCCCTCATTAGCTCAAGTTCAGCCACAGTCATTATGGATACCGACATGCTTCCACAATTGTTTTTTTGTTTTGGGCTACCTGTAGCTTCGGGTGACGTTTGATGATGGTTTCTTTTATAGTAGTAGTAGATCATGGGCAGTTTATATTTTAGTTTTTTTTTTACAATAGTTGTTACTATGAAAATGTGTTTAATTCAGTTGTAATGTTTTTAGAGTTTTGATTGTGAATTAATTAAAATTTTAAAATGACTTGTGAAACACAAAAATAAGTAAATATTTGACACGAGGTATACTTTTATGTTGTTCTACGTTTGACAGTTGTCAAGTCAAAAAGTATAGCACATAGGATAATGATTTAAGTATCATATGAAAGATCATAAAAATATCTTTCATTTCATTTGAAAAACTTTTTTAAAAATGCCTTATACTTCGAAAAGAGCAACCTTAAACTTGTTTGAAAAACAACATTTTCGATTGACGTTCGACAGCCAATATCTCGAAAAAATCATATATTTTTTTTTTGGACCACTGTAATCCTTAATCGATAACCTTTAATTTGATATGTAATAACGCTATTATACACTATGTAAGTATATCACGTACATTATACACAATTCCTAAAAAAATTAACCAAAAAATATGTTCCACAGCAAATGCATTTTTTCATTTAATTTTTTGCAGTATTTACTTTTTTAAACAAAATACATATTAATGTTACAAATGCAAACAAAAAAATAGTCTTCGTTTATATCACTTAAAATGATATCTAAAAACAAAGCTGATGCTATCTTAAAAAACTTGTTGCTAGGTACCAAGCTTAAAATACTCCATAATGTTAGGCATAATTAATTGATAATTGATTTATTGGCTTCTAAGTACATAATATAGTAACACAAAAAATCAAATAATTAACAATTTCGCTGTCTTCAGGTGTTGTACTCCATTAGCAAAGTATTAAGAAAAATTGTAGTGCTTCAGATTTAAGAAAAAAAGTGTTTTAAAGAATTAAAAACTGTGAAAATAAGTAATATTAATTATTGTGTAAATTGTAAAATTCGTTTGAATAACTTTATTCAATTTCAAAGTATTCAAAATCATGCAATGCGGTTAGTTTTAGCCTCCTGGATAACACCAGATGAAGTGAGTTGCCTTGTTTATTTTTTAATTTATCTTTTATTTAATATCTTATTTAAATTAAAGATATCTGAGTCAGATTTAGTATGCTTAAATTGTTATCGAATTATCGACAAATCACCCTAATACCAATCGCAAGTATGGACATTTAAGAATTTGCCTTTACTGTGGATCTTCGTTAAGATCTTGCAGAAGCCGCAACGTACCACTTAACTGTCCTTAGCGGTCTATTTTCAATCAATTTTTACCCGTTAATCAGGTTAATTTTAGTTTTTTTTTTTTTTTAATTAAACCAGTTGCTTAATAAATCATTTTTTAGCATCGTATTTTGCAGAAAGTTTGCCTACCTTGTTGGCTACGTGCGAACCGGTCTGGGGGAAGAAATCGCAGCGAAAATATTATTGAACTAGGCGAAGTACCTCATCTTCCCGTCAGGTTGGTGAACAACAACATGACCCACTGGTAGTTCAGCAAAAAATACAATCTGCTGTATAAGTTAGTTAATTTGTCGCGGGGAATAAATAAAAAATATTTTTTTCTGTGCAACCGCACAGTTCAAATGCTTTATTGAAATTCAAAAACTTAAATCTATTTTACATTAACGTAACCTATGGGTAAAGCCAACAAGTGCCGACTCTCTTCCATTCAGTTCCCAAGAATACGATGCTTGCATCCGCACTGACCTGTGGTGTGGAAATGCGTCAGCATATTTGGCGGCACATGTATCCGCAACACCTATAGACGCTGTGGGAACCTGTGTCAGCGTATTTAGTGCTAACTCCTCCCTTCTTAAGCTCGAGCGTCCTCGGTCGATTCCATCAAAAGTACTGGGATCCGGTTTATCCTTGATGAATCGATGTCTGCCTTGTTCTTTGATTCTATTTCAGGTTGTTGACCCCTTGCTTCTTTTTGTCCAATATTGGCGTACTTCATGACTATAAGAACTATGATCAGTGAGCGATGTAACGCTGTAATTAGCCATGAAATGGATCTTTCCTTGCTCCTGGATATCGTCTATGTGCTCGGTATTATTGACATGCAGCTCTTTGAGCATCTCTAACGTTAGGAGCTCTTTGTAGGTCTTTGTCGATGATTTGGAATGTAGGATTGCAGGCAGCGGTTTAGCGGATGGTACTTCTTTTGATACGAATTCTTGACCGTTTATGGTGATTGATGAATTATGGTATTGGATGATGAATGTTCCCGTTATGTTGACCACTTCGTTTTCTATAATGATTGATCCATTGAATTGATTGAGAATGAGGGTTCCCAACTGGATTTCCTCAACTGTTGGCAAATGTTGATTGTTAATTTATTCGCAGCTTGAAGGTAGTTTGGATCGGATTCGTTCAAGTTCCCCATTTGTAATCTTATGTCTTCTAATATGATTTCGTAAGCTTCTAGTTCTATCAGTTAAATCGCTTACGCGTGATTGGGTAAAGCGTGTTTTATAATTTCTGAAATGGTTCGGATAAATATTCTGGATTTTTCCCATCGTTGGTTCATTTGTATAGAGCCCGTTCACAACGCTAGGGTTAAGATATCTCTTTAGGATTGAACGAAGATCTTCTTGTGAATAGCTTGGTTGAACACAAATGTGTCTATGGTAAGTTGGAAAAGGAATCTCAAATTTGTATGACCTCTCGTCTCCTATTAATAACATTATTTGATTTCTAAATATGTTAATTGGTGTTTCAACCGCAGGTATGAGATCATGGGATGAGCTTTGATCACTGTGTTGAGACGCTGACAGTGAATTGACTAGCGAAAATTGTGGGGAGCGAGAAAGTGCATCCGCCACCACATTACTCTTTCCTGGTTTATAGTGTAACTCGTAGTTATACTCCTCCAGGATGGCCTTCCATCGCTTTATCTTAGAATTATTATTTTTTTGACTTAGGGCGTAGGTCAGAGATTGGTGGTCTGTAAAGATCTTGACGTGGGCCGTACCGTAAAGGTAATTTCGATGAGAGTTAAGTGCCCATATAATGGCAAGCATCTCTTTCTCATTCGCTGCAAAATGTTCTTCCGATTTACTCAACGACCTTGAGATGAAAATAAGAGGTTTGTCGTTTTGTGATAAAATGGCACCTATTGCCACGTTGGAAGCGTCTGTTGTAAGTTCAAAGCATTCCTTGTAATCAGGATAAGCCAGGAGTAAATCTTTCGAAGTTAATGAATTTTTTACTTTTTGAAAAGCATCTAGTGCATCTGCTGTGAGAGTGGTAGGAACTCTCTTTGACTGCGTTTTTGACACCCTTCCGTCTTCGCCACGCAATAGTGTGGTTAATGGTTTTGCTATTTTCGCGTAATCCTTAACAAAACGCCTGTAATAACCAGCAAGACCTAAGAATGATCTTAATTCCTTGCGAGTGGTCGGGATCGGGAAATCTTTGATGGCCTTGACTTTATTGGGGTTTGTTGTTAAGCCCCCTGAGGATACAATAAAACCCAAAAATTCAACTTCTTCCTTAAAGAAGTTGCATTTGTCTAGTTGTACCTTCATGTTAGCTTCCGCTAACGTTTGAAAAATTAATTCGACATGCTTAACATGTTGCTCCTCTGCTTTACTAAAGACGATAATATCGTCAATGTAAACGTAGCAGATTCTCCCAATATGTTCCCGTAGAATGTCGTCTAGGGCCCGCTGGAAGATTGCCGGTGAATTTTTCATCCCGAACGGGAGACGGAGGAACTCGTACTTCCCATTATTAATAGAGAAGGCGGTTTTCTCAGTGTCCGATGCTTTTAAAGGAATTTGGTGAAAGCCGCTTTTGAGATCTAGTACTGTAAAAAATTTGCATTGTCCTAATTGGGCTAAAACCTCACTAATTTCTGGGATTGGGTATTTATCAGATACAATGACCTGGTTCAACTTCCTGTAGTCGATAACAAGTCTGTATTGTTTGTTGCCCTTTGCATCATCTTCTTTTGGGACAATTCATACTGGAGAATTGTATGGCGAACGAGAGGGTTTGATGATTTTGTCTTCGAGGAGCTTTTGGATTTATTTTTCCACTTCCTCTCTTAGTGATGCAGGGTACGGATAATACCTAGAGTATACAGGAGAGTCTGTGTTGGCACGTATTTCGCCTACCACCTTGGTGGTATAAGTAAGCCTTTCGTTTGGGTCTGCGAATAAGGGTCGGAATTTTTGAACTAGAGCGTGGACAGCGTTTTTCTGTAAGTCTGACATATGATCAGATTTTATTTCTATTGGCTACCGTTACCCAATATTCCATGAAAGGACTTTAGAGTTGGTAGAAGATAAAATTTTAGTCTAACATCATTCTGGTTAAAAAGATTAACGAATGTGTGCTGGGTTATTTCTATATCACCAGCAATTGACCTAGCTAAGAAGTTTTTTTCGTTCGGAATCGGATTATCTACTAGAGACGATTGAATGAAATTTTTACTGGATCCAGTGTCAATTAGAAAATTTAAAAGCTTTCCACTCTTCGTTCTGCACTAGAAATATGGCAACGAAGAGTCATGTAGCCTAAAAAATGAATGGCACATTCGTCTACAGTGGGGCTCATCAATCTTCCCTCTGAATTCGGGGTGAATTTCCTGATCCCGTGTAGGGATAGCGTCGAGATGTGGATTGACGATTGAATTAACAACACCTGCTATTATATTAATAAGTTCGGGGCTTGAGATTACACTTGCTTGGGTTGTACTTGGCGGTAACTGGAGGGGGTTCGCTTGTGGATTTGGAGGAGGAATTTGTGGATTTGGAGGAGGAGAAAAGAAAAAAGTTTTACGGTATGCGTATGTACCTGTGAAAGCACTTTTCCCTTAAAAAATACTTAAATTAATCTTACAGAACAATTATGCTGTATTTCGACATCTGGACTTCTGACTGGATTCTGGAGCGGCTGGCAGCGGTACTGTCTCCTTTTTGCATTAGCAGCTACTAAGGGGCCTTAATTTCTCCAGAGGAGTTTCACTTCACTGCACTTGATTTTTGTCTTTACTCGGTATTAACGAGGTGGTTTTTTTTTTTCTTTTTTTTTTTCACTTGATTCCCCGCTTACTCGGTATTAACGAGATGATTTTTTATCGCTTGATTCTTTGCTTACTCGGTATTAATGATGTAGTCTTTTTTTTTTTTATTATCACTTACTCGGTATTAGCGAGGTGGTTTTTCACTATTCCTTTCTTTCTGCTCGGGCGCCAGTTAGTTATTTTGTCGCGGGGAATAAATAAAAAAATATTTTTTCTGTGCAACCGCACAGTTCAAATGCTTTATTGAAACTCAAAAACTTAAATCTATTTTACATTAACACCTTAACTGTCCCATGTATCATATTTGATACACAAATTTAATTTTTTCTCGTGCCGGCTACGTCCATGTATCACATTTGATACATTTTGGAATTCGGCTTCACTGTCCCCATACAAATTGGTATGGAAACATTCATACGTCCACAATTTTGTTACATATAATAAGTTAACTTTTACATTGGAATTTGTTAATTTCACTGACCCCATACAAACTGATAATCACCCATACGTCCCATGTATCATATTTGATACACAAAATTAGTAAGCATACGTCCATGTATCAAAAATGAACACAAAACTAAAAACTTTTTTTTTACAACAGTGACCAAATTTGTATGCAACCAACCCCTTCTATGATGAATCTTACGAAATAATAATGTTGTTTTTGAAAAAAAGTACTGGACGTATGAGCTTTTTAAAATAATTTTGTATGGGGACAGTGAAGCCGAATTCTGTTCATGTATCAAAAATGATACATGGACGTATGTGGCACGAGAAAAAACAAATTTTGTGTATCAAATATGGTACATGGGACTTATTGTTGATGTCTTGAAATAATAATGGACGTATGTGTAGTTTTCAATCAAATTGTATGGGGACAGTTAACGTGTTAAACGTAACCTATGGGTAAAGCCAACAAGTGCCGACGTTGCAACCGTCCGGTTGCTCACCTCTTCCATTCAGTTCCCAAGAATACGATGCTTACATCCGCACTGACCAGTGGTGTGGAAATGCGTCAGCATATTTGGCGATACATGTATCCGCAACACCTATAGACGCTGTGGGAACCTGTGTCAGCGTATTTAGTGCTAACTTATACAAGCGTGTTGTTGCGACCTAAAGACGGTGTATATTTTTTGGCTGTCACGGATCTGAAAGATTTAGATTTCCAGAACTTATTCAAGAAAGGTTATTGATAGACCATAAATTGCATGTCCCAGAAAGTAGCAGGGTATGCAATTCCCATCTTTCGATACGCAACTGGAAGTCATTGGTTGATATGGACAGCAATGTTTCTGACTTTACTGGAGCGCAGATGGATGAAATGTTGTCACTAACTAATACTTCTATGAGGGCAATTGATTTTAGTGATAAAGTAGATACTGCAAAAAATTAAATGAAAAAATGCAGTTGCTGTGGAACATATTTTTTGGTTAATTTTTTTAGGAATTGTGTATAATGTACGTGATATACTTAGTGTATGATAGCGTTATCATATATCAAATTAAAGGTTATCGGTTAAGAATTACAGTGGTGCAAAAAAAATATAGGTCATCACTGATTTTTTCGATATATTGGCTGTCGAACGTCAAACAAAAATATTGGTTTTCAAACAAGTTTTAGGTTGTTCTTTTCGAAATATAAGGCATTTTGAAAAAAAATTTTCACATGAAATGAAAGATATTTTTATAATCTTTCATATGATGCCTAAATAATTATCCTACGTGCTATACGTAATTATTTGCAAAAATGTCGGCTTTTTCCACATTTCCGACGCTCAACTTCAAGTCCAATTATCTCAAAATCCCCACGGCAAAATTCAAAAATATTTGGCAGATAGATTGGGGTGAACTTAAGCTTTCATGTGGTACTAGTCTCATAGGTGTACGCCCTTGGCCCAAAAATGGGCCACCTCCCTTGTCGCTATATTTATTTCCAAATTATTTGGCTTACAAGCAAGTGAGCAAAAATTTTACGCACAATGCGTCTATATTATGTAAAATAAATAAATTTGATGGCACAACAGCTCATGAAGAACTAGGGCCTAGTGACTTACAACTCTCGACCATTCCGATGTGCGTTTTTTTCAGAATCTGAACGGCTAAGGTGAGCGGCACATTTCTATGACAGGAAATAATCTTGGAGGATTTGATTTGTCAATTCCTCGCGTCGCAAGAGGCAGTAGCCCTGAAAAACATTTTTAGGTGGCAGCGGCTGGGAATCGAACCCAAACCTCTGGTGTGACAGTCCAACGCACTAACCATTACGCCACGGGCTACATACATATGTATGTATGTCAATTTAATTGCAACAGATGAGACACTTGCTTTATTGCTTCTGATTTTTTTTTATTTCACTATTTCCCAAAAGACGCAAAAATGTACAAACTGCGGATTAGTGTTTGTGTGGTAGAAATATAAACGAATTTGCTTTAAAAATTGCCGTGTTTGCTCCGATCATGAAGATAGAACAGAAAATCAAACTACCAACAGAAGAAGAGGAATAAGTGATATAAACCGTAAAAAAAGGAAAAATAATTAAAATAATCCAATGAACTGAAATTCTTCTTTTCCATCTCATCTCCGAACCAGATGATAGTTACGTTACAGCAAATCTGTCAAAATGAAACGAATATACCTCGTTTTCTGTTTATCGTGTTTGACTCCTATCTGTTAAAAATCTATTGATATTCTGAAAAATTGTCTTGAAATAGAAAAAAATCATTGAAACACAACGGCAACACTAACAATGTGGTGCTGTATGTACATTGTATAATATCCAAAAATCTATTCTTCTATTCTGTTTTTAATTCAAATTATTTTAGTGAACAGTTTTGAAAAATTGATTTTCAAACTCAAAATCAAAAAACAAACATTCAAAAAGTGTGTTCAGACTAATTTTTTTCAAAATTTCACGTTATTTTTGTTTCTTATATTCAATGCTTTTATTCATTTTTATTCAAAACACTAAAAACCAGATGCTTTAATATGCTTTAATGTATTCTTGTTTTTGAGAAAATTGAAATGAAGTATATTGTAGAATGAGCCACGGTACATATATTAAAGGTAATATCATTAGCGTTTTCATTTTTGTTCTGTTGTGCGCATCTATCAAAATCGATAAAAAATGGTGGATCCAGTGCCCATTTACATGTCAAATTTCGGTATTTGTTGTTGTTTTTAATATTGCGGTGTGAAGTTTTTGGGAGCACTCGAGCTCGAGCAACCATTTTTTTAATTTCTGACAGTTCCAATTCTGACAACCTGCGCAAGATATTGCTTGCGTTCGGGTGGTAGTGAGATAGGCTATCCACCTATCCCAAAAATTTTCAGATACCTTGAGTTGTTGTTGCATCAGCTGACATCAGAAGTTTTTCAACAAGGGATTACAACAACACAAACCTATCTGGATAGGTTTGGCTTGCCCCCCGAACGCGACCAATACCTTATATTTGTGTACCATGAATGAAAGAATACAAGATTACGCCATTTCATTTTGTTCGCTTTGTTGTTGTAATTTTTGACAGCTCGTATGGCGCAATCGGAGACAAAAATATGATTTCTTCCTACTAGATAAGGCCGGGAAAAGTTTTTAACTTGAATTTTTATTTCATTGTTTTAATTTGAATTAATTAAAAGTTAAGTGTAGTGTAATAAAAGTGCACAAGTTCTGAATTATCTATTCTACTTTACACATTACCGCTGTTACACTTTTTCTTCGCGAGGGTGGGATCGGTGGATATTATTATTATTCCTTTTTTTATAAAGATTATTATTGTTACTAAACAAAACGAACTAATAAACCGCGAACAAATTACTTTAATAAAAAAAATTTCCACCTTACGGAAGACGAGTAAAACCACGAATGATTTGACAGATGGGTCAAATCAACAAAACGAAAGAAGCAAACAAAAGAGAACGATAAAAAAGTGCAACAGTAGCTCGTTAATAAAAGCTACCACCACGGCTGCTCAGCTGGGTTGGGTTCAGTGGAAGAATTCGCGAAGCTATAATTAAATTGATAATCGTATTGATCAAATGATCAAAACGAAAGAAGTATTTTATTAAAAGTACAGTGGGGTACTTGAAATAAAAAGTGGGCGCCAGGAATTTTTGTTCGCACAATTAGTAAAATTCCAAAACTAATTTTTAAAGTAATGAAATGAATTCTACAAAGATAAAATTAATAAAAGAAATAAAACAACAAGTTTATATGCCCAGAGGGGGGACTTTAAATAATTTTATTTGGGAAACCGTGGGCGAACCCTGGATTAAAACCCAAAATTTTTTTTTAAACAAAATGGTGAACAATAAAAGAAGTTTTTAAGGGTTTACGGGGAACCGTTAAACCAAATTCAAAAAAAAATAATTATGGGCCGTTAACGTAACGATAAAATAAAATACCGCGTCCCTCAATAAGTTGGGATAAAACTCGAAACAGTAAAATCAAATGAAAGATTGTATCGGAATTAATTTTAACACACAATAAAACCAATATAATATATGATAAGTTTTTAAACTCTGTACTTATCTTTTTATCCTTGATTTCCTTTCCTCCACCTCCTCGATTTTAACTTTCCTCAATAATCTCCTCGTACCTCGAATCACCTTTTTTTTTCCTATTTTTTTTTCAACTCTCCTTGATCTCTAAAATTCTTTCCTCGATTTTTTTTTTTTCCTTCTTCAAATTTTCTCGAACTTTTCTATTTTCCACAACTATACGCTTGGTTAGCTCTCCAAAGAGTGACTTCCCCAGCTTCAACCAATTCCTTCCTCGACCATTCCAACCACTCACACATCCATACATTCAGCCATTCGTTTTCGTTGATCATCTGTCACGACCACGGCTTCCTGGAAAGCCTCTCTGCCTCCAGGAGAACCTCCGTTGCCGAATCACAACGAAACTTTACAACCACTCTCACAAACACAAATTCAACAAGTTGTTGGATGTCTTTCCAAAACTTGCCGAATCTTAATGGCGAGTTCAGACTATTCCCAAACTACATTTTTGAGAAAAAATCAAAAAGAATTAAAATCGAGAAAAGCTTTTTGCTAGGCATTCTCCTAGTTAACACAAAATACTCGCCGGTGATTTGAGGCGCGAATCAATCAACTGGAAATTTTTCTTTCGAGATGAAAAAGAGGAAAGGCATAATTCACATACTCGAACCCCACTTTATTAATTAATTCCGATAGATCTTTTTGATAAATAATTTAAGAAGTTGAAAATGGAATTAAGGATTAAAAGTTAGTATGAAGGTGTAAAACGTTAAGGACCCATTACAATACACTAGTTAATTGAATTAAATTTAGGATGTTGTGTTGTGGTACATTGTAAGAAGGTAAGAGTCCGCCTGACTCGTTACCTCTTCAGCTCATCCGCTGGTATTTTCTCTCCACATGAGACCGCCTGTCTACATGTTAGAAAAAGTCTCACTGATTTTGCAACCGCCTGTTCCATTCGATTTTAAAATCGCTCGAACAACCTGTTTTCGTTGTTTTTGCAAAGTGCTGGTTAAGTACACCAATGGTTGATGGGACCATGGTTGCCCTCAACTTCACCAGTACTTCGCAGCCACAACTAAAATAAAAAGGAAAGGAAGGAATCGAAAGCTGGTTTTTGTTGCGGTAAATTTTACCGTAACAAATCCCACCCTTACCTCCCAAGAAATGTGCTTACTTTCCAAGAAAAGTAAACCATTTCTTAAGGCTAAAACTAGGGAAAGGACAAATGAAGGTAAACAACACAACACAGAGCTCCATCATTAATATCTTGAAAATCTATGAAAAATAAAAAAAACATAATTAGCAAAAAAGGTACAACAAAAAAAAATTGGCACGAACTATAATTCAATAAAAAATTTAAAGACGAAATAACAAAAAAAACAAAACGAAAAGATTAAGGGACTTTTTGACTCAAGTGTCAACATAAGGCTTTAAATCTTTAACGTGCCACGTCCCTCGATCTTTCCCCTTGTCATCTTTTAGCAAGTATGTCCAAGGTGACACACGCTTGCTTATGGTAAAAGGCCCCACAAATTTGGTAGCCAACTTTGCGGCGTAATAATTTCCTGCATCGGACAGCGAAAAGTTTCTTCTCCACACGAGATCGCCAGGTTGATACTGCGTGTCTCTTCTCCTAAGGTTATAAGTTTTTGCAGCCTTTTTACTCGCTGCTTCTAACTTCCTAGCTATGTCCTCACGCAGCTTCTTGAACTGCCTTCCTATTTCATCACTACTTCGGTCCCTATCGCTACCTCTAATCCCTACATCATGGCCACTAGTTGCCATGTTCCTACCAAAATTCGCATAATATGGCGAAACACCTAATACCTCATGTTGGGAAGTTCGGATCGCACAGGCATATGCTCGGAGAGTCGTCTTAATAATTTGGTTAATGCGCTCCGCAGGATTCGCCTGCGGATGGTAATGCGCTGTATATCGAAGTTGTGACCCGTACGCTTCACTCAGCGTTTTCAGTTCCTTACTGCGGAACTGGGGACCGTTGTCACAAACGATCCACTTTGGAACACCGAAAAGAAGGAAAACATTTTCCTCCAACTCCCTACAAACCGCTTTCGCTGTTGCCGACCGCAACGCGAACAATAGTGGAAACTTCGTGAAGTAGTCTACCACCGTCAAAATATAAATAAAACCCCTAGAAGACTTCGGCAATGGACCAACCAAGTCCACGCATATCATTTCCCATGGTTTCGAATTCCCTACTCTCTCTGTCATTAGACCAGCTGGTTTCTCGTTAACCGGTTTCACTTGTTGGCAAATCTTACAGTTCTTTACATATTTTGTAATATCCCCTCTCATTTTGGGCCAGTAATATTTTTCTGCTATCCTTGCAAAAGTCTTCTTGACTCCCATGTGTCCTGCTAATTGACTATCATGGCAATCATTTAAAACTTTTGTTCTATCTGTTTTTCCTATTACTAATTTCCACCCCTCACTCTCTTCGTGAACTACAACATGGTTCACCCTAACGTGTTTGTAGAGCCGCCCATCTTCCACTCTCCAAGATGGGTATACTAATGGACTCTTTTCTACTAACGATTTCATTTTCATCACCCAAGGGTCCGAATCCGCTTCAGAGATTCCAGCTAAATCTGGAACTCCTCGCGACAACATATCAGGAACGACATGTTCTTTGCCCTTTCTGTGGATGATTTTAAAGTCGAATTGTTGGAGCCGAATGGCCCAACGAGCTAACCTACCCTGCGGATCCTTGAGGTTACTTAGCCAGACCAATGAGTGATGATCAGTTACGACAGTAAATCGAACTCCTTCGACATACGGTCGCAACTTCTCAATCGCCCAAAGAACTGCCAAGCATTCCTTTTCAGTAGTAGAGTAGTTCCTTTCATTCCTATTCAATGACCGACTAATGTAGCAAATCGCTTTTTCCCCATCTTCGAATTCCTGAGAAAGTACGGCGCCGATACCATAATCGGACGCGTCTGTTTGAACAACAAACGGCCGAGAAAAATCCGGACACGTCAATATCGGTGCCGTAACCAAACACTCTTTGGCTTTTCTAAAACTTTCCTCACAATCTTTGGTCCACTCAAATTTCTTACCTTTCTTTAAGAGATCGGTAAGAGGCCTAACTAAAATTGCAAAATTTGGTACGAATCTTCGGTACCACGAAATTGTCCCTACAAAACTCCTAATTTCCTTCACATTTTTCGGTGCAGGAATCCTCATCATACTCTCCACTTTTTCGGGGTCAACGTGAAGTCCGTTTCTATCAACGACGTAACCAAGAAATTTCAAAGAAGGCCTACAAAAATTACATTTTTCCCTACCTACTTTAAGTCCTGCTTCTCTTAATCTTTTAAAAACTTCTTTAAGAATTTCGAGGTGTTTTTCAAAAGTATCGGTGACGATGATAATGTCATCCAAGTACACAAAGACGAATGGTTCCAGATCGGGACCTAGAACATCGTCAATGAACCTTTGCCAAGTTGCCGGAGAATTGTGTAAGCCGAAAGGCATTCTCAAAAATTGGAAGAGACCCCTCCCCGGCACAGTAAAGGCTGTGTACTTGCGCGATTCTTCCTCCATGGGTATCTGCCAGTATGCAGACTTAATGTCTAAAGATGACAAAAACTTCGCGTTTCGAAGCTTGTCTAAAATCGCCGAAATAAAGGGCAGTGGATAAGCATCCCTATCAGTTACTTCATTAAGTTTCCTATAGTCAACGCAGAACCGAAAACTACCGTCTTTTTTCTTTACCAAGAGAATGGGAGATGCCCAAGGACTCTTGGATTTTTCAATCACACCAGCTTCCAACATCTCTTGGAGCTCTTTATCAATGTGTTTTTGAATCGCAGGTGACACTGGATAGTATCGTTGCTTTATCGGTTCTGCGGAGGTCCTAATTTTGTGCTCAACTAAGTTGGTGCACCCTAATCCTTCGGTCATTGATTCAAAAAGCTCTTCTAAAACTTTTTCTAACTTCTTCCCTTCATTTTCGTTTAGATCCGATTTTTCCCTAATTGCTACCATGTCTGTTATCGACGCCACCGTCTGTTGGGTCGAAAAACTCCACATGCCTGATCTCAAATCCGGGACTATGCCCGATAGTGCCCAAAAATCGGCACCTAAGATCAACAGGTGAGGGAGGTTAGGTATAACCAGACATTCTATCAGTAGGGATTTGTTCTCAACCTCCATAGGTAAAGAAACAGATCCAGCTACTCCTACACCCGCCCCATCTGCTAACGCTACTGATCCAACACTGCTCTTTTCTAGTCTAAGCCCTAATTCTTTCAAAATTGTCCATCCATCTCCTCCTACAATGGTGCGTGAAGCACCCGAATCAAGCAATCCTAAAAACTTGATTCCATAAATTTTTACCCCTAAATATGGCCTACTGTCCCTACCATTTGCCGCTAAAGTGAAACTAAGTTTTACTCGATCATCCAGTTGGTCGCCAGCAGACGACCTAACTAACGCCGACGGGTCTCTCGTCCTGCTGACACAAGAGCCCGTTCCCCATTTCCCGAACACCGCCTACAATCCCTTCTAAAAACGCCTACTGCACCGCAACCAAAACAACGTTTCTCAACTGAACAATTAGGGGCGAAATGCCCTTCCCTGTTGCAGTTGTAACACCTAACAGCCTGGCGGAATGGGTTATTTGGGGCCGGACTGACGAGAGCCACTCGGTTTTGTCCCGATGTACTCGGCCGGTAACCACACTCCGGTTCTAATAAATTTCTGCCTCTAGAAGGCGGTTGGAAAGTGTCCACGTTCACTTTCAATGAATCTAACTCCCTACCTAACACTGCAAGCTCCTTAACCGTCTTCGGTTTGGCACTTGCGATCTGCAATTGGAAGAAGGGGTCAACATTTTTCTTCAAAATCGAAAGCATCCTTCCCTCTGACAAAGGTTCCGTCAATCTTCGGAACAATGTCCTCATCGTGGCTAAATAAGCTCCAAAAGTTTCATCCTTTCCCTGCGAACGACGATTGATCTCCTCCAACAACAAATCATCATAGTTCGCAGGTAAGAACTCCGCTTTCAGTTCTTTCACGAAATCCTGCCAATTTTCAATATCTTCCCTAACCGTCCTAAACCACATAAGCGCCCTACCAGATAAAAGTTCAGAAGCGGATCTAAAAAGATGGGTTTCTGGAACCTCGTTAGCCAACCGAAGTTCTTCCACCCGTTCTAAGAAAGAATTCACTGATGCTCCATCCGAATCACCAGTAAATTTTACCCCCCACTTTCCTATACGTTCAGGCCACCTTTGCTGAACCACCAATCGGTCAGGGTAAGCCTCAACCCTATCTGCCCTACGCTCTGGTACCCTAAAAACTACATCTCCTGTTATAAGACTACTGTCACCACGGCTTGGTGCAGCTGTAGTCTCTAAAACAGGTCCTAAAGAAAGCCTAGCCAAATTAGAGCACGATGGAGACCGCGGACTGACAGTTTCTGTCCGACCAACTTTTGCTTTGAGTTGGGTTTCTACCTTAGCTGGAGTCTTCTTCTTTGGTGACTCATCTTCCTTATCACTGATCTCACTATCTCCGGTGAGATCACCTAACAAAAATAAAACATCATTCCTAATCGAACTTATTTCTTCTTCCTCTTCTTCAGCCTCACAAGGTGTCCTAGCTAACCTACCTATGCACCATTCTATTTTGGTCATAATCTTGATGTATTCCGACGACTTCGGATTTTTCGGCGGATCCTTAAGAAGACCTTTAATTTCTTCAATTTTTGCCTTGACGGCATCCCTATCTTCCTCAAAAGTAAATGGGTAGCTAAAAGTATCCCCCATCGAGTTCCTCTTAACGAGTAGTCTCGATGACCTCAATGCCTTCCGCATTTCCTCCACCGTTCGAACTTTTAAGCCCCTGACCTTCATCTCATAGGCCAGTTCGTCCTGCGCTAAACGACCTATGTTCATTTTAAAATCTTTTTAAAAATAAAATATAGTAGCAAAACCACAAAAAAAAATTTTAAAAAAAAATTCAAAAAAAAGATAAATGGTAACCCTAGACACTTTAACAAAATCCTAACTCTAAAATTCAATTTAATTATTTCGAAACAAATTTCCTTTTGTATTTAACTCGTTTGGTATCTCTGTGAACCAGAAACCACCAAACTACCAAGTCCTAACAAATAACAACAAAGAGTAAATAAATTTTTTTTTTTTTTGCCCACGAACGAAAAATAAACTATGTGAAGCCCACTTACTAGTTTGGATTTATTCTGTTAAACAGAATAAAAATTTTCCTATTAAACCGCGTTTAGTAAAATCGATATCCAAAAAAAAATAATAAAAAAAAATATTGGCAACCCTAAAACTCAATCAAAATTTGCATTAGTTAAAAAAAAAATTAAAAAAAAATTAATTAGTTTTTAAAAACCTATTCTCAAACACCGAAACAAAATTTTATCAAACGAAATAGAAATCTGAGTTGGCAACCACACAGATTGCACTTACACTCAATTAAAACTCAATCGCCAGAAAAACCACTCAAATAAAAACTATCACGATAGAACTCTTAAAATGTCACGACACAAAAAAAAAACAAAATGTCTTCGCCAAGAAAAATATCAAAAAGAAAATTGGAAATAATGAAATTAATCAAATACTCGATAAACCCCCGATATCAATAAACTAAATAATCAATAAATATGGCAGGAATAAATTAAAATGTCACAACAAAACAAACAAACAAAAAAAAATACTTGCGAAACTTCCGTCAAACACTGTACGTATGTAGGTAGGTATATGTATGTAGGTGGCACTCCCTTGGTAGGTACCAAATTATAATCCACTCGTTGCACCAATAAAAATCTCCTCAATTATACTGATTCTATTTTCACCTGATAAAAGAAAAAGAAACACAGCAGGATTATTTGCTCACAAATTAAAATTTATAAACACTTTACACGACACTGAAAACAAACCAAAACCTATTAATGCGGTAAAAAAAACAAATTCTTCCACAGGTAATGGCCCCACACGTTGGGCTCCAATTGTTACACTTTTTCTTCGCGAGGGTGGGATCGGTGGATATTATTATTATTCCTTTTTTTATAAAGATTATTATTGTTACTAAACAAAACGAACTAATAAACCGCGAACAAATTACTTTAATAAAAAAAATTTCCACCTTACGGAAGACGAGTAAAACCACGAATGATTTGACAGATGGGTCAAATCAACAAAACGAAAGAAGCAAACAAAAGAGAACGATAAAAAAGTGCAACAGTAGCTCGTTAATAAAAGCTACCACCACGGCTGCTCAGCTGGGTTGGGTTCAGTGGAAGAATTCGCGAAGCTATAATTAAATTGATAATCGTATTGATCAAATGATCAAAACGAAAGAAGTATTTTATTAAAAGTACAGTGGGGTACTTGAAATAAAAAGTGGGCGCCAGGAATTTTTGTTCGCACAATTAGTAAAATTCCAAAACTAATTTTTAAAGTAATGAAATGAATTCTACAAAGATAAAATTAATAAAAGAAATAAAACAACAAGTTTATATGCCCAGAGGGGGGACTTTAAATAATTTTATTTGGGAAACCGTGGGCGAACCCTGGATTAAAACCCAAAATTTTTTTTTAAACAAAATGGTGAACAATAAAAGAAGTTTTTAAGGGTTTACGGGGAACCGTTAAACCAAATTCAAAAAAAATAATTATGGGCCGTTAACGTAACGATAAAATAAAATACCGCGTCCCTCAATAAGTTGGGATAAAACTCGAAACAGTAAAATCAAATGAAAGATTGTATCGGAATTAATTTTAACACACAATAAAACCAATATAATATATGATAAGTTTTTAAACTCTGTACTTATCTTTTTATCCTTGATTTCCTTTCCTCCACCTCCTCGATTTTAACTTTCCTCAATAATCTCCTCGTACCTCGAATCACCTTTTTTTTTCCTATTTTTTTTTCAACTCTCCTTGATCTCTAAAATTCTTTCCTCGATTTTTTTTTTTTCCTTCTTCAAATTTTCTCGAACTTTTCTATTTTCCACAACTATACGCTTGGTTAGCTCTCCAAAGAGTGACTTCCCCAGCTTCAACCAATTCCTTCCTCGACCATTCCAACCACTCACACATCCATACATTCAGCCATTCGTTTTCGTTGATCATCTGTCACGACCACGGCTTCCTGGAAAGCCTCTCTGCCTCCAGGAGAACCTCCGTTGCCGAATCACAACGAAACTTTACAACCACTCTCACAAACACAAATTCAACAAGTTGTTGGATGTCTTTCCAAAACTTGCCGAATCTTAATGGCGAGTTCAGACTATTCCCAAACTACATTTTTGAGAAAAAATCAAAAAGAATTAAAATCGAGAAAAGCTTTTTGCTAGGCATTCTCCTAGTTAACACAAAATACTCGCCGGTGATTTGAGGCGCGAATCAATCAACTGGAAATTTTTCTTTCGAGATGAAAAAGAGGAAAGGCATAATTCACATACTCGAACCCCACTTTATTAATTAATTCCGATAGATCTTTTTGATAAATAATTTAAGAAGTTGAAAATGGAATTAAGGATTAAAAGTTAGTATGAAGGTGTAAAACGTTAAGGACCCATTACAATACACTAGTTAATTGAATTAAATTTAGGATGTTGTGTTGTGGTACATTGTAAGAAGGTAAGAGTCCGCCTGACTCGTTACCTCTTCAGCTCATCCGCTGGTATTTTCTCTCCACATGAGACCGCCTGTCTACATGTTAGAAAAAGTCTCACTGATTTTGCAACCGCCTGTTCCATTCGATTTTAAAATCGCTCGAACAACCTGTTTTCGTTGTTTTTGCAAAGTGCTGGTTAAGTACACCAATGGTTGATGGGACCATGGTTGCCCTCAACTTCACCAGTACTTCGCAGCCACAACTAAAATAAAAAGGAAAGGAAGGAATCGAAAGCTGGTTTTTGTTGCGGTAAATTTTACCGTAACACCGCTTTATTTGCTTTTTGGCGATTTATTTTAAATGAAAAAACCTTTATTTCAAATGAAAAATATTAATTCGGTATTTATAATCGTATTTCTAAACGAAAACTTTGTTTTTTTAAACTACTAAACGCGCACGAATGAAAAAACACAACCGAACAATCGATTAACTAAACAAACTACTGGCGGCCATATTTGTTTACATATCATTTGTCACCAATGAGATAACAAATGGCGCAATTTTGTATTCTTTCATTCATGTTTGTGTACTGTGAGAATGAGCATTTTTTTTTTAGGAAGTAAATAGGACATCGTAGTACTCACAAAAGGCTACAAAACATCATCATTGATTAATTTTGAAAAAAAAGTTGGACTTGTGCAGTTTTTTCCTGGACCCTTCAAATGTTTTGTAATAGAAATACTAAAGTTGTATACATTATTTTGTCAACTTTATTTTGTTCTTTTTTAAGTTATCCTTAGCATTAGTTAACAGATTTTTTTTAGATTTGTATTGATTTACTTTAAAATTTGTCTATTTGTTCACCCCTCCTTTTCCCAGTACTTTATGTTGCAAAGTGTAGCCAATGATGTCCCGAATCTTTGGCTCAAGATTGTTAGAATACACATCGGTCCAGAGTTCTTCTAGTGGAATTTCTTTGTCCGCTTTTGCAGCAGCAGTAGCTGCATCAACCTCTTTACGCACCTTATTGTCGATTTCCTGAAAGAACATAAGTTTTTATAATTCAATTATACATACATACATGCATGCTACTGAAATATGTAACAAATAATTATAAGTAAGCTGCTGATGCGATATATGGCTTAGGGACATAAGGCGCAGGGACATAAAGCCCAATTTTTATTTTCGGTGCGCATGCCCCACTTGAGTGGACCCTAGACCCAAGACCCGAGACCCAAGCCTCAAACAAAAATGTTGGGGGTTATGTCCCACTATTACCAAACGATAATACTTGGAGCATTGCAAGACCAAAAAATTTTTTTTTATTAATTAATATAATTATCCAGTGCCTTCCATTTCAATGTCCAGGAGAATATGCACGCGTATCAATTATAAACCATTTTTAAAAACAAATTTTAAATCTCATATTAGTAAGGTATATTCAAAATTGGGCATGTTGTGATTGATTACTATCCAAAAAATACCGGAATAAACCTAAACTTGAAAAATAGTACTTTGTCCGCTTAAGGAGAACCAAATTCTATTTCAGTTGTTATTGGCGTCCGGCTGGTTTTGTCTTGTACATATTTTCATTTTTGGACGTTTTCAGTGGTGGATAATTTTCTTTTTTGTGCGTCTTTCAAAATCTATAAAGGTAGCCCTGTGTATAACCATTTTTGAAAAACATGTGGATTGCAGAGAAAAAGACTGATCAAATTTAAAGAGTACTTCATTCAATTGCGATTATAAAAAAAGTGAAGTTTAACTACGAAGAAGTGTGAAAGAAGTAAAATGAAAAATTGCTTACAAGTTAGCTTTAAACATAATTAAAAGTTGATAGTTTTAATATATGATTAATGATTATGTTAAAATTGATCTTTAAGTTTAATTGATATAGTCCAGTCAACGAAGACTCAAAATCATAAAATAAATGAAATAAATCGTGTAGTCTGGATTATTTTTTTAAGTGGTAGGGGTAACCCCCAGGTACAACATACTAAAAGTCCCCAGCCCAGGCCCGCGAGCTTTAGACAGGAGGGGGGGTAAAGGTCCCCTTTTTTACTATTTCGTAAATATTTTGAAAACCAAGAGTATTAGCGGAAAAGTTTACACTACAATATGAAAGTAAATTAAATTTTCTTCAAATTAGGTTTTACTCACCAATATTTTGTGAAATAGTTTAAAGAGATATATTTAAAAAAAACTTGCTAAGGAGGGGGGGTCTAGTTGCCACCACTTATACGGGAGGGACCATTTTCTGAAAAAATTGGATCAAAGTGCATAAATAATCATTTAAAAAAAAAACGGAAATATCTACAATGCTCTACTATAGCTTTTTGAAAATGCAAAAACTTATTTTATTATTCCACTGCTAAAGCAAGTAATTTTAGTTAAAAGTTTTTGAAAAAAAATGACTTTAAATCAAAAATTAAAAAAAAAGTTAACTTATGATAATTTTTTTTCAAAATTTTTTGTTAGAAAGTACTAGATTTTCGTTTAGTGTTTGATACTGTTTTTAATCCTTAGGTGAACACTGAAAACTAGATGGCTATAAGTCTTCTAGTTTAAGAGAAAATTGAAAATTATGAAAGCTACTATTTTTTTTAGAAAATTATTTCTGTAGAGTAATTAGTACATTGAAACGGTCAATGTTGTAACGAATAAAAAATAAGTTAAAAAAATCATGTAGTCTGGATTATTTGTTTAAGTGATAGGGGTAACCCCCAGCCCAGGCCCGCGAGCTTTAGCTAGGAGAGGGGGGTAAAAATCCCTTTTTGTACTATTTCGTAAATATTTCGAAAACCAAGCGTTTAAGAAAAGTGTATAACACAAAATGAAAGTAAATTAAATTTGCTTCACTTCTAGCGAAAATATGAACAAACCTTTTCTGTAGCAAATTTAATTTACTTTCATTTTGTGTTGTACACTTTTCTTAAACGCTTGGTTTTCGAAATATTTACGAAATAGTACAAGAAGGGATTTTTACACCCCCTCCCCTGGCTAAAGCTCGCGGGACTGGGCTGGGACTTTTAGTATGTTGTACCTGGGGGTTACCCCTATCACTTAAAAAAATAATCCAGACTACATGATTTTTTTAACTTATTTTTTATTAGTTACAACATTGACCGTTTCAATGTACTAATTAATCTACAGAAATAATTTTCTAAAAAAAATAGTAGCTTTCATAATTTTCAATTTTCTCTTAAACTAGAAGACTTATAGCCATCTAGTTTTCAGTGTTCACCTAAGGATTAAAAACAGTATCAAACACTAAACGAAAATCTAGTACTTTCTAACAAAAAATTTTGAAAAAAAATTATCATAAGTTAACTTTTTTTTTTTTTTTAAATTTTTGATTTAAAGTCAATTTTTTTCAAAAACTTTTAACTAAAATTACTTGCTTTAGCAATGGAATAATAAAATAAGTTTTTGCATTTTCAAAAAGCTATAGTAGAGCATTGTAGATATTTCCGTTTTTTTTAAATGATTATTTATGCACTTTGATCCAATTTTTTCAGAAAATGGTCCCTCCCGTATAAGTGGGGGCAACTAGACCCCCCCTCCTTAGCAAGTTTTTTTTAAATATATCTCTTTAAACTATTTCACAAAATATTGGTGAATAACTTGGAAATACATTGCATACTTCTTACCTTTGAAGATACAGTGTTTTTCATATCACAAAAAACACTGTATCAAATAAAAAAAATAAGGATATTTTAACTTTAGCCACCTTCTTTAACCCCATACCTTCTTTCTCATCAAGTCAATGGAATTATCATGAATCGATACGTATTTACCTTTTCTATAATTTCAGGGTTAATTCATCAAAAAACGTTAAATTTTTAACGCATTAACATGGTTTTTCAGATTTTCTGACATTTGTACCCCCATATCTCTCTTAGTATTGCTTCTAGCAAAAATATGAGTAAAACCTAATTTGAAGAAAATTCAATTTACTTTCATATTGTAGTGTAAACTTTTCCGCTAATACTCTTGGTTTTCATAATATTTACGAAATAGTAAAAAAGGGGACCTTTACCCCCCCCCCCCTCATGTCTAAAGCTCGCGGGCCTGGGCTGGGGACTTTTAGTATGTTGTACCTGGGGGTCACCCCTACCACTTAAAAAAATAATCCAGACTACACGATTTATTTCATTTATTTTTCCTTCGTTGACTGGACTAATAGTATTGTTTGTTTAATCAAAATTAATTCCAAAGTTTGAAAGGCAAAAATAACATTTGGTCCTTAGCAATGCTTTAGTAAGGCCACCTGCAACCATCTCATTCGTCCGAAGACTTTTAACACGGACAGCACCTTATTCAATGGCCTATCGTATGAACTGGTACTTGTAATGAACATGCTTCGTCCTTGAGTATTTGCCATCGCAATGATTCTTTATACTTCAAGTGCACTTACAGCTCGTTTTTAGTGATATTTTAATTTATAATTTGTTTTGATTCAACGATTAATTTGGAGCTCACTTAACCAACTTCTCAACTCAACGCCAGAGTTGCCAACCATCTATTTGCCACCGTATTTTGCTATGTGTTGAGCATTCTGGTTGTCACAGAAAATTGTCGTTTCTACTAAATTCGCCAAATTTAACTCCTCAAGTAAAAAGCGAAGTGAGTAGGCTTCCCATGCTCCTTCAGTCAAAGCGATGTACTCCGCTTCAATACTTGACGTGGCAAAAGTTTGTTTTTTCCTCGATTCCCAGCAAATATAAAACAATAACCACTTTCATTCCTTCGCCCAACTTGTGAAGTTTAGTTTAGTATATTTATTTGAAAACAATCACATTAAGAAATAAATATTCTTATAGCTAGTGAAGTTAAATATGTAGCTAACAAATTTTGAAAAGACTATACAAAATAAAAAAAAAAAAGATTAATAAAAAGACATTTTTAAATTTAAGGAATTACAAATCAAGATAGAAAAAATAAAAAAATAAATACACACGTCTCCATTTAACAGAAAAAATGAATTATAATTAAAGCCACATTCACATGAGAGCGACCAATGAATGACGAATTAATGAATAAATGCGAATTTAAAACATTTAATAACCTAAATTCTTCACAAAGTTTAAATAAAATGATCGAAATGTAAATGTAAAGTAAATGTAAAGTTTTGAAAAAATCTTGTAGAATATTAATTCCAGTTTTTAAAACTACCCTTAAATTTTCGGTGTCGTCATTCCTTGTGAAGATATTGGTAGTCAAAGTACAAAGTCTGTTTTTTCATTCAAAGCCATATATTCTACTGAAAAAAAAATTGTAGAGTGACGAAAAAAGACGACCTTAAAGCTGAATAAAGAAGCTATCGAAACAAATTATTAAATTGGATCAACAAAAAAATTTCACACGAAATGACAATGTTCAAAAAAAAGAAAAAAAAATTAAAATTTTTGGGTCGTGTTGCTTCTAATAATTGCGCAATAACGGTACCTTAAAAAAATCATTTCCTAAAATTTCTGAATACAAACAATACAAAGCTTCAGAATGATTTTTGTTTCATCTCAATACCACCACTTTTCACAGAGATACAGCTCTTCAAGAAACCCTTAATTGTTTTGACAATAAGTGTATAATTTTTGTTTTTTCCACTGAAAAGGGTAAACACCTGTGGTTAAGATAAGTTGAAAACATGTACCAATGCAGGTAGAATGACAGGAAGAATTTTTTTGACAAATTTGGGATGAATTCCATCAAAACCAAAAGCATTAGATTCAATAGATAATAGGCAGTCAACAATTTCAGTGCTATCGACGCAAGAGAATTCATGTAGGATATCTGAACGCTGAGGAGCGCCACGCAGATTCAATGGGATTGAATTTAAGGTAGGAAAAGGTATGTTGATAAAACTCTTATTTAATTGGTTCGTCTGTAATTTGATCCAATCAGAAGATTACCAGATAATGCTTTTATTTCTATGAAAAAATTAATCGATCTCACTTCCCATCGTAGATTTGCTCTTTAAAAGACATTTCAACCTCTCTTTCACATGTATTGCAGCACCCCCTCCCACTCTTCCTAATCTATCTCTGCGAAAAATTGTATACCCCTTCATGTTATAGACCTCATCTTTTATATGCACACTAAACCAAGATTCTGAAATACAAACAACGTCAACAGTAGAGCCCTCAGAAAGATCTCTAGACTCATCTTTCTTAGGTAGCAAGCTCTGCGTTTTTAAGTGACAAATCCGTAATCCATTCTTTTGATTTCCAAACATTTTGTACATTAATCGAGGAATTTCCCCAACACCAGTAGAATTCTCAAAATCATAATTCGATTGCATAATCATTGTTTATTAATAAAAATATAGGTAACGGCATAATGCAGACTAAAGACACAAAAGGGATCAAAAAACAGCCCATTTTGTTAAACATTTCGGCCAATTAATAGAGGAGAGAGAAAAAATAATCAATTAAATATAAAATATAGATGAAATAAAAAAAAGCAAGAAATGGAGGCGTAAGTATGCACGATTATTATACCTAAAATCGTTATTTTATTAAAAATGGAAGATAATTAAGAAGATAATAAGATAAAGACAATTAAAATTAAGTTAAAAAAAGAAAATCAACAAAATATTAAATTGAATTTGAAAAAGAAAAAAAAACTACAAGTTCGAAATCATGGCTGTACCTACGGAGTACGGGGTATTTTACCAAAAGTAACCAAAATTTTGTTTTAAAAACCATCTTCTGTTTGCTTTTGCGTACTTTGTATAATTTAGGTACCACGTCACGTTTAGTTTCAAGGATCAAGGAGGTTTTCAACGCTCATCGACATCAGTTGTAGTTATGCAGATATTTTATTTAACGACTTTAAGAAACTCAGTGTGTTCATTGAGTTTCAAATGACAGATATCCAATCCCAGACACAAATGTCACCTTAAGCAATTTGGAGAAATGTGAATACTTTTTAACCTTCTTTATGGATGATATTCTTAAGCCATACATCGGAAAATTCTGTCATGTATACATTGATGATAACATTATAGTTTTTTCAAAAAACGTCGAAGAACACACACATACATCCGTCATTGAGTGCTTTTGTATTTCGAGGATGTGTCGTTTGGAGCATTTTGCTTTGGTTTTCGAGGATGTGTTGTGCTAACATTTTGTTTCAGAGCTATTGTCGCTGTCGTACATCTGTCGTTGGCTACTTTTGCATTTCGAGCTTGTGTCGTTGCGAACATCTTGCTTTTAAAGGATGTGGTTTTCGTGCATCTGTCGTTCAAACATTTTCTTTGAGTGGAAGTGTCGGGTTCTCTAGTATTGCGTCGGAGGTTTTTGTTGATAATTATGTGTCATAATAGGAAAATTAAATTCTTATGCTAATAATAAAAACATTTAAAAATTATTTGCGTAAGTTAAAGAAAAAAAACATACAAAAAAACGAAAACAAGTAACATTGTCGTGGCATAGGAGGGAGACCTTGTGTAAGATCCGGTAGTTCTGATTTTTCTTTGAGTTGTTTATGATATTGGCCTTATGAAATACTCACGTCTTCGAACTTGAGCGCCCAACGCAACATGGTCAAAAATAAAAAAAAAACGCGAAATCTTCGAGCTTTTTTCAGTTATTGGCAATTTTAACCCTAAAGGAAAGGGATAGTTTTTCGACTATAACTTCGCTCTACGACTTTAAAGTAACTAAATTTTCTTTCATTTGAGCCCAAATCCAACAGTTTCCAAAATTCAGCTGTTAAAAATTTAGCAATAGTAAATTTACAGCAGTATTATAATTTGCAGTGTAATAAAATAAATAGTTTTTGGCACAAGATGCATAAAAATACTACAGCGATAACTCGATAACTCAAGCGCTAAAAAATAAAAAATAGTTTCTTGTAGAACAGTTAGATACAAGAATTTTTTACTATGGGACGGGGCTCTATTTTCCTCCGTTTGGGAGAAAAAATTTATTTTTATTTTCCATTAGACTGAAAACCGGGTGGCTTTATTTCTTCTAGTATTTTAGAAAAATGTAAATTACAAAAACTACTTTTTTAATCGATTTTTTTTGTTTGACTATCTATTCTATGTTAATGATATGAATGTCTGTGATGTGAACTTTTGGCTACGTACTCTTTATTTAGAAAACTGTTTATAATGGCGCCTGCCTGACTACTAAGCACACCCTAAGCGGAGCAACGGAGTTGCGTGACCGGACAGAAGACCCAAGAAGGAAATTAAAATCTTTGGAACCCGCGAAGCGGGCCAGGCAGGTACTTTTAATTTAAAAAAAAATACATTGGCGCTTGCCTGGGACTGAACAATAAGCATACCCTTAGATTTGAACTTTTAATCAAAGAAACGATTTACATTGGCGCCTGCCTGGCAGAGCAACGGAGGTTCATAAATGAACTATTGGCTTTTAAAAAAAAGGATAATACTTCTGTGTAAATGATGCCGTTATTTTTAAATGTATTTTATTTCATTTTAAGTGTTTTTTTTTATAGAAAATTTCCCCTCCCTCCTAAACGGA
This sequence comes from Epistrophella euchroma, assembly GCA_947049315.1. Taxonomy (NCBI): domain Eukaryota; kingdom Metazoa; phylum Arthropoda; class Insecta; order Diptera; family Syrphidae; genus Epistrophella; species Epistrophella euchroma. Next base: position 55,808,190 of record OX346247.1, on the reverse strand, counting down.
CAGTTTCGTTTTGAACTTCCCGTCTCTTCATTATACCACACAGAAAAAAAACAACGACTTCTATTAACAGAACCCAGTACCAGATCTAGTACCTGGTCCAGACAGCTTAGTACCTGGTTAAAGTAATTGGGCTTTAGATAACTATCAGTATCAATAATTGAAAGTTATTATATCACAATAACCTTGATCTAATTACAAAAGTTAAGATTTTAATCATTTACCTTGATCTCTTCGGGTGTCATTAATCCTAATTCAATACAACGGTCTTTGAATGAAGAGATGGGATCGCGTTTTTGACGGACTTCTTGAATTTCTTCTCGGGTACGGTAACTTGTACCGGGATCGGACATCGAATGTCCAGAATAGCGGTAAGTGCAAACTTCCATTACCAATGGACCCTCATTATTTACATATTCAATAGCAAATTCAGTGGCATTCTTAACAGCAAGTACGTCCATGCCATCTACCCAGATACCAGGCAGAGCATCACCGCGAGTATAGTAATCCGTGTTACAGGCAGCGCGTTCTGCACTGGTACCCATACCTGATAATTACAAAATAAACTATTAAAATTCTATGCATAATGGTAAAACCTTTAAATTACCATATCCATTATTTTCACAAACGAAAATGCAAGGTAATTTTAGCAAATAGGCCATGTTATAGGCTTCAAATACCTGGCCTTGATTTGCAGCTCCATCGCCGTACAACGAAAGGCACATACCCCCATTTCCTTTATATTTGCAGGCAAGTGCGATACCAGCACCAAGTGGGACTTGAGCTCCAACAATACCATTACCACCATAGAAATTTGGGGCATACATGTGCATTGAGCCTCCTTTTCCACGGGCACATCCACTTTGGTTTCCTGTTAATTCAGCTAAAACACCAAGAGGTGACACTCCCATCAAGTATGTCCAACCATGAACACGATAGGCCGAAATAATGTTGTCAACATCACGCATCGCGGCTCGCATACCTATTAAATTTATTTCAAAACAAAATATTTAGTAAATTATTGGGAAAAGTACCTCGTAAATAATTTACCAACAGCACATGCCTCTTGGCCAGAGTACAAATGACAGAAACCACGTATGATTTTGTCTTTGTACAGGTTCCCAGCAGATGTTTCTATACGACGAATAGTTTGCATTTGAGTGTAATACAGATGCGCCTGTTCCTTTGTTACTGAGACGGTAGTGCTTGGGCCATTGTCTAACCGATGTAGTTTATATGGCTATCAATTATAAATACCAAAAAAAAACAGCATTAGGAATATTTTACATACTGTAAGCTTTAAATAAGTCACTTTCGCGAAATAACTGGACTGGACTGGAATACTTTAAAAAAAAATGTTTAACGATAACATATCAAAAAATGTGTTTCTTATGTTACGAGTGTATACAAAAGATTCTCATGATCTTATAAGCAACTAGCAAACCAGTGTTTTTTTTTGCTTTGCAAAGACTAAAGTCTAATTTGTTTAACTAAGCATTGACTTATCAAAACAGTGTTCAATAGAGCTAACCGCAATATCTGCCGTATAATTGAGGAATAGTTGATTTGAAATAAAAATCAATGCGTTTTTTTTTTCAATGGAAAGTTATTTATAATTATGATCAATTTGAAGTTTTTTAGGGTAGGCTCAAGGTCAATAAAACAAGATGTTATGTTCAGCGACGTTTCGAGCGTGAATACACTCTTCATCAGGCTTTTTTTATTTATGTATGTATTCATTTATTTAGTATAATTTACTATTTGCTACTACCAAGATTTCGTAAAATAATATGTAGGTACATTTATATAAAATCAATTTTTCCAGTATATGTAGGTTTGATAAAATATATATCTTATAAATATTAATTTACGGTTTAAAATAAATTTAAAAAGTTAAAAAATCACATATTCGTTTTAATGAAAGCTATTAATAGTCTTTTAAAAGTATGGATATTGGATTAATTTTTAATATTGTTGGGTAAATCGTTAGAGTTTTACTCCTTTATACATAATCATGTTCTGAGTTCTGTTATCCCTATAAAAAGGCAATCTAAAATCATTATTTGATCTTAAGTTATAAGGTTGACTTTCTTGAACTAGATTTAAGTTTAATGAAAGATAATCAGGTACCATTTCATGTTTAATTTTAAATATAAATATTGCTGCATTGTAAGTTATCCTCTGTTTGATATTAAGCCATTGCAAGCACGAGAGCATGAAAGTTATTGGAGTATAAAAACTGCATTTCAAGATGACTCTCATCGCTTTATTTTGGAGTTTTTGAAGTCTGTTGATCTCTGTTGAATTCCCCATATACAAAATTGTTGAGCAGAATTCAAAGTGAGGTTTAATAATTGCATTGTATATATTTATTGCACACATTGCCGATAATAGTTTTCGTATTTAAAGAACCTTATTAATATCATTTATGTATAGTAAAAATAACAACGGGCCTAATATTGTTCCTTGAGGCACACCGAACGATGTATTTTTATTACTAGATAAACACTGATTTATTTTAGTTCGTTGAGTTCTATCATTCAAGTATGTATTAAACCAGTTCAATTCGTTGTTTTTAATACCCAATTTATTGAGTTTTGGTAGAAGCAACGACCTATCAATTGTTTCGAAAGCTCTTTGAAAGTCTAAAAACACTGAAATTATTTTATTTTTTTCATGGCGTTGCGTTTTTAATGTCGTAATCAGCCAATTAAGAGCTGTTTCACAGGAGTGATCTGACCGAAATCCCGATTGGTTTTGTAAAAGAATATTATTGTCCGAAACATATTTGAATAATTGTTCATGGGCCACTTTTTCAAAGATTTTTTCTAAAATCGGTAGCATGTTAATAGGTCTAAATTTATCACAGTTTATGTTATTAT
>OX346247.1:54937075-55205111 GCA_947049315.1 Epistrophella euchroma | reverse complement strand
AATGTTGCCCGAGACCAGTCAACAAAAAAAAAAGCGCCGAAAGTTCGCACGAGCTAATTGTTATGGTTTAAAACGTTCACGTAGTAAACCATGTACGGCGACAGTTCCTCTTATTTCTTCTTCTATGGACTACGATCTCGTTGCTAGAAAAATGGAACAAATTTCAGTCGCAGTTTCTCGATTGCAAGTGCGGTCACTTATGCCGGATATACACGAGTGACAAAATGTCATTAAATTGGCCATTTTATACCAATTAATTGTCATAAACCGGGATAATGACAATTTATTGGTATAAAATGACAAATTTAATGACATTTTGTCACTCGTGTAAATCCGTCATTACATTGAAACTCATTGGCCGCGTTCGGGGGGTACTCAGCTAGGCTATTTGAGATACTTTAGTATCGGATATGTTTTCGAACGAACCGGATTTGTTACCTATCAAAAATCAAAACAGCTGACAAAAGTTTAAGTTCGTACCAGAAATTATTTTTTTCCAGATCTCTGTTGTGTCTTCAAAGTCTTCAAAAACGTATGTTGTGTCCTTCCAATTGACGGATATCTTCATTTTGTTTATTTTTGCAACAATTTGTATAGGTATTTTTATGTTTACAAGCCAAAAAAAAACAACAAAAAATAAAAACAAACAACTACTCAAGCGACACCCGAAAACCAAAAGTCAGCTGTAATCAGCTGTTCCTCAAATTGCACGTCAGATAGTTTAGTTCCCCGAAAATTTTAGGATAGCTTTAGATTTGTTTTTGACAACAGCTGTTTGGTTCATCAGCTGAATTTTCCTATGGCATTACAACAACACAAACCTTGCCCACCGAACGCGGCCATTTGTTCTATTTATTGCGACTTAATAGTCGCGCAATCGAAATCGCAAGTACGTGCCTAGCCTAACGCGCCCATTTTCAATGAGGAACATCTGATTACGTTTGCAGTTGACTTTTGGTTTGCTGGTGTCGCGTCGTTTGTTGTTAGTTTTTCGTTGTTTGTAAAGGAATAAAATATAAAAATGCCTTAAAATGTATTTTAGTGCAATTTGGAATGAAATTAACCAAATATTCGCGTAAAGAATTCAACTTTAATTTTCCTTTTGTGAGCCTATTGGATTTCCAACCGAACGCGTCCATTGATATAATTTGTGAATAAAATGGTGCAATATTTATGTGTGAATAATATAATTATGTCCCAAAATAAAAATCCCATTGTTTTTATTATTAATATTATAAATCTTAGTGCCATTTGCACAGAATTTTTTTTGACAGCAGTAACTCCTGATTTATAAATAATTAAAGGCTCTCCCAACAACGTGTTGTTTTGTTTGACAACCACGTGTTGTTATTGTTGTTTTCTGTTGTCGCAGCGATTAATCGCGTTGGTTTGGGCTATCTAAATGATTTGAAACAAATCATGTTGTAGCAAAATATTTTTACTCTATCTCAGGGCCACTTACACAGAAGTTTTTTTGAAAGCAGTAACTCCTGATTTATAAATAACTAGCCGATAAAACCCGGCGTTGCCCGGGTCTTCCTTAATAAAACTTTATGATAACCAAATATCGACCAAAAAGATGATTTAAAATCAGCACTCGAAAAATGTTCAGCTTAAAGAGCCCTACACACCATCCATGTTACTTGTCAGGTAACTTTGACGTTTTTTTTTTGTCAGGTAACATTGAAAATAAGCCTCCATACGTATCAATGAACATTGACAATTATTTTGCTTAAATTATGTTTGTGGGTTGTGTGTGCTTGCATTTGAATAAAAATGTAATGTACCTACTTGCCTGCCGGTTGTGTAATTTTAAGACAACTTTGAAAATCAGACTATTTGTATGTTATGTATCTACCTCCCACTACCCCCTAAAGAACGAACGACCGTAAATAGTGTTAGTAACCACTTGACAAAGAAATGAATAATTTATCAATGAAAAGCTAAATTTTTCCATCTTCTCTACCATATACCCTATATTCTTACAACGAAGCATTTTTTCCCAGCAGGTGTTATTGCCGTCTATGAAGAATAATTCGCTGCAAAAAAAAACTGGCATACATTTTTTACCACCCCACCCATCACTTATGCACATCAAAAAAATTTTACCACTTTTCTACCTAAATAAAGTACCTATTAAAATAAAAATACAATACATAAGTAGGTAAGTAGGTATTACATAAAAAAAAATTTTTTGAGCCGATTCTGGAAATCAGATCCCTCCTTGCGCACGTTCTTCATTTAAAAACTCTAACTTTGAAAATCCAATTATTAGAACTCAAGGTGTAAATTTAGCTAATTTGAACGTAATAAGTACCCCCACATCACTTTTGCACCTACGCCCTTGACTGTGTAGTAACTCAACCAAAAGAATTAGAAAAACAAATGTATGTTCGTGTCCATTCACCATCATAAACCATCTACCGCCGAACCAACCAATTTTAGTCATACCTTAAAATATAACAATTAGAACTCAAGTTGTAAATTTAGGCGAGTTGTATTTAATAAGCTCCCCCTATCCTATTTACGTGCGCTCTTGATTGTGTAATTACTCAGAAAAAAATTGAAAATAATTTTTATTAGGGGCGCAAATGCCCCCCTCCTTATGCACGCCGTTGCCTCTAAATAAGTTCGTTTCCATTCACCATCGCGCTAAATCCAACCAATTTCAGTAGATACAAACATTTTTTAAATACCTATTATACCTTTATACCTACTCATATACATTGTACCTACTCCACTCATTTCTTCCTACTTACCTACCGACTGTTTATGTTTTTTTTTTTATATGAAACTTTTCTCTACCCTATTACACCAAAATATCACCACGATTCGTCGACGGCGAAACGCGAAAACAGTCAACTCTACTCACTATCTCGCTCCCACCCACCAACGCACATTGCAGATAGTTTGAATTTTTTTTTTGTTTTGTTATTTTTTCGATGAAGATTTTTGCCACCCATCATCCATCACCAACCACCCACCGCTAAGCCAACCACTTTAAGTCTTACCTCAAAATCCAACAATTAGATCTCAAGTTGTAAATTTAGCCGATTTGCATGTATTAAGCACTCCTATCCTATTTACGTGCGCCCTTCATTGTATAATTACTCAGAAAAAAAAAATTGAAAAATAATTTTTATTAGGGGTGCAAATGCCTCCTTACCCCTCCTTGTGTACGTCCTTGCCTCTAAATAAGTTCGTTTCCATTCACCATCACCAACCACTTACGCCAAACCAACCAATTTCACTCTTACCTTAAAGTCCAACAATTAGAACTCAAGTTTTAAATTTAGCCGAATTTTCATGTAAACTAATGCCCCCTTACCCCTCCTTGTCCACGCCCGCCCTTGCTAAGTTCGTTTCCCATTCAACATCACACCAAACCACCCACGCCAAACCCACAGTACACATATTTTTGTTCAGTTCTGCGCATGTCTTTTATTTAGTTTTTGTAAATTATGTACGATGGTCACTGCGATTCGGAAACACTTATGTTTTGTTTTTGTAAATTAAATTCTGACAGTCAGGTCACTGTAATTTTCGAAGATGCGCAATATATTACCTTCAATATGTGTACTGAGCGCCAAACCAACTTTTAGTATAGAGAGAAATCCCTATACCGACTGTTTATGTTTTTTTGAAAGACAAATTTTTTTATGAGCCGATTCTGGGAATCAGCCCAATGGCAAATTTTTGTATGAGCCGATTATGGATCAGCCCAATGGTTGCATATACTTGCTTTGCTTTGCTTGCCCTCTTTTTGTACCGAAACGAAATGTACAATCGGCACCCAAAGCAATAAAAGCAAATCTACAACCAAAAAATAACCATTCGACTGAAACCAGTCGAATATTGATATACCACAAAAACAAAAGGCATTATTCCATTATTCCATGGAAAAATAACTTTTCCTTATAAATAATTGAGCTTTAAGTAAATGTGAACTGAAAATCTATAAAACAGAATTTTGCAATTAAAATACCTACATGCTTAATTTTAAAAAATTTCCATACGGTTTTTTTTGTGGTAAGTTTTTAATTTGTTTATTATTCTGTATTTAATAAATATTTTCTTTTCAGCTATATCCTATGACATACCAGATAAGTGGAATTTCTATTATATCTATTTTTTAAAAGGGTTTTTTTTGTTTGTTTGTGAGTTTAGCGGAAACATACAGCCAAACTGACAAACAAAAAAAGTTACTCTTTTATATAATAGTATAGAAGTATAGATTAAAGCTATCTGACTGATTTGAATCAAATCATATTGCAGCAAAATATTTTTTTCTCTATCTCAGTTTAAAAAGTTATCTTCTCCTCGTTCTCTGGATAAATATTTAAACTCTGAATAGCTCCCACGTCAAATTTTAGAATTTCTAACGAGAAAGCAAGTCAAAGCTATATTCTTGAATTTCTTCAAAACTAGTTTTACTGAAAAACTAGATCTATAGCGGTTTCGAGTTTTGAGTTTTTGACAAATTTTTATTACTTTGACATCTAAATCATAATATTCATACACATAGTTTGAATTCTTGAATTTCTTCAAAACTAGTTTTACTGAAAAACTAGATCTATAGCGGTTTCGAGTTTTGAGTTTTTGACAAATTTTTATTACTTTGACATCTAAATCATAATATTCATACACATAGTTTGACATCTAAATCAAATCAATAATTTTTTTTTGAGAAACTTAAAACTTGAAACTTCTATAAAACTAGTTTTTCAGTAAAACTAGCTTTAAAGAAAGTCAATAATATAGCCGTTAGAGTTTGTTTATTTTTCAATGTGTTTTGTGTTTGTTGTGTTGGTGATTCTGAAAAAATATTCTTATCCGCTTGTTATTTATTTCCGTTCGTGCAATTTAAAAACAAGAAGTTTTGTTCTCAGTTTTATATATTTATCCGTTCGTTCTGTGCAAGTGGCCCTTAAAGTTTGTTTGTCTGTTTGTCCAAACAAATCAGTTCACCATAACCTCAAACCCCCAAGTGGGATAAAATGTGTGATGGTTTTAGAACCAATCCTAAAATTTTTCATGTACATAGGTATTAACACATGTCAAATTGTGTGACAAGGGCTGTCAAGTCGTGTGGGATGAAATTTCATATTTCGTTTCCACACTATTATACTGGATTTACTTCCCACTTTTTTGACATGTGTTAATACTCAGTGGGATAGTGTGGAAGGCCTTTAAGAGGCTTTTAAATCATTAAATGACGTTTGTTCCATAAAAACATTCTATACTATTATATAAAGACGAAACAAATTTTTGTTTGTGCGTTTATCTCAGAAAGCATTCAACCGATTTATTTGAAACTAATTTTATAATTTTCCTTATTCTTTGAAGCATGTAAATAGATATTTTTTATTTGTTAAATATATTTGTTGAATTAGATTATAAACTTTTAAGAAAATTTCGTACACTTTTTTTGTCGAAGTTGACCAACATATTCAATTATGCTTTTAAACCTGCTTAATATTTTACAAAAGTCGGAACCCCCCTAATGACTGCGTTGCTGCTTTGTTCCATTTCATTATTGTTCCGTGTTTTGTGCATTTTCTTTTGTGTATTTGCTTTTGAATTTCTGTCCACTCAATAGAGATCTCTACCAAATTTTCAGTTTCAAATGACAGCAAAAACTTGGCACAAATGACAGCTGAAATTGGAAAGAAAAAAAAAGGCGGGCTAGTTTTAATTTCAAAAATCTAGCTATTTTGTGCAATAAAAAAAGATTAAAATATCTTATATAAAGTATAAAAACATTTTTACTTGCAGGTTTTCTATAAAAAAAAGGAAAAAAACAATTCCGAATATTTATTTGCCTCCAAAACAAAACAAACAATTGGCTGTCGCTTAAATGTAATTTCAGTTTGACATTTAAAAATGAACGAGACAGAGATATATTGCTGTTTGTTAAAGAGCTCTATTGTTCGCTCATCCACTCATTTTGTATTCCTTCTTCTTAACCGAACTAAAATGTTACATATTTTAAGTATGGGCACCGCTGCCATGCGCAGTGTGTTTATTTTTTGCTTCTTCTGCAGTGTACCAAAGTGTTACTGGCTGAACAGAATAGAATGACGGAACTGAAGCCGCAGACGGAACTGGAAGAGCTGTCAAAAAGTGTCGTACGTTGTTTTTTTTACATGTCCACAATGGAGCTGTACAGCTTTGAAAGTATTTCGAAGAAAAGCAAAAGAATATTCTTGATTCTTGTGTACAAGCTCAGAATTCACATTTTTTGTTTCCAATAATTTTCCTTTTAATAAATAATTTTTTTCGCGATACAAATAACCACAATGTTTTTTTCCGACCCAAAAAGTTGTTTTTTCTTCATACAAATTGAAACGTCAAAAGTGCCATACGTGAAAAGTTAAAAGTTGGTGAACTCTTCCGTCTGCGTCTGCAGCTCCGTATGCGTCTACGTTCCATTGTGTTCGCAACATTGAATTTGCGTGTATTCAATATTTTGACAGCTATTCCAGCTCCGGCTCCGGTTCCGTCTGCGTCACCATTCTGTTCAGCCAGTTACATAAATGTACATATTTTGAGAGGAAAATAGGCAGGGCATTTAGTAGAAAGAAGCATGAAAGAAGGTTTACTGAAAGCTGCTAAAGATTATGAAAATGAAACATTACTGGGGGTCAATTCTCGTTCTGTGAAGCTGTGAAGTGATAAAAAAAATATCATTCCGGTTTTCACAGCAAGTTTTCATTTTATCACTTTACAAATATGTCTTATGCGATTCTGGAACTCATTGTGATAAATGTGTGTTCTAAAATGTACTTAATGAGAAACTCCTCTCGCAATTTCTCTCTTCAAACGATACTGAAAACTAATGCACATACAAACTTGTACTTTTTCAACCGACATAAAAAAAAAAAATAAATTTGATGGCACAACAGCTCATGAAGAACTAGAGCCTAGTGACTTACAACTCTCAACCATTCCTGTGTGCGTGTCTGCAGGAATGGTGGGGACCTACAGTTTATTGCCGAATCCGAACGGCTAACGAGCGGCACTTTTCTGTGACAGGAGATACTCTTGGAGGATTTGTCAATTCCTCGCAAGAGGCAGTAGCCGTTTTTCTTTTAAATAAATAGATGGCGAGGCTGGGGATCGAACCTTAGACCTCTGGCATGACAGTCTATTGCACTAACCATCACGCCACGGCTACTTCAACCGACATGAGCGATGATAAATCAAACAAAAATACTAACACAAGGAAAAGAGCTTCATTTATACATTTTTTTTCTCTCAGAGTAAAGGCTGTTTCACAATGCGACGAGAAAACGAGACGTCAGCGTGACGAGATCTCTTCACAGTTGTTCTCTCTTTAAAACGTCGTCACGTTGCGTCTTTTTTTCAATTTTTTTAATTTTTTGACGTGATGAGACGACGAGAAATGCTTCATTATGTATTATTTCACTGTTTAAAATTCTTTTTTAAAAGACAGATTCTGCGAAGCGATCTCGTCACGCTGACGTCTCGTTTACTCGTCGCATTGTGAAACAGCCTTGTTTCACAATGCGACGAGAAAGCGAGACGTCAGCATGACGAGATCTCTTCACAGTTGTTCTCTCTTTAAAACGAATTTCAAACAACGAAATAATACATAATAAAGTATTTCTCGTCGTCACGTTGCGTCTTTTTTTCAAGGCTGTTTCACAATGCGACAAGAAAACGAGACGTCAGCGTGACGAGATCTCTTCACAGTTGTTCTCTCTTTAAAACGAGTTTCAAACAACGAAATAATACATAATAAAGTATTTCTCGTCGTCACGTTGCGTCTTTTTTTCAATTTTTCGAACTTTATGACGTGACGAGACGACGAGAAATGCTTGATTATGTGTTATTTCACTGTTTAAAATTCTTTTTTAAGAGAGAGAAACTGCAAAGAGATCTCTTCACGCTGACGTCTCGTTTTCTCGTCGCATTGTGAAACAGCCTTCAATTTTTCGAACTTTATGACGTGACGACGAGAAATGCTTGATTATGTATTATTTCACTGTTTAAAATTCTTTTTTAAGAGAGAGAAACTGCGAAGAGATCTCTTCACGCTGACGTCTCGTTTTCTCGTCGCATTGTGAAACAGCCTTAAGTCTTCTCTCTCTCTGTGGCTCTGAGAGAAAAAAATGCAAGAGAAAAGTTAAAACAATTCGCAATTCTAAATGCTCACTTTTATAATAAAGAGAAGAATATTCTTTCACTTATACATTCAAATGCATTTACATGAATTCTGAGTTCGATTTTGAAGGGAACCTACCCTTAAACTACAAAAATTTACTGAAAAGCTGAATCAAGTAACCACAGAATTAAATAAAGCAGAATGATGGTTTAAAGAAATTAACATTAATCGAGTAGATGTACAAATACTCACTGCCTACAATATAGCTCTCAGACTATTAGAAGAACTCGAATCTAAGTATAACATTTTAATAATGATAACTTTGCAGAGGGCAGAAATGCTAAAAAGCATTACACCAGGAGAATTAATGTCATTCCTTCAAACAGCATCAAAAAGCTTGCCACCAGCCGTTGAAATACTTCCTAAGCCCAACCATAGAATGCTTACGAAGAGAAACGAAACGCACATCATTGCCCAATGGTTCTTACCACTGATCACAAGTGCAACGTATTCCAGTGATTACGAACTCAATCATAGCTACTGATTTTAACATCCAAACATATTTCGAGCTTTCAGAAAGAGAGTTCCTCCAATGTACGAATCAGGAAACTCATCAGTTTATATGTGCTCCAACAGTTATAAGTAGAATCGATACCAACCCTAATTGCATTATTGACGAGATCTACCAGCGACATGAAAAAATTGCCTGTGAATACACTGAAATAAAGATATCTGGAATAGTGCAAAGGAAAGGACTACAGCAGCAGTAATATGCAACGGCATTCACCAAGATATACAGTTCAGAGATGTCGGAATCATTAAAATTAGCAATGGATGCATCATTAAAACAAAACAGAATGTCCTTACTGCTGAAATCAGAGATGCAATTACTGTTAAAGCATCATACAACCAACCTCTTGACTTCAATATCACGATATGAAGAACATACAATTCCAAACTTGGAAAACTGTAAGTCATCATGCTATCACAGGATCGCTGACTCTAGCCATTACAGCAGTTGGTATATATGTAGTCTTCAAATATCGACCAAGAAAGATACACAACATCACCAAACCAGGAAGCCAAGAAGCCCAACCAAAAATACCGTTTAAGACGGCCCTACCCGAGGTTGCACCAAGAAGGTTCGAACTTAGTACACTACCATCGCCATCCGAGGGCCCGCAAAATGTTTGCACAACATAATTGTATTTATTAATTTGTAGCACACGAATATAGTGGATCAATTTCTATGTTGCATACTCAACATATTTACTAACGGGGTTACAATATTGCAACCTAGAAGTTCACCAACTATGTCGTGGTCTAGTTTTAAGCATTATTGTTACACCTTAATTGAGTATAAATAGTTGAGTATATTTCAATAAAGATCATTGTTTTATCAAACCTGGATTACAAACAGTCTTTGTTCTTAACTGAACTATCAAAATTAATATTTATTGCGAAAAAAATTCGTTTGGGTCCAACTTTTCACATAAATTGACTTTAATTTTTTCAATGATTGCACTACCTTGAATAAATGATCATTAAAATAATAAAATTTATTTCATGAGAAAGGTTGGGCCGAAATGAAATTTTTTTTTTGTCCAAAAATATTAATTAAGTCATAAGCTTTGTTTTGGCATCAAAATAATCATAGATTTTGAATCCAAAACGTCATAAAATACATCGTAAGAATTTTCAATGATGAATTTCATTGATAGCTATAACTGGCCCGTAAGAAATTTGAAAATATCGATAGTTAAAATTTCGGCAATTTTGACAACTGTTTTGGAAAAAATATGGTACCATCGTACTCGTAATTAATGTGTTCTTGCGTTGACACTGTTTTTAATGAAAATACATAATGCGGATAAAATGAAAAAAAAAAAAAAAATAAAAAATATATTATTTAAAAACTCTCTTAGCAAAAAAACGATGTTAAGTCGAAAATTTAGCGAGTACGGGTCAACTTATTTTTTGCATACTTTCCAAAAATATAAAAATTGTTTCCAGAAAACATAGCCCTGATGTATGGTAATTGTTTATCTCCAACGTCTTTTTTTCACATTTTTGTTTTCAAATCTTCATGTTTCGAGCTGTAGATTTTTCACATTTTTTGCATATATCGAAAAAGACATTTAAAGCGTGGCAACCCTATATGCCTTGACAACTTTACGCTAGGCAAACCTTGCGCAAAATGTTTGTTTAGACACTACCTATACAAAGCTGTTTACTTCTAATCTGGTACCTCGATGAGGGTAGGTCGTTCTATGGCGGGATCTTAGACTGTAAGTGCCTGTTTACATTGTATTTTTGACGAACGGCGCATCCAGTGAGATGGGTAGATTGTATATGAATAAGAAAGAGAAAGGAATATCCCACCCAAATGGTTGGAATCTACCCTTCTCTTTCTTACTCACCATAAAATCTACCCATCTCACTGGATGCGGCGTTCGTCAAAAATACAATGTAAACAGCCACTACGACGATGTTTACTTTGTATTTTTGACGAACGGCGCATCCAGTGAGACGGATAGATTTTATGGTGAGTTAGAAAGAGAAGGGTATATTTCGCCCAGTTGGATGGGATCTTCCCTTCTCATTCTTATTCACATAAAATCTACCCATCTCACCGGATGCGCAGTTCGTCAAAAATATAATGTAAACATCGTCTAAGTTCACCTGTATCTATTGTGGTTGAATGGAATGTTTAGCTTTAAGGCACCCTTCCTGCTTCTCCTGTGGAATTTACTCCACCTAAACCTATAACAACTTTCTAGTACGAAATTTTTTGCCCCTCATCAAAAATTTGTATACAATAATGTAGCCTTACATTCTGGCTTAATTCAAAGACACCAACATTAAAAATCCGATTAAAAGATTTCATCGATCTACCGTTGCTATGCTACACGTTTGTTTGAATTTGTTTTCACAATAATTACAATGAGGGTGTTTCTTTATTTATTCCGGATAAGGAAAATACGAAATGTTTATTCAGAATGTCCAGAATGGAATGAATAAAGAAACAAAACTAGAACAAAAAGGAAACCGTAACTAATCCCTGCAAACAAAATCTCCGCACGACACATCTTCGCAAGCAAAATCATCGCAAAACCAAATCTCCGCAGTGACAAATCCCCGCAAAAAAATCATCGCATACCCAAATCTTCGCAGCGGCACATCCCCGCAAAACAAAATCATCGCAAAGACACATCTCCGCTGCGACACATCCTCGCAAACACAATCATTGCGGTGATTGCTTTAAGGAAGCCAGTTGACCGTGGTATTTGTTCGCTGGGCTTTTAAACTGGCAACAATTAGGTAAAATGATATGGTATAGCAATGGGGTGGTAAGAGTTAAGTTGAACGCGAGTGGAGTAAGAAATATAAAAATAGGGCGCTGTTATTTGTGATTTGTCCATTAGGACTCTAAAGAGATTGAATGGCATGGGGAATGGGTTTATTTAAATACGGGGTCGGATACAAAAAATGTTTTGTCGTTCTTCACGAAAGGGCGTTTCATAAAAATGTCAACTTCGTTGTTTCTTGACCGAATTTAATGAAACTGATACAGGTTATAGCTGACATAGAGTTATGAAGAAAAAAATATTTTCAATACAGGGTGATTCGTAAAAATGTCAACTTCGTTGTTTCTTGGCCGATTTCAATGAAACTGACATTGGTTATAGCTGAAATGGAGTTATGAAGAAAAAAAGTATTTTCATTACAGGGTGATTCGTAAAAATGTCAGCTTCGTTGTTTCTTGGCCGATTTCAATGAAACTGACATTGGTTATAGCTGAAATAGAGTTATGAAGAAAAAAAATATTTTCAATACAGGGTGATTCGTAAAAATGTCAACTTCGTTGTTTCTTGACAGATTTCAATTAAACTGACACAGGTTATAGCTGACATGAAGTTATGAAGAAAAAAAATATTTAAAAATATTTTCAATACAGGGTGATTCGTAAAAATGTCAACTTCGTTGTTTCTTGGCCGATTTCAATGAAACTGACATTGGTTATAGCTGACATAGAGTTATGAAGAAAAAAAATATTTTCAATACAGGGTGATTCGTAAAAATTTCAACTTCGTTGTTTCTTGACAGAAGTTATGAAGAAAAAAATTATTACAAAATATTTTCAATACAGGGTGATTCGTTAAAATGTCAACTTCGTTGTTTCTTGGCCGATTTCAATGAAACTGACATTGGTTATAGCTGAAATGGAGTTATGAAGAAAAAAAGTATTTTCAATACAGGGTGATTCAAAAAAATGTCAACTTCGTTGTTTCTTGACCGATTTCAATAAAACTGACACAGGTTATAGCTGACATGGAGTTATGAAGAAAAAAAATATTTTCAATACAGGGTTAAACAGGGAGAAATAAACCTACCTTCAATACAATTTTTTTCTTTTCTCCACCCAAGGTTCAGGTTTTTGCCCCTGTTCGGAAAAGTCGTAGATCCGGCGCTGTTCCGGTATATAAGGTACACCAAAAAGCTAGAGCTAGTAGGTTGGGTTAAGACAAGAAAAAAGTCATAAGGGAGGGGGGTTCATTTGACAAACTGTTCTCCAAAACAACTTAATTTAAAAACAAAAATTTACAGATTTCGCTCATAGAGTAACCATGGGGATTTTGAAAATGACTTTATTTTTCTAGATAAACAAAACACATGACTAATCTTTACAAATTAATTAAAACGTAATAAGCTGTTTTAGACACCATTATAAGTTCTGAAGTTTCTAGGTGTAGGTAATTAATATCACTTTCTATTTGGCAAAAAATAAATCTTGTTAATTTTCTTTAACTAACCCCATCTTACTTTTCTATTCAACTTTTTCTATTACCTTAATATTAAGCTAGCAAATCTTCTAATCAGATGAAATAAAAACTAAAATTTTGTGCTCTTTTCATGCTATTTTGTGCGGAAGTCCCAATTTTTGTTTTAGCATCGTTTTTTTTTATGCAAAGTTATGCTACCCATATAAAGCTAGCAAAACATAAAAAAAAACTATGCTACCGCAATTGATTATCGGTAGAAAATCGGGACTGCCACACAATAATAGCACAAAATTCAAGTTTTTATTTTAATTGATTATGTTGAGCAGTTTAGAAGTTTTTCTAGCTTAATAATAAGGTAGCATAGATTTACATAAAACAAAAACTATGAGTCCCACGAGCTTGCTCTCGTGGCTAACAAAAAATTTTGGTACCTTTCAAAGAAAGAAATGTTAAAAAGTCAGAATTACTGGGAACATGATTTTTTTTACTTTTGGGTTAATATTTTCTAAATTTTTAAAAGCTATCTATATACCTATTGTTTAAGCCGTGTGCGAATTGGGTTGAAATCGCGTTAAATTTTATCCGAAGATTAATTTAATTTTTGACACTAGTGAGGTGAATCTGTAGGTACCTATACGTACAAACTTCAAAATTTAATTTCGGATAAAATTTATTCGAAATCTTAATTCAATTCACACACGGCCTTAAATTATTAAGAAGCACTAAATTACAAAATTGAATAAAATCGTTCGAGTCGATTTAACCAACTAAAAAATAGGTTAATTTAAAAAAAAAAAAAACAAAAACCAACCAAATTTCCTTAATGCCAATTTTTTCGCCATAACCTGAAGTTATGTTTTAATTTTTTGGTAATACCTACCCCATAGACCATTATTATTTATTGAATTAACATTAGAAGACACTGTACAAGTTATGATTTTAATAAAAAATATACAAAAATACGGCGAAATATGCACGTTAAACGTAAATATACAAAAAATATGCATTTTCGACGAAACATGGCGCTTAAAAGACAGTGGGCCTTATTAATAATCAAATTTATTTATGGCTTAAACATTGCAGTGAAATTAACCTTAACGTTATGGATCCTAAATTATTAACCATACATTATATTCTCAATTTTTTGAAGTCAGTTGAATATATGGTTCGCATTATTTATAGTCCACGTAAATATTTAGGTAATGCCATGCACGGTTTATTATTTAGAGCCCATTCAATTATGATCCATTTTACTGAAATATTTAAGTCGTAAATAAATTTGATTATTGGTAGGGCCCAGTATTTATTATAAAACTGATTTCTAATCTAATCTCGTCTTAATAGTGTTGCTAGAAAAAAACATGCTCTGGCATATTTTTTGTTGTCCTACATATTACATATTACATTTTGGAATTATTGGCACTCCGCTTAGAAGCTGCACATTAAAGTTTTTAATTACTTGATTTCTTGCAATAACTTAAAATTCATAAATTCAAAACAACATAATGTTTCTAATTTATAATTTATTTTTATTTATTATAAACAAATGGGATCGCTTTAGAATTTAGATCATTAATAAAACATTTTTGTCTTCATAACACTATTTCAGCTATAACCTGTGTCAGTTTCATTGAAATCTGTCAAGAAACAACGAAGTTGAAATTTTTACGAATCACCCTGTATTGAAATTTTTTTTTTTCATAACTCTATGTCAGCTATAACCTGCGTCAGTTTTATTGAAATCGGTCAAGAAACAACGAAGTTGACATTTTTACGAATCACCCTGTATTGAAAGTATTTTTTTTCTTCATAACTCCATGTCAGCTATAACCAATGTCAGTTTCATTGAAATCGGTCAAGAAACAACGAAGTTGACATTTTAGCGAATCACCCTGTATTGAAAATACTTTTTTTCTTCATAACTCCATTTCAGCTATAACCAATGTCAGTTTCATTGAAATCGGCCAAGAAACAACAAAGTTGACATTTTAACGAATCACCCTGTATTGAAAATATTTTGTAATATTGTTTTTTCTTCAAAACTCTATTTCAGCTATAACCTGCGTTAGTTTTATTGAAATCGGTCAAGAAACAACGAAGTTGACATTTTTACGAATCACCCTGTATTGAAAATATTTTTTTTTTCATAACTCCATGTCAGCTATAACCAATGTCAGTTTCATTGAAATCGGTCAAGAAACAACGAAGTTGACATTTTAGCGGATCACCCTGTATTGAAAAATACTTTTTTTCTTCATAACTCCATTTCAGCTATAACCAATGTCAGTTTCATTGAAATCGGCCAAGAAACAACGAAGTTGACATTTTAACGAATCACCCTGTATTGAAAATATTTTGTAATATTTTTTTTCTTCATAACTCTATTTCAGCTATAACCAATGTCGGTTTCATTGAAATCGGCCAAGAAACAACGAAGCTGACATTTTTACGAATCACCCTGTAATGAAAATACTTTTTTTCTTCATAACTCCATTTCAGCTATAGCCAATGTCAGTTTCATTGAAATCGGCCAAGAAACAACGAAGTTGACATTTTAGCGAATCACCCTGTATTGAAAATATTTTTAAATATTTTTTTTTCTTCATAACTTCATGTCAGCTATAACCTGTGTCAGTTTAATTGAAATCTGTCAAGAAACAACGAAGTTGAGATTTTTACGAATCACCCTGTATTGAAAATATTTTTTTTCTTCATAACTCTATTTCAGCTATAACCAATGTCAGTTTCATTGAAATCGGCCAAGAAACAACGAAGCTGACATTTTTACGAATCACCCTGTAATGAAAATACTTTTTTTCTTCATAACTCCATTTCAGCTATAACCAATGTCAGTTTCATTGAAATCGGCCAAGAAACAACGAAGTTGACATTTTTACGAGTCACCCTGTATTGAAAATATTTTTTTCTTCATAACTCTATGTCAGCTATAACCTGTATCAGTTTCATTAAATTCGGTCAAGAAACAACGAAGTTGACATTTTTATGAAACGCCCTTTCGTGAAGAACGACAAAACATTTTTTGTATCCGACCCCGTATTTAAATAAACCCATTCCCCATGCCACTCAATCTCTCTAGAGTCCTAATGGACAAATCACAAATAACAGCGCCCTATTTTTATATTTCTTACTCCACTCGCGTTCAACTTAACTCTTACCACCCCATTGCTATACCACATCATTTTACCTAATTGTTGCCAGTTTAAAAGCCCAGCGAACAAATACCACGGTCAACTGGTCAATGGCTGTTGTGCCATCAAACTTATTTTTTTTATGTACCATGGATTGAAACTCTTAATAATGGGCAGTTTTGTGAAGTAAAAGATCAAAGATCATGTGTGACCGCATTTGTTGTTAAATATTTAGATATAAAGTGTTAATTGTAAAATATTTAAATAATTTAAATAAATTGTTATTCATATTCAAACTTATATTTTATACATTACATATGTACATATATTTTAACAATATTTTAAAATTGATTAAATTCCAGAATAACTGCTTGCATTTCGATCGACAGACGTACTTTTTGCTATAAGTTTTTCAATTACATGAGGCATTAATAAAAAGACTTAAACAAATGGGAGAGCGTGATAACTTGAATGCTGGCGAAATCCCAAACGAAACGATTTTGGAAAAACCCAGCATACTACGACCTTTGTCACCATCAACAAATAAAAACGCTTCAAACCCGACGGAATCCAGCAGCAGCAGTACTCTCAAAGAAACTGATTCAAATTCTGCTTCACAAAATGCAATTAATAGTACAGAGGTTCTAGAAGAAAACACAGCCTCTTTAACAAAACCTGCAAACGCCAGCGGCAATGCTTCTGGCAGAATATCAGTTGCTGGATCCAGTACTTCATTGATTAAAGGTCCGATAAATGGATCAATTGTTGGCAACAGTTGTGGTAGTGGAAATGCGTCTAATCCTATTAGCGCTCCTTCGTCTAGCAACAGTCCTTCAACAACGGGTATCAAATCTAAGGCCCCTATTCGTGTAGGTTTCTATGACATCGAACGGACTATAGGAAAAGGAAACTTTGCGGTAGTAAAGCTGGCTCATCATCGAATAACCAAAAATGAGGTAATTTTTTTTATAAAAATGAGGATGGAGTTTTTAGAAAACAGTTGTTTACTTTTTTTAAACCCCTATTTATACCATTTAGATAAAGTTTAAGAATCTCCCTTAAATTAATTGTTTTTCCCCAGTTTTAGGTTGGATTGCCTATATATACTACTTGAGTTAGATTCCCTCCCTCGCAAAAGACACCGTTCAAACGTTGTTTAACCTATGATGGGGATACATTCGTACAACATATTTTGCAATGCTTCTAATATATTCACATCCAGTGAAATTGCAAAGTCATGAGTAATAGCTGGATCATACCAGTTTTACTATGTATAAACATCTAAAACAGATCAAATGGATTAGAGCCTTGTCAATCGTGATTGATTCGATCTTTTTGACCCGTTTATCAAAATGAACGATTGATTGCAATTACAGTAAACCGACACAATTAATCCCAACATCAATCATTATGCCCGTAATATTCACGCCGTTTAAAATCGGTTGAGATTCAGAAGTCGGTTTAGATTTTTTTAACCGACTTATCGGTAATATTCACTCACTTAAACCGACGCTAACCAAAATTTTAAACCGAATGATCGGTTTAACTACGATAAACCGACTCCAACTTAAACGAGGCATTTTCGTGTCGTTTAGGTACGGTTTAAATGGTTTTAGCTGATATTCAACATTTTATTGGTTTATTCAGTCAGTGCAAAATATTCAATCATGTGATTTTCGGCGATGCTGGCTATCAAAACACATCATATTTGTGCACGTTATTCACACATCGGGGTAGAGTTGACCAATTAACCAGAAAAGGCTTATAGACCGAGAGCTGGTAAACGATTTGCTCAAAGTGTTTTATATCGCTCCAAAACTTGTGGGCATGACATTTGTACTAGTGCAAACTACATGCCATAGACCATTTAGCGATATCGCGGCCCTAAGACCACCGTAATTCACCACTATAATGCACTTTCAAAATGCTCATACTATTTTTATGTTAGGAAAGTGCATAATGGTAGTGTAATGTTCACGTAATCGCTGCACGACCAATGAAATTCAGTTTGGACAGATATAAAATTTGGAGCGGTTAAAAAAAACTTTTGTTGCATTTTATATGTGCATTATGGAGGCGTTTGGGCTGCGGTATTGCTCTTAGGTTGATGGAATTTAGTTGCCATCTTGCTTAATATAATATGATAGATATTGGAACCGAATTAACGACCGACGCGGAACTACAACCAGATCAAGAAGAATTCAACTCGAAACAAATCGTTCAAGGAATATTTGGAATACGCAATGCGGTGGACGTTATTGTTGACATTTTTTCCCAACGTAAACCACGATAAAGAGGAATGAAAGACATTTCTAACGCGTATTTGTGTTTGACATGAATTAATTAATTTATTTCATTTAAATATAAAATGAAAATTCGAAAAATAAATGTCAAGAAAAGGAAAAGCCTTTTTTAGTTTTTTTTCATACTTGCGATGCTATGCGACGTTTGGTTTAAAGCACAAATTTAAACCGATGTAAACCAAATGGAATTTTTTGCTTAAACTGAGTGAATATTACCGATTTAAACGAGATTTTGTCGTTTAAATTCTATCGGTTTAGTTCGGTTAAATGTAGTCGGTTTAAGTGCTTTTAAACCGAGTTTTAAACGGAGTGAATATAACGGCAGTTAGAGTTTTTGAATAAACGAGTGACGCACCACGCACGTATGTATGTTTCGTTCATTCCACTCGTTCTCAATCACATCACACAAAGTAAGAACAAAACAGAAAAGAACGCCAATGGCGTTTTTCTTTTTCAGTTCAGGGCCCCTATTATGAATTACGAAACGAACGGCAGAAAAAACGAAACCCATGGAAACGATAGTCACGGCGAGAGCGATTACATGCCGCCTCCACAGGTCATGAACGATGGCAGGATTATGAACATGTCTACAAAAAATCCAATGGAGGCACAAAAATCCATGTCCCTGTCATAAACATGTCGACGAAAATTAATTTTTGAACAAGACATGAGCTCTGTTCAAAGCTTGGCCATGAGATTTGACGTTCCATGTGTGTTAGAGAGGTAGAAGTAGTACTGAAAGATATTTTTGTGTGGTGCTCTTGCTCTGACTTATTAGTGGAATTTATCAACATAACTATCGCCATGACATAAAGTGCCCAGTGCGAAAAAAACAAGCTGATTGTTGATTGGATTGTGGTTTGGATCTTGGGCTATGTATGTCCTGTGGAGGCGGCGTGTGAGAAACGAGAATTCAATCAAGAAAATGCTGCCAGATAAAATCGAAGAATAATTTTTTTAAAGTACAAATAACCCTATTCCAGTGTTGATGGAGTTTTTTTTTTAATTTGATCAACCAACACCGAAAAATTCCTTTTTTCTAAATTCGTTTTATTTTTCTCAAATGCCCCACAGCAAGATAGTTTGGATTAAATATACAATTAGATTTTAAATTCAGATTAATAAATTAAAAAACATAACCGGTACACCCGAAAAAATGGCGTTGTCAAAGGATAATTCGAAATTATTCACCTATTGTAGACGCGAATGGAACATCTATTATGAAATTGGTATATCACTGCATTTGTGATAAATTAAATAGTTTCATGATAACAAATGAGATTATTTACAAGCACTTGATTTCACACATAATGTGGAATATCCCATAAAAAGGAATTTCTTCCATGATCCCCCATCACTGTTTAAGGCTATAAAGATCTGTCAAAATATTAGCTTTTGTAAATTTTCTGTGAATGTAAAACTGTTATCCTCCGTATTTATTATTAAAGTGTACATATTTCAATATTATCTTTTTGTGAAAGTAAACAAACAATGTTAGAAATGAAAATAAAGCCAAAGTGTTTAAATTAGCTTTCGCCCATCGCTCTGTTCATAAAGATACAAACCTATTTCATTTGTTTTGTGTTCTTTTATTAAATAAATAAATAATAATAAACCCATGATAAATCTTGTGTATTGTTTATAATATTACTTAAATCTTGTGCAAAACCAAAATGCAATTGGAAAAACAAAACTAAAACGAAAGCCGAACGACAGCTAAAAGCACTCGTAAATAGCATACGAGTTTCGTTTTTTTACTACCATTCTCGTTTCTCGTAATCGCAACTTAACGATAACGAGGGTTTTTGAACGATAATCGTAATTCGTAATACGGGCCCAGAGTTGGTTCAGAGCAGAGCACAGGGGCCCTACTATGTAATTCGATTCTATTCGAAAGTTAAATCCGATTCTACTTTCAAATGGTACTACGTATGAAAATAGAATCGGATGCCAGTAATTCCAATTATTTCCTATGAAGTTTCCGAATTTATAACGAGTCTCGCATGTGTCAAACAAGTCAAGTAAATAAATCAAAAATAATTATCAGCGTCTGTGAATTTTTTTAAAACGGCAATCTAATAACATAAATAAATATGGACAGTGTCGCAATTTGGTTCAATTCCAAAGAAAATCTGGACCGCTTTGAACAAATTCAACGCAGGAATATCCGCGACCGCGATAAATCCCAAATAATGGAGCTCAGCGAATAAAGGTTCAATAAATAAAATATTTACATACTTCAGCTTTCTAAAAACTACGCCTTTCAAAAGATGCCTTCATGTACTCGCTAAACAACGTGTCCAGATCTTACTATTCGCAGAAGGCAAATTTTTGTTCCAAATATAATTGTATTTGAGGATTTAGATGAATTTCTGTGTAGAAAACATACTAGTATTTTTATGAAATATTCAACTAAATATCACCAATTTATAATTATCGTTTACTTCACATTTTTAAAGACAAATTTCTTCCTTCTACCTGCTCGCAACCACATCTGATATATAATGAATATTTCCGATTTCGGACGACTTTGACATTTACTTTAGAATTAGGGAGTACCAAATTTCTAAAAAAAAACAAAACAAAAAAATTGGCAGTACTAAAGCTGTTTGATTTTCGTTTATTAAAACTAGCAAATCGAGTTACAGAGTTCCGAATTTGCGACTTCGAATATTTTTGTAAAAAAATCGAGTCAAAGAGTCCAATAGAATAAAGACACGTCCGTTATGGTAGAGTACAATTTATTCAATTAATTATTTTGTATGGTGTTGTTAACAATAATGGTACAGAATCAGAAGAAAGATACATCATTTAGGAATGAGCAGGTAAAATCCCTTCTGCTCATTTAGTAGTGTTAGTGTAGGTTCTGCTTGTGCACAGTGCTGTCGTTTTCCAAATTCCGAGGGTAGCACTTTTCAGAAATTTTGGGAGCATTTTTAAAAGTTGAGGAGCCCCCAAAAATTCAAAATAATTCATTTAATAATATGATTCCATAATTCCAACAATTTTTAATATTCATTTTTGCAAATGAGTTTGCACAATCAAAAGAAACAGCACGAGCCAATTTTTTTTTTTTTAAGAATATAATTTTCTTATTTTTTTTTTAAATTAAATTAAATATAGTGGTCCGATAACTTGTTTATTAAGTTTTAATGTCATGTTTTGTTGTTCTATAAATTTTCTTCCGAAGAATATCTATGTAACTTTGAATGAAAAAAGACAACTTTAAATACGGTGACCAAGTTTTGGAAACCTGAGATAATTTTCTACAAGAGCTTTTCAAAGCTTTAAAGCCAATAATATGTTTTTCGGCACCTCAACGTTAGTTTAAAAAAAGGAGAAAAGACGGCTTTTTATAGACTTAACAAAAATAATCGTAGGATTTAATTTGGTAAAACATTTTGAAGACCTATTAGACCACCAAATTTTTTTTTAGATTTAAAATTGATCGATCGAATTGTTTTTTTTTTTTACCGAATGATCAAGTCGTACAAACAAATTGTAAACATTGTGAAATCGTCAATAAAATAAAACAGAAAATATCAATTTTGACCACTTTTTGTCACGTCCACTTTCCACAAAGAAACAGATACAGCTCTTCAAAAAATAACACTTAAAAAAAAAAACTGTATAAAATTATGTTCCCTTAATTCGTTTTACAAGTAAGTTTATAATAAATAAACATAATGGAAAACGAAAGACTTTTTGGGCATTATTATTATTACTTTATTTTATTTTATTTACTTACTATATTATAAAGAAAAGAGTTATACACTCACTCACTGCCTGACTCATTCATAATTTTTCCCATCTTTCTACAGGTGTGTTATAGATAGATATATAGAAAAAATTTTTTCCTATACCCTTATATATGTAGAGCTCCACTAAGAAGGGATTTTTTGAAATTCGAATTTTTAATAGGGTAAATAGGGGTAAATGTAGAGTAAAGTCGGTTTTCTATTTTCTAAACGGGAAAAAATTTAAAAAAAAATTATTTTCGGAAATAAAGTTGTTTGAAACTCAAAAATGCAAAAATCGATATTTGACAAAATAATTCTAATAAATCAGGAGATTGCTTGATTGATTTGAAAATTACGGCGATTGAAAGAAGATAAAAAAAAAGGTCATCCATGTATCAAGGATTTTTTGTGGGCGTGGTTTTGTGGGCGTGGGGAATTTTTGAAAAGACGCAATATTTTCAGCTCATTTTTCGACGGTTTTTATTTTTTATCTTGGAGTTGAAATTTTTGGATCTTATAGAACTTATAGGTTTTGATGTTTTTGGAAAATTTTAAATTTCTAAAGTGCCGTTAAGCTGAGATATTTGAGTTTAAAAAAATGAGCAAATCGATTTTTTACGGTTTTTTTCGATTATCTTTTTACACAGTAGCAGTAGGAAGTTGAAATTTTTACATATTATAGAATTTATTGTTTCAAATTGAATTGCATTTAAATTTGATTTTTTTAATACCGTTAGACAGAAATAGCGGTAAATATTGACTTTTTTTTTTTGTTAAGTATTAAAGAGTCAAGGGCGTATGTAAAGGTGATAGGGGATATTTATTTTATGTAAATCGTCTTAATTTATAACTTGTATAGAGAAATAGAGATACATATAGAGATGAAGAGATGTAGACATATAGAGATATTGAGAAACAAAATTATAGAGATATAGAGAGATGGAGAAATATAGAGACATAGAGATATAGAGATATAGAGATATAGAGATATAGAGATAGAGAGATATAGAGATATACAGATATAGATATAGAGATATAGAAATAAAGAGATATAGAGATAAAGATTTAGAGATATAGAAATATAGAGATATAGAGATATAGAGATAAAGAGATATAGAAATAAGGAGATATAGAGATAAAGAATTATAGAGATATAGAGAAATAGAGATATATAGATATAGAGAAAAAGAGATATAGAGATATAGTGATATACAGATATAGAGATATAGAGATATAGTGATAAAGAGATATAGAGAAAAAGAATTATACAGATATAGATATTTATAGAGATAATAGAGATATAGAGATATAGATATAGAGATATGGAGATATAGAGATATAGAAATATAGAGATATAGAGATATAAAGATATAAAGATATAAAGATATAGAGATATAGATATATAGAGATATAGAGACAGAGACAGAGACATAGAGATATAGAAGTATACAATATAGAGATATACAAAATGGTTGGATTTTTAAGTTTCAAAATTTTTAAATGAAAATTAAATGTAATTCAAAACAAGAACGTGCACACAAGGAGGGGTAGGGTGAGGGGGACTTGCACCACTAATCTAAATTTTTAATTCTCTTTCTCTAATTTTTTTATATGTATACATTTTTCGTATATATATTATAATAATTATAATAAAAATGTATATATTTATTACAATATATATTTATGTATATATAATATAGAATTATATTTTACATATATAAAATTTTTATTACATATGTAGAATTTTACATATAAGTAGAATTCTATTACATCTGTAGAATCAGTTTGCGAAGCAACTGACACGGGCAAATCGGCTAGTTTTAATATATAAATACATAACATCACTTTGTTAAATACTTTCATTGAGAGTTTGACATTTGGAGTAGTTTTTAATCATTATATCGCTTTCTAAAACCTAACAGAAATGTGCAATATTTTTTTTTTGAAACAGTGAGCGATGTAAAAAAATAAAAATTTGTGTTCATAAAATGTAAGACAATCTTTTCAATTAATTCTTTAATGTGGTGACTTGGGGACTGGGGAGCCATTTTGAGATATGGGTAGCACAGTAGCCCTTTCCGCAGCAAAGTAGCCAAATGCTACTATAGTAGCCAAAACGACAGCAGTGCTTGTGCAGTTCGGTGAGTGTGGCAGATGGATTGAGTTAATATCGCATTCCATACCTGACCAGCAAAGGGCGCTCATCGAGTTAGCGCGTTTTTAGCGGAAGTATTTATATTCTTTATTTAATTTTAACAGTGTGAAAAAACTATGAGGAAATAATACGTTATGAGACCACCTCGACGCCAGCGGGCGAACTGTCGATTTTGACCAAAATAAAAACGCTATCCGATGTATTTCTAATTGCACATTTCATTTATGCAAATAAAAAAAATTGCACACCCCCCCTTTTTTTTTTAAAAAATATAAACAATTTTCACTTTGTATGCAATTTTCAAATGGCTATATCTCGGTAACCAAGTTGAATTTCGAAATGCACAGGGGCTTAAAAAATTGCACATTTGGAGATTCAATTTGCACACCAAAAATTTTAATTTGCACACCTCTCATTAATTAATAAATCAACAATTAAAATTTTGGTAATAAGCTGCATAATTAAAATCCGTATTATAACAAAATAAACACCCAAATCTATTCTTAGCAATAGCGTGTTGGTAAAGTGCCCGGCCGGTACACGAGGGGTCGCTAGTTCAACTCCCACAAATTTCTTTTTTTTTTTTCACTTATAATTTGTTCTTTATTATTAAACAAAAAAAGAAAATTGATTAAGTTCAAATTGAACATTTTACTAACAGAAAAAAAATCTCGTCGATTTAAAACCAAACAATTAATTGACTAAAAAAACAAACAAAAATTTAATTTCCATGCATCACTAAAATGGAAATATTTCAGTAACCAAATCGAATTTTGAACTTTTCAAAATTTCTAAAAATCAACAATGCCCAAATATAATTTGCACACCAAAAATTTGAATTTGCACACCTCTGGTTAATTTTTAAACCAGTGATTAAAAAGTGCTTAAAACACACAAAAATGCACTCTGCCATGTCTGACTGAAATTGAAATATTTCAGTAACCAAATCGAAATTTGAACTTTTCAAAATTTCTAAAAATCAACAATGCCCAAATCTAATTTGCACACCAAAAATTTGAATTTGCACACCTCTGGTTAATTTTTAAACCAATGATTAAAAAGTGCTTAAAACATACAAAAATGCACTTTGCCATGTCTGACTAAAATTGAAATATTTCAGTAACCAAATCGAATTTTGGACTTTTTAAAATTTCGAAAAACCAACAATGCCCAAATTCAATTTGCACACCAAAAATTTGAATTTGCACACCTCTGGTTAATTTTTAAAATAATGATTAAAAAGTGCTAAAAACACACAAAAATGAACTTTGCCATGTCTGACTAAAATTGAAATATTTCAGTAACTAAATCGAATTTTGGACTTTTTAAAATTTCGAAAAATGAACAATGCCCAAATCTAATTTGCACACCAAAAATTTGAATTTGCACACCTCTGGTTAATTTTTAAACCAGTGATTAAAAAGTGCTTAAAACACACAAAAATGCACTCTGCCATGTCTGACTAAAATTGAAATATTTCAGTAACCAAATCGAATTTTGAACTTTTCAAAATTTCTAAAAATCAACAATGCCCAAATCTAATTTGCACACCAAAAATTTGAATTTGCACACCTCTGGTTAATTTTTAAACCAATGATTAAAAAGTGCTTAAAACATACAAAAATGCACTTTGCCATGTCTGACTAAAAATGAAATATTTCAGTAACCAAATCGAATTTTGGACTTTTTAAAATTTCAAAAAATGAACAATGCCCAAATCTAATTTGCACATCAAAAATTTGAATTTGCACACCTCTGGTTAATTTTTAAACCAATGATTAAAAAGTGCTAAAAACACACAAAAATGCACTTTGCCATGTCTGACTAAAATTAAAAAATTTCAGTAACTGAATCGAATTTTGGACTTTTTAAAATTTCGAAAAATGAACAATGCCCAAATCTAATTTGCACACCAAAAATTTGCACACCTCTGGTTAATTTTTAAACCAATGATTAAAAAGTGCTAAAAACACACAAAAATGAACTTTTCCATGTCTGACTAAAATTGAAATATTTCAGTAACTAAATCGAATTTTGGACTTTTTAAAATTTCGAAAAATGAACAATGCCCAAATCTAATTTGCACACCAAAAATTTGAATTTGCACACCTCTGGTTAATTTTTAAAATAATGATTAAAAAGTGCTAAAAACACACAAAAATGAACTTTGCCATGTCTGACTAAAATTGAAATATTTCAGTAACTGAATCGAATTTTGGACTTTTTAAAATTTCGAAAAATGAAAAATGCCCAAATCTAATTTGCACATCAAAAATTTGAATTTGCACACCTCTGGTTAATTTTTAAACCAATGATTTAAAAGTGCTAAAAACACACAAAAATGAACTTTGCCATGTCTGACTAAAATTGAAATATTTCAGTAACTAAATCGAATTTTGGACTTTTTAAAATTTTTAAAAATCAACAATGCCCAAATTCAATTTGCACACCAAAAATTTGAATTTGCACACCTCTGGTTAATTTTTAAAATAATGATTAAAAAGTGCTAAAAACACACAAAAATGAACTTTGCCATGTCTGACTAAAATTGAAATATTTCAGTAACTAAATCGAATTTTGGACTTTTTAAAATTTCGAAAAATCAACAATACCCAAATTCAATTTGCACACCAAAAATTTGAATTTGCACACCTCTGGTTAATTTTTAAAATAATGATTAAAAAGTGCTAAAAACACACAAAAATGAACTTTGCCATGTCTGACTAAAATTGAAATATTTCAGTAACTAAATCAAATTTTGGACTTTTTAAAATTTCTAAAAATCAACAATGCCCAAATCTAATTTGCACACCAAAAATTTGAATTTGCACACCTCTGGTTAGTTTTTAAAATAATGATTAAAAAGTGCTAAAAACACACAAAAATGAACTTTGCCATGTCTGACTAAAATTGAAATATTTCAGTAACTAAATCGAATTTTGGACTTTTTAAAATTTCTAAAAATCAACAATGCCCAAATCTAATTTGCACATCAAAAATTTGAATTTGCACACCTCTGGTTAATTTTTAAACCAATGATTTAAAAGTGCTAAAAACACACAAAAATGAACTTTGCCATGTCTGACTAAAATTGAAATATTTCAGTAACTAAATCGAATTTTGGACTTTTTAAAATTTCTAAAAATCAAAAATGCCCAAATCTAATTTGCACACCAAAAATTTGAATTTGCACACCTCTGGTTAATTTTTAAAATAATGATTAAAAAGTGCTAAAAACACACAAAAATGAACTTTGCCATGTCTGACTAAAATTGAAATATTTCAGTAACTAAATCGAATTTTGGACTTTTTAAAATTTCGAAAAATCAACAATACCCAAATTCAATTTGCACACCAAAAATTTGAATTTGCACACCTCTGGTTAATTTTTAAAATAATGATTAAAAAGTGCTAAAAACACACAAAAATGAACTTTGCCATGTCTGACTAAAATTGAAATATTTCAGTAACTAAATCAAATTTTGGACTTTTTAAAATTTCTAAAAATCAACAATGCCCAAATCTAATTTGCACACCAAAAATTTGAATTTGCACACCTCTGGTTAGTTTTTAAAATAATGATTAAAAAGTGCTAAAAACACACAAAAATGAACTTTGCCATGTCTGACTAAAATTGAAATATTTCAGTAACTAAATCGAATTTTGGACTTTTTAAAATTTCTAAAAATCAACAATGCCCAAATCTAATTTGCACACCAAAAATTTGAATTTGCACACCTCTGGTTAATTTTTAAAATAATGATTAAAAAGTGCTAAAAACACACAAAAATGAACTTTGCCATGTCTGACTAAAATTGAAATATTTCAGTAACTAAATCGAATTTTAAACTTTTTAAAATTTCAAAAATCAACAATGCCCAAATCTAATTTGCACATCAAAAATTTGAATTTGCACACCTCTGGTTAATTTTTAAACCAATGATTTAAAAGTGCTAAAAACACACAAAAATGAACTTTGCCATGTCTGACTAAAATTGAAATATTTCAGTAACTAAATCGAATTTTGGACTTTTTAAAATTTCTAAAAATCAACAATGCCCAAATCTAATTTGCACACCAAAAATTTGAATTTGCACACCTCTGGTTAATTTTTAAAATAATGATTAAAAAGTGCTAAAAACACACAAAAATGAACTTTGCCATGTCTGACTAAAATTGAAATATTTCAGTAACTAAATCGAATTTTGGACTTTTTAAAATTTTTAAAAATCAAAAATGCCCAAATCTAATTTGCACACCAAAAATTTGAATTTGCACACCTCTGGTTAATTTTTAAAATAATGATTAAAAAGTGCTAAAAACACACAAAAATGAACTTTGCCATGTCTGACTAAAATTGAAATATTTCAGTAACTAAATCGAATTTTAAACTTTTTAAAATTTCAAAAATCAACAATGCCCAAATCTAATTTGCACATCAAAAATTTGAATTTGCACACCTCTGGTTAATTTTTAAACCAATGATTAAAAAGTGCTAAAAACACACAAAAATGCACTTTGCCATGTCTGACTAAAATTAAAAAATTTCAGTAACTGAATCGAATTTTGGACTTTTTAAAATTTCGAAAAATGAACAATGCCCAAATCTAATTTGCACACCAAAAATTTGAATTTGCACACCTCTGGTTAATTTTTAAACCAGTGATTAAAAAGTGCTTAAAACACACAAAAATGCACTCTGCCATGTCTGACTAAAATTGAAATATTTCAGTAACCAAATCGAAATTTGAACTTTTCAAAATTTCTAAAAATCAACAATGCCCAAATCTAATTTGCACACCAAAAATTTGAATTTGCACACCTCTGGTTAATTTTTAAACCAATGATTAAAAAGTGCTTAAAACATACAAAAATGCACTTTGCCATGTCTGACTAAAATTGAAATATTTCAGTAACCAAATCGAATTTTGGACTTTTTAAAATTTCGAAAAACCAACAATGCCCAAATTCAATTTGCACACCAAAAATTTGAATTTGCACACCTCTGGTTAATTTTTAAAATAATGAT
Organism: Epistrophella euchroma; assembly: GCA_947049315.1. Classification (NCBI taxonomy): domain Eukaryota; kingdom Metazoa; phylum Arthropoda; class Insecta; order Diptera; family Syrphidae; genus Epistrophella; species Epistrophella euchroma. The sequence continues at coordinate 55,175,823 of OX346247.1, read as the reverse complement.
TAAAAAGTGCTAAAAACACACAAAAATGAACTTTGCCATGTCTGACTAAAATTGAAATATTTCAGTAACTAAATCGAATTTTGGACTTTTTAAAATTTCGAAAAATGAACAATGCCCAAATCTAATTTGCACATTAAAAATTTGAATTTGCACACCTCTGGTTAATTTTTAAACCAATGATTAAAAAGTGCTAAAAACACACAAAAATGCACTTTGCCATGTCTGACTAAAATTAAAAAATTTCAGTAACTGAATCGAATTTTGGACTTTTTAAAATTTCGAAAAATGAACAATGCCCAAATCTAATTTGCACACCAAAAATTTGAATTTGCACACCTCTGGTTAATTTTTAAACCAATGATTAAAAAGTGCTAAAAACACACAAAAATGCACTTTGCCATGTCTGACTAAAATTAAAAAATTTCAGTAACTGAATCGAATTTTGGACTTTTTAAAATTTCGAAAAATGAACAATGCCCAAATCTAATTTGCACACCAAAAATTTGCACACCTCTGGTTAATTTTTAAACCAATGATTAAAAAGTTCTAAAAACACACAAAAATGAACTTTTCCATGTCTTACTAAAATTGAAATATTTCAGTAACTAAATCGAATTTTGGACTTTTTAAAATTTCGAAAAATGAACAATGCCCAAATCTAATTTTCACACCAAAAATTTGAATTTGCACACCTCTGGTTAATTTTTAAACCAGTGATTAAAAAGTGCTTAAAACACACAAAAATGCACTCTGCCATGTCTGACTAAAATTGAAATATTTCAGTAACCAAATCGAATTTTGAACTTTTCAAAATTTCTAAAAATCAACAATGCCCAAATCTAATTTGCACACCAAAAATTTGAATTTGCACACCTCTGGTTAATTTTTAAACCAATGATTAAAAAGTGCTTAAAACATACAAAAATGCACTTTGCCATGTCTGACTAAAAATGAAATATTTCAGTAACCAAATCGAATTTTGGACTTTTTAAAATTTTGAAAAACCAACAATGCCCAAATTCAATTTGCACACCAAAAATTTGAATTTGCACACCTCTGGTTAATTTTTAAACCAATGATTAAAAAGTGCTAAAAACACACAAAAATGCACTTTGCCATGTCTGACTAAAATTAAAAAATTTCAGTAACTGAATCGAATTTTGGACTTTTTAAAATTTCGAAAAATGAACAATGCCCAAATCTAATTTGCACACCAAAAATTTGCACACCTCTGGTTAATTTTTAAACCAATGATTAAAAAGTGCTAAAAACACACAAAAATGAACTTTTCCATGTCTGACTAAAATTGAAATATTTCAGTAACTAAATCGAATTTTGGACTTTTTAAAATTTCGAAAAATGAACAATGCCCAAATCTAATTTGCACACCAAAAATTTGAATTTGCACACCTCTGGTTAATTTTTAAACCAGTGATTAAAAAGTGCTTAAAACACACAAAAATGCACTCTGCCATGTCTGACTAAAATTGAAATATTTCAGTAACCAAATCGAATTTTGAACTTTTCAAAATTTCTAAAAATCAACAATGCCCAAATCTAATTTGCACACTAAAAATTTGAATTTGCACACCTCTGGTTAATTTTTAAACCAATGATTAAAAAGTGCTTAAAACATACAAAAATGCACTTTGCCATGTCTGACTAAAAATGAAATATTTCAGTAACCAAATCGAATTTTGGACTTTTTAAAATTTCGAAAAACCAACAATGCCCAAATTCAATTTGCACACCACAAATTTGAATTTGCACACCTCTGGTTAATTTTTAAACCAATGATTAAAAAGTGCTAAAAACACACAAAAATGCACTTTGCCATGTCTGACTAAAATTAAAAAATTTCAGTAACTGAATCGAATTTTGGACTTTTTAAAATTTCGAAAAATGAACAATGCCCAAATCTAATTTGCACACCAAAAATTTGCACACCTCTGGTTAATTTTTAAACCAATGATTAAAAAGTGCTAAAAACACACAAAAATGAACTTTTCCATGTCTGACTAAAATTGAAATATTTCAGTAACTAAATCGAATTTTGGACTTTTTAAAATTTCGAAAAATGAACAATGCCCAAATCTAATTTGCACACCAAAAATTTGAATTTGCACACCTCTGGTTAATTTTTAAACCAGTGATTAAAAAGTGCTTAAAACACACAAAAATGCACTCTGCCATGTCTGACTAAAATTGAAATATTTCAGTAACCAAATCGAATTTTGAACTTTTCAAAATTTCTGAAAATCAACAATGCCCAAATCTAATTTGCACACTAAAAATTTGAATTTGCACACCTCTGGTTAATTTTTAAACCAATGATTAAAAAGTGCTTAAAACATACAAAAATGCACTTTGCCATGTCTGACTAAAAATGAAATATTTCAGTAACCAAATCGAATTTTGGACTTTTTAAAATTTCGAAAAACCAACAATGCCCAAATTCAATTTGCACACCAAAAATTTGAATTTGCACACCTCTGGTTAATTTTTAAACCAATGATTAAAAAGTGCTAAAAACACACAAAAATGCACTTTGCCATGTCTGACTAAAATTAAAAAATTTCAGTAACTGAATCGAATTTTGGACTTTTTAAAATTTCGAAAAATGAACAATGCCCAAATCTAATTTGCACACCAAAAATTTGCACACCTCTGGTTAATTTTTAAACCAATGATTAAAAAGTGCTAAAAACACACAAAAATGAACTTTTCCATGTCTGACTAAAATTGAAATATTTCAGTAACTAAATCGAATTTTGAACTTTTTAAAATTTCGAAAAATGAACAATGCCCAAATCTAATTTGCACACCAAAAATTTGAATTTGCACACCTCTGGTTAATTTTTAAACCAGTGATTAAAAAGTGCTTAAAACACACAAAAATGCACTCTGCCATGTCTGACTAAAATTGAAATATTTCAGTAACCAAATCGAATTTTGAACTTTTCAAAATTTCTAAAAATCAACAATGCCCAAATCTAATTTGCACACCAAAAATTTGAATTTGCACACCTCTGGTTAATTTTTAAACCAATGATTAAAAAGTGCTTAAAACATACAAAAATGCACTTTGCCATGTCTGACTAAAAATGAAATATTTCAGTAACCAAATCGAATTTTGGACTTTTTAAAATTTCGAAAAACCAACAATGCCCAAATTCAATTTGCACACCAAAAATTTGAATTTGCACACCTCTGGTTAATTTTTAAACCAATGATTAAAAGGTGCTAAAAACACACAAAAATGCACTTTGCCATGTCTGACTAAAATTAAAAAATTTCAGTAACTGAATCGAATTTTGGACTTTTTAAAATTTCGAAAAATGAACAATACCCAAATCTAATTTGCACAACAAAATTTTGAATTTGCACACCTCTGGTTAATTTTTAAACCAATGATTATAAAGTGCTAAAAACACACAAAAATGAACTTTGCCATGTCTGACTAAAATTGAAATATTTCAGTAACTGAATCGAATTTTGGACTTTTTAAAATTTTGAAAAATGAACAATGCCCAAATCTAATTTGCACATTAAAAATTTGAATTTGCACACCTCTGGTTAATTTTTAAAATAATGATTAAAAAGTGCTAAAAACACACAAAAATGAACTTTGCCATGTCTGACTAAAATTAAAAAATTTCAGTAACTGAATCGAATTTTGGACTTTTTAAAATTTCGAAAAATGAACAATGCCCAAATCTAATTTGCACACCAAAAATTTGCACACCTCTGGTTAATTTTTAAACCAATGATTAAAAAGTGCTTAAAACATACAAAAATGCACTTTGCCATGTCTGACTAAAAATGAAATATTTCAGTAACCAAATCGAATTTTGGACTTTTTAAAATTTCGAAAAACCAACAATGCCCAAATTCAATTTGCACACCAAAAATTTGAATTTGCACACCTCTGGTTAATTTTTAAACCAATGATTAAAAAGTGCTAAAAACACACAAAAATGAACTTTGCCATGTCTGACTAAAATTGAAATATTTCAGTAACTAAATCGAATTTTGGACTTTTTAAAATTTTTAAAAATCAACAATGCCCAAATCTAATTTGCACACCAAAAATTTGAATTTGCACACCTCTGGTTAATTTTTAAAATAATGATTAAAAAGTGCTAAAAACACACAAAAATGAACTTTGCCATGTCTGACTAAAATTGAAATATTTCAGTAACTAAATCGAATTTTAAACTTTTTAAAATTTCAAAAATCAACAATGCCCAAATCTAATTTGCACATCAAAAATTTGAATTTGCACACCTCTGGTTAATTTTTAAACCAATGATTAAAAAGTGCTAAAAACACACAAAAATGCACTTTGCCATGTCTGACTAAAATTAAAAAATTTCAGTAACTGAATCGAATTTTGGACTTTTTAAAATTTCGAAAAATGAACAATGCCCAAATCTAATTTGCACACCAAAAATTTGAATTTGCACACCTCTGGTTAATTTTTAAACCAGTGATTAAAAAGTGCTTAAAACACACAAAAATGCACTCTGCCATGTCTGACTAAAATTGAAATATTTCAGTAACCAAATCGAAATTTGAACTTTTCAAAATTTCTAAAAATCAACAATGCCCAAATCTAATTTGCACACCAAAAATTTGAATTTGCACACCTCTGGTTAATTTTTAAACCAATGATTAAAAAGTGCTTAAAACATACAAAAATGCACTTTGCCATGTCTGACTAAAATTGAAATATTTCAGTAACCAAATCGAATTTTGGACTTTTTAAAATTTCGAAAAACCAACAATGCCCAAATTCAATTTGCACACCAAAAATTTGAATTTGCACACCTCTGGTTAATTTTTAAAATAATGATTAAAAAGTGCTAAAAACACACAAAAATGAACTTTGCCATGTCTGACTAAAATTGAAATATTTCAGTAACTAAATCGAATTTTGGACTTTTTAAAATTTCGAAAAATGAACAATGCCCAAATCTAATTTGCACATTAAAAATTTGAATTTGCACACCTCTGGTTAATTTTTAAACCAATGATTAAAAAGTGCTAAAAACACACAAAAATGCACTTTGCCATGTCTGACTAAAATTAAAAAATTTCAGTAACTGAATCGAATTTTGGACTTTTTAAAATTTCGAAAAATGAACAATGCCCAAATCTAATTTGCACACCAAAAATTTGAATTTGCACACCTCTGGTTAATTTTTAAACCAATGATTAAAAAGTGCTAAAAACACACAAAAATGCACTTTGCCATGTCTGACTAAAATTAAAAAATTTCAGTAACTGAATCGAATTTTGGACTTTTTAAAATTTCGAAAAATGAACAATGCCCAAATCTAATTTGCACACCAAAAATTTGCACACCTCTGGTTAATTTTTAAACCAATGATTAAAAAGTTCTAAAAACACACAAAAATGAACTTTTCCATGTCTTACTAAAATTGAAATATTTCAGTAACTAAATCGAATTTTGGACTTTTTAAAATTTCGAAAAATGAACAATGCCCAAATCTAATTTTCACACCAAAAATTTGAATTTGCACACCTCTGGTTAATTTTTAAACCAGTGATTAAAAAGTGCTTAAAACACACAAAAATGCACTCTGCCATGTCTGACTAAAATTGAAATATTTCAGTAACCAAATCGAATTTTGAACTTTTCAAAATTTCTAAAAATCAACAATGCCCAAATCTAATTTGCACACCAAAAATTTGAATTTGCACACCTCTGGTTAATTTTTAAACCAATGATTAAAAAGTGCTTAAAACATACAAAAATGCACTTTGCCATGTCTGACTAAAAATGAAATATTTCAGTAACCAAATCGAATTTTGGACTTTTTAAAATTTCGAAAAACCAACAATGCCCAAATTCAATTTGCACACCAAAAATTTGAATTTGCACACCTCTGGTTAATTTTTAAACCAATGATTAAAAAGTGCTAAAAACACACAAAAATGCACTTTGCCATGTCTGACTAAAATTAAAAAATTTCAGTAACTGAATCGAATTTTGGACTTTTTAAAATTTCGAAAAATGAACAATGCCCAAATCTAATTTGCACACCAAAAATTTGCACACCTCTGGTTAATTTTTAAACCAATGATTAAAAAGTGCTAAAAACACACAAAAATGAACTTTTCCATGTCTGACTAAAATTGAAATATTTCAGTAACTAAATCGAATTTTGGACTTTTTAAAATTTCGAAAAATGAACAATGCCCAAATCTAATTTGCACACCAAAAATTTGAATTTGCACACCTCTGGTTAATTTTTAAACCAGTGATTAAAAAGTGCTTAAAACACACAAAAATGCACTCTGCCATGTCTGACTAAAATTGAAATATTTCAGTAACCAAATCGAATTTTGAACTTTTCAAAATTTCTAAAAATCAACAATGCCCAAATCTAATTTGCACACTAAAAATTTGAATTTGCACACCTCTGGTTAATTTTTAAACCAATGATTAAAAAGTGCTTAAAACATACAAAAATGCACTTTGCCATGTCTGACTAAAAATGAAATATTTCAGTAACCAAATCGAATTTTGGACTTTTTAAAATTTCGAAAAACCAACAATGCCCAAATTCAATTTGCACACCACAAATTTGAATTTGCACACCTCTGGTTAATTTTTAAACCAATGATTAAAAAGTGCTAAAAACACACAAAAATGCACTTTGCCATGTCTGACTAAAATTAAAAAATTTCAGTAACTGAATCGAATTTTGGACTTTTTAAAATTTCGAAAAATGAACAATGCCCAAATCTAATTTGCACACCAAAAATTTGCACACCTCTGGTTAATTTTTAAACCAATGATTAAAAAGTGCTAAAAACACACAAAAATGAACTTTTCCATGTCTGACTAAAATTGAAATATTTCAGTAACTAAATCGAATTTTGGACTTTTTAAAATTTCGAAAAATGAACAATGCCCAAATCTAATTTGCACACCAAAAATTTGAATTTGCACACCTCTGGTTAATTTTTAAACCAGTGATTAAAAAGTGCTTAAAACACACAAAAATGCACTCTGCCATGTCTGACTAAAATTGAAATATTTCAGTAACCAAATCGAATTTTGAACTTTTCAAAATTTCTGAAAATCAACAATGCCCAAATCTAATTTGCACACTAAAAATTTGAATTTGCACACCTCTGGTTAATTTTTAAACCAATGATTAAAAAGTGCTTAAAACATACAAAAATGCACTTTGCCATGTCTGACTAAAAATGAAATATTTCAGTAACCAAATCGAATTTTGGACTTTTTAAAATTTCGAAAAACCAACAATGCCCAAATTCAATTTGCACACCAAAAATTTGAATTTGCACACCTCTGGTTAATTTTTAAACCAATGATTAAAAAGTGCTAAAAACACACAAAAATGCACTTTGCCATGTCTGACTAAAATTAAAAAATTTCAGTAACTGAATCGAATTTTGGACTTTTTAAAATTTCGAAAAATGAACAATGCCCAAATCTAATTTGCACACCAAAAATTTGCACACCTCTGGTTAATTTTTAAACCAATGATTAAAAAGTGCTAAAAACACACAAAAATGAACTTTTCCATGTCTGACTAAAATTGAAATATTTCAGTAACTAAATCGAATTTTGAACTTTTTAAAATTTCGAAAAATGAACAATGCCCAAATCTAATTTGCACACCAAAAATTTGAATTTGCACACCTCTGGTTAATTTTTAAACCAGTGATTAAAAAGTGCTTAAAACACACAAAAATGCACTCTGCCATGTCTGACTAAAATTGAAATATTTCAGTAACCAAATCGAATTTTGAACTTTTCAAAATTTCTAAAAATCAACAATGCCCAAATCTAATTTGCACACCAAAAATTTGAATTTGCACACCTCTGGTTAATTTTTAAACCAATGATTAAAAAGTGCTTAAAACATACAAAAATGCACTTTGCCATGTCTGACTAAAAATGAAATATTTCAGTAACCAAATCGAATTTTGGACTTTTTAAAATTTCGAAAAACCAACAATGCCCAAATTCAATTTGCACACCAAAAATTTGAATTTGCACACCTCTGGTTAATTTTTAAACCAATGATTAAAAGGTGCTAAAAACACACAAAAATGCACTTTGCCATGTCTGACTAAAATTAAAAAATTTCAGTAACTGAATCGAATTTTGGACTTTTTAAAATTTCGAAAAATGAACAATACCCAAATCTAATTTGCACAACAAAATTTTGAATTTGCACACCTCTGGTTAATTTTTAAACCAATGATTATAAAGTGCTAAAAACACACAAAAATGAACTTTGCCATGTCTGACTAAAATTGAAATATTTCAGTAACTGAATCGAATTTTGGACTTTTTAAAATTTTGAAAAATGAACAATGCCCAAATCTAATTTGCACATTAAAAATTTGAATTTGCACACCTCTGGTTAATTTTTAAAATAATGATTAAAAAGTGCTAAAAACACACAAAAATGAACTTTGCCATGTCTGACTAAAATTAAAAAATTTCAGTAACTGAATCGAATTTTGGACTTTTTAAAATTTCGAAAAATGAACAATGCCCAAATCTAATTTGCACACCAAAAATTTGCACACCTCTGGTTAATTTTTAAACCAATGATTAAAAAGTGCTTAAAACATACAAAAATGCACTTTGCCATGTCTGACTAAAAATGAAATATTTCAGTAACCAAATCGAATTTTGGACTTTTTAAAATTTCGAAAAACCAACAATGCCCAAATTCAATTTGCACACCAAAAATTTGAATTTGCACACCTCTGGTTAATTTTTAAACCAATGATTAAAAAGTGCTAAAAACACACAAAAATGAACTTTGCCATGTCTGACTAAAATTGAAATATTTCAGTAACTAAATCGAATTTTGGACTTTTTAAAATTTCGAAAAATGAACAATACCCAAATCTAAATTGAAATATTTCAGTAACTGAATCGAATTTTGGACTTTTTAAAATTTTGAAAAATGAACAATGCCCAAATCTAATTTGCACATTAAAAATTTGAATTTGCACACCTCTGGTTAATTTTTAAAATAATGATTAAAAAGTGCTAAAAACACACAAAAATGAACTTTGCCATGTCTGACTAAAATTAAAAAATTTCAGTAACTGAATCGAATTTTGGACTTTTTAAAATTTCGAAAAATGAACAATGCCCAAATCTAATTTGCACACCAAAAATTTGCACACCTCTGGTTAATTTTTAAACCAATGATTAAAAAGTGCTTAAAACATACAAAAATGCACTTTGCCATGTCTGACTAAAATTGAAATATTTTAGTTACCAAATCGAATTTTGAACTTTTCAAAATTTCTAAAAATCAACAATGCCCAAATCTAATTTGCACACTAAAAATATTAATTTGCACATCTCTGGTTATTTAATAAATTAATGAATAAAAAGCGCTAAAAACATACAAAAATGCACTTTGCCGCGTCTGACTAAAATGAAAATATTTTACTAACGAAGTCGAATGTTGAATTTTTGAAAATTTCTTAACATTAACAATGCCCAAATCAAATTTGCACATTAAAAAACTTTAATTTGCCTACCTCTGGCTAATAAATAAATTAATGATTAAAAAATCATTAAAACATACCAAAATGCACTTGCCATGTCTGACTAAAATATATATACGGGGTGATTCACCTAAGATGTGACAAAAAGCTAGAGCGTTTAGGTTGGATCGATGTTAGAAAAAAATCTCATGTGATGGGGGGTTTATTTTCCCCGTTTAGCCGGGAGGGGCAATTTTCTAAAAAATTGACTTAAAACAGAAAAAATATTCTCAAAAAACAACGGTTACACTTACAGTGCTAAGAGATACCTTTTCGTAAATTTAAAGATCTCTTACTTTATTTACTATCAAATAAAATTTTTTTTGGGAATAGTTTTTAAAATATTAATTTTCAAACTCAAAATTTTGAAAAAAAAAATTCAAATCTAATTTTTTTCAATATTTTACGTCAAAAACTGGCATCTAGTTCTTAGTATTTGACTTGGAATTATTTGAGCATCGAATATTAAAAATTTTGAACAATTTTTTTAAATTTTTCTTTTCAAAAATTTAAGTTTGAAAATAATTTTTGACTCTAAAACAACTCAATTTAGAAACAGAATAAAAGCAAAAATTTCTGGCCTTCCAAAAAAGTATTGCGTGGCGTTCTAACCATTAGCTTTGTTTTTTAATAATTTTTGTTTCTGTATTAAGTCAATTCTTTTAGAAAATTGCTTCTCTCGTTATTTTTAATTTTCTCAAAAACTTAAAGACGTTTCAGCATCCGGTTATCTGTTTTTGACTTAAAACTAATAAGAAAATTGAATTTCGGAAACAAAATTAGTACCTAATTACGTAAAATATTGAAAAAAATCAGATTTGAAATTTTTTTTTTTCAAAATTTTGAGTTTGAAAATTAATATTTTAAAAACTATTCCCAAAAAAATTTTTATTTGATAGTAAATAAAGTAAGAGATCTTTAAATTTACGAAAAGGTATCTCTTAGCACTGTAAGTGTAACCGTTGTTTTTTGAGAATATTTTTTCTGTTTTAAGTCAATTTTTTAGAAAATTGCCCCTCCCGGCTAAACGGGGAAAATAGACCCCCCATCACATGAGATTTTTTTCTAACATCGATCCAACCTAAACGCTCTAGCTTTTTGTCACATCTTAGGTGAATCACCCCGTATATATATTTTAGTCAGACATGGCAAGTGCATTTTGGTATGTTTTAATGATTTTTTAATCATTAATTTATTTATTAGCCAGAGGTAGGCAAATTAAAGTTTTTTAATGTGCAAATTTGATTTGGGCATTGTTAATGTTAAGAAATTTTCAAAAATTCAACATTCGACTTCGTTAGTAAAATATTTTCATTTTAGTCAGACGCGGCAAAGTGCATTTTTGTATGTTTTTAGCGCTTTTTATTCATTAATTTATTAAATAACCAGAGATGTGCAAATTAAAATTTTTAGTGTGCAAATTAGATTTGGGCATTGTTGATTTTTAGAAATTTTGAAAAGTTCAAAATTCGATTTGGTAACTAAAATATTTCAATTTTAGTCAGACAAGGCAAAGTGCATTTTTGTATGTTTTAAGCACTTTTTAATCATTGGTTTAAAAATTAACCAGAGGTGTGCAAATTCAAATTTTTGATGTGCAAATTAGATTTGGGCATTGTTCATTTTTCGAAATTTTAAAAAGTCCAAAATTCGATTTGGTTACTGAAATATTTCATTTTTAGTCAGACATGGCAAAGTGCATTTTTGTATGTTTTAAGCACTTTTTAATCATTGGTTTAAAAATTAACCAGAGGTGTGCAAATTCAAATTTTTGGTGTGCAAATTAGATTTGGGCATTGTTGATTTTTAGAAATTTTGAAAAGTTCAAAATTCGATTTGGTTACTGAAATATTTCAATTTTAGTCAGACATGGCAGAGTGCATTTTTGTGTGTTTTAAGCACTTTTTAATCACTGGTTTAAAAATTAACCAGAGGTGTGCAAATTCAAATTTTTGGTGTGCAAATTAGATTTGGGCATTGTTCATTTTTCGAAATTTTAAAAAGTCCAAAATTCGATTTAGTTACTGAAATATTTCAATTTTAGTCAGACATGGAAAAGTTCATTTTTGTGTGTTTTTAGCACTTTTTAATCATTGGTTTAAAAATTAACCAGAGGTGTGCAAATTTTTGGTGTGCAAATTAGATTTGGGCATTGTTCATTTTTCGAAATTTTAAAAAGTCCAAAATTCGATTCAGTTACTGAAATTTTTTAATTTTAGTCAGACATGGCAAAGTGCATTTTTGTGTGTTTTTAGCACTTTTTAATCATTGGTTTAAAAATTAACCAGAGGTGTGCAAATTCAAATTTTTGATGTGCAAATTAGATTTGGGCATTGTTCATTTTTCGAAATTTTAAAAAGTCCAAAATTCGATTTGGTTACTGAAATATTTCATTTTTAGTCAGACATGGCAAAGTGCATTTTTGTATGTTTTAAGCACTTTTTAATCATTGGTTTAAAAATTAACCAGAGGTGTGCAAATTCAAATTTTTGGTGTGCAAATTAGATTTGGGCATTGTTGATTTTTAGAAATTTTGAAAAGTTCAAAATTCGATTTGGTTACTGAAATATTTCAATTTTAGTCAGACATGGCAGAGTGCATTTTTGTGTGTTTTAAGCACTTTTTAATCACTGGTTTAAAAATTAACCAGAGGTGTGCAAATTCAAATTTTTGGTGTGCAAATTAGATTTGGGCATTGTTCATTTTTCGAAATTTTAAAAAGTCCAAAATTCGATTTAGTTACTGAAATATTTCAATTTTAGTCAGACATGGCAAAGTTCATTTTTGTGTGTTTTTAGCACTTTTTAATCATTATTTTAAAAATTAACCAGAGGTGTGCAAATTCAAATTTTTGGTGTGCAAATTGAATTTGGGCATTGTTGGTTTTTCGAAATTTTAAAAAGTCCAAAATTCGATTTGGTTACTGAAATATTTCAATTTTAGTCAGACATGGCAAAGTGCATTTTTGTATGTTTTAAGCACTTTTTAATCATTGGTTTAAAAATTAACCAGAGGTGTGCAAATTCAAATTTTTGGTGTGCAAATTAGATTTGGGCATTGTTGATTTTTAGAAATTTTGAAAAGTTCAAATTTCGATTTGGTTACTGAAATATTTCAATTTCAGTCAGACATGGCAGAGTGCATTTTTGTGTGTTTTAAGCACTTTTTAATCACTGGTTTAAAAATTAACCAGAGGTGTGCAAATTCAAATTTTTGGTGTGCAAATTATATTTGGGCATTGTTGATTTTTAGAAATTTTGAAAAGTTCAAAATTCGATTTGGTTACTGAAATATTTCCATTTTAGAGATGCATGGAAATTAAATTTTTGTTTGTTTTTTTAGTCAATTAATTGTTTGGTTTTAAATCGACGAGAAAAAAAATGTTCAATTTGAACTTAATCAATTTTCTTTTTTTGTTTAATAATAAAGAACAAATTATAAGTGAAAAAAAAAAAAAAAAAAATTTGTGGGAGTTGAACTTGCGACCCCTCGTGTACCGGCCGGGCACTTTACCAACACGCTATTGCTAAGAATACATTTCAGTGTTTATTTTGTTATAATGCGGATTTTAATTATGCAGCTTATTACCAAAATTTTAATTGTTGATTTATTAATTAATGAGAGGTGTGCAAATTAAAATTTTTGGTGTGCAAATTGAATCTCCAAATGTGCAATTTTTTAAGCCCCTGTGCATTTCGAAATTCAACTTGGTTACCAAGATATAGCCATTTGAAAATTGCATACAAAGTGAAAATTGTTTATATTTAAAAAAAAAAAGGGGGGGTGTGCAATTTTTTTTATTTGCATAAATGAAATGTGCAATTAGAAATACATCGGATAGCGTTTTTATTTTGGTCAAAATCGACAGTTCGCCCTCTGGCGTCGAGGTGGTCCATTTGACACTATTTTCGGATTTCATAGCATCATGTACACTGGTCGGGATTATGTTCAAAGCACTTAACACTTCAGAATAGGTAGTAATATACCTTTTCCTCGGGCGTCCTACTTTTCCTGTTCTTATAATTCTAGGCCTGCCTCTTTTCCGAGTTGCTGGTATAATCGCATCTTCCTCTTCTGAAGAACCACTTTTAGAATCTATTGGAATTCGACCTCTCTCAGCAGCCTCTCCAACAACATCCTCAGCAGCATCCTCACCAACATCCTCAGCAGCATCCTCAGCAACCTTTTCGGCAGTCTCCTGAACAGCATCCTGTAATAAAATAATGAGATCCCCTTACGAAGTAACCTTCATTGGATCACATATATCAGTATGTACCAAATCGAGAACATTCTTAGTCAAAATTTCGGAGAATCTAGGAAATTGTTTTTTTTACTAATTTTGCAAACCGCACATGTCCTACAACTAAAATTTTCTGGCATCTTCACCGTCATTCCCCGCACCATATCATTTTTTGACAACATGCAGAAATCATTTATATTAAGGTGACCATACCTGGAGTGCCACATCTCAACCTGTTTCTCACACTTGTTTGATAATAGGTTAATACTTTCGGTACGATATTTTGACAGCTTTACGTAAAAAATACATTGTCCAATTTCGCATTGAGATTGGGAATTTTGTCTATTGATTTTACAACTGTCTCTTTGCTATTGAACTGTACAATATTACCGCTTTCAATTATTTTGCTTACTGAGAGGTAAACAAGACATCGCGCAAAACAACGTCACAGAAATTCGATCTAGCTCAGTGTTTCCCAACCTTTTTTGTACTATGCCCCACCACAACATTTTCAAAATTCTCATGCCCCCTAACATTATACAATTTTGATACCTAAACAATGTTTAACATACAAATCTGAAATGTTAAATAAAAATAAAATCGCTTATTTCAGAAAAAAATCCATAGAAAAAAAGTAAACACAGTGGGCCTTACCAATAATCAAATTTAGTTATGACTTAAATATTGCAGTGAAATTAACCATAATGTAATGGATCCTAAATAATTAACCATACATTATATTCTCATTTTTTTAGAGTCAATTCGATATATGGTTTAATATTTATAGTCCACATAAATATTAAGGTAATACCATGCACGGTTTATTATTTAGAGCCCATTTCATTATGGTCCATTTTACTGAAATATTTAAGTAGTAACTAAATTTGATTATTGGTAGCGCCCAGTAAGTTTGTTTTCGAAACATAATAATGTAGAACAGAAATTAAAGTTCATTATAATTTAATAACTATGTTATATCAATTATTTAAAATTAGTGAGATATCTGCGCTTGATGCCTCCTGAAAATAGATTTTATGTCAGCTCAAATTTAGAAAGCTTCATTCCCAAGGCTCCTCGTTTTGTCATATCAAGATGTTTTTCTTTATCAGCAAGTCATTTATGGCACTAAATTTGCATTCAGTTAAATATGAAGATGGAAAAGGTAACAACAGCTCTCTTGCATATTTGGCTGCATTGGGGTATTTGATTTCGGATTCCTCACAAAGCCATGTCAACGCTCCTTTTATTTCGAATAAAGTTTTAATTAACTCATCATTTTGTATTTCCGCGAGTTCTTCCTTGATACCTTATTCTTTTTTATTCAAATCAGAAAATTTTTCTTTTTAATGAGCCGACAAATTTTTTAAATGATCGACAGTTACATCTATCAGCAGTATCAGTCACTTTACATTTTTGGAGCCAAGAAAATCTTACACAATTTTTGTTGTAAATATATGTCTGACAAATTCAATAAAGGTAACAAAACCAAATATCTTCTTCTTCACGCCTCAAGATGAACGAATACTGGCGAATTTTTCTCTTGCTTGAACAACCACTCATCAGAAATATATCTCCACAGGTGGAAACACAAGAAGCATAGATTTTTGGGAGAGATGTGTTATCGTAATGGAGCATAATTTCATATTGCCCCCCTATAAAATAAAACCCCCCCCCCCCCTGTGGGGCGTGGGCCCCACGTTGGGAAACACTGAAACACTGAGCTTTAACATTTCACCTTTCTCCAATTTCGCAATTTTGGATTAGAATTTTGATGTACAGTCCCATTATCGGAACGTTGACGCTCCCCTCCTGTTCTATCCCCATCAAACTTTTTCCATATGGTGATCTTCGCTAGCACACTTTCCTTACTACGTTCTTCTTTTCACTGCGCCGCCTTTTCTCTTCTAACACCTTAACATTTAACTGTTCAAATGTAGGCAAATTGTCTCTACTTTCAATTGCGATAACAAAGCTTTCCATATCATCAGGTAGGCTACAAAGAAGCAAAATGCATAGGAGATCTTATGGTACCACGACTTTAATTTAATTTAGGCTATCTACGATTGTACAGAAATTATTCATTTGGCTCGCGAATTTTTTACTAGACCCAAATTTAAAACGCACTAATTCCTTAAACAAGTTTACCTTTCGAGCGGGGCCATCTGCATTGTACAAATTACCCAATATGCCCCATGCTTCAGTTGCAGTTTTTTTATGTGGATCAATTCTGAAGGTTTAACGCACAAAGTTAAATATGCCAAAGCCTTCTTATCGACACTTTCCCACTTAAGCTTATCGGTAGCAGCATCCGGACATTTAACCTCTAACACAGTCCAATAATCTAAAGTAATAAGCAGACTTTTCATCTGCACCGACCACGTTGCATAATTATCGGCACACAATTTATCTATTTGTGTTAAGGAACTCATTCCACGATTTTTAATTTTGAACTTCTATAAGATGATAAAAGTTATACAAAAAAAAATAATCAAAAATCAGAAACAACGCTGTGGAGGACTATCATCATCATCATCATCATCATCATCATCATCATCATCATCATCATCATCATCATCATCATCATCATCATCATCATCATCACCATCATCATCATCATCACCATCATCATCATCATCATCATCATCATCATCATCATCATCATCATCATCATCATCATCATCATCATCATCATCATCATCATCATCATCATCATCATCATCATCATCATCATCATCATCATCATCATCATCATCATCATCATCATCATCATCATCATCATCATCATCATCATCATCATCATCATCATCATCATCATCATCATCATCATCATCATCATCATCATCATCATCATCATCATCATCATCATCATCATCATCATCATCATCATCATCATCATCATCATCATCATCATCATCATCATCATTCAAACATTAATTAAATAAAATTATTAAAATAACTGTTAACATCTTCAGAAGTGGGATACCCTTAAATGTCTGACACATTTAGAATGAATAAGGAGGAACTTATTACAGCTCTCACAGGTTTTGGACTTTAATTTCCATCTTCTGCAACAATTCAACAGTTAAAAAGTTTATATGCTGAACATTTACGTGGTGTTGAATTAAATGCAGAAAATGGTAGAAATGGAATTGAAACATCATCTTCTGACAGATATATATGTATGTAATTTTGCTGAAGAAGAGGCTGCACTTGATGCTGAACTCCATTTGTTGGAGAAACGCAAAAGATTGGCTGACTTACGAAAAGAATTGGCTGAAGAAATAACGATAACAAATAAAAAAATTGATTTTAACGAGATAAAGGATTCTGTAATTCCGTTTTCCAGTTCCGAAGAATACGATGCATACAAATGGATTGTTGATTTTGAACGTGTATGCGATTCATTTCAATGTGATGAAATATTCCATTTGAAGAGTATTCGTCGATTAATGAAACCTGAATCCGTACTTGAAATGGCAAACGTGCTACGGGAAACTGAGTTTCAGGCAAACGCTATCTACGTTCCCGTTTCAAATTGTTTATTGGGATATTTTCGGTCATTTAAGATTATTAAGTAATTTATTTAAATACGAGCAAACCCAGTGGCGCAGCTAGCCCTTTGGGGGCCCTGTATCAAAAAAAATTTTGGGGGCCCGTCTCTTGCCTGACTTTTTTTTAATTAACTAAAACACTTGCGTCAACATATAAGATAAGTTTAATTTAACATTATATTTTATTGAACTTAAAAAAAATTGTCTTTGGACTAAAACTCCTCAAATTAACACTTTTCTTGACTTTGACTGCAAATTTATTGATTAAATCTTCCATAGCTGAACAAGATTTATATTTTTCAAGTTTTTCGGCTTCTATGGAATTGGTAAATCCTATAACATAACCGTTCCTGTCCCATATAGAAGCTGTAAAAGCTTCTTTCAGCGGTTGCTGTCTGTTGTAACCGAAAGCGTAACAAAAAAAGAAATCGTGTAGTGACAACTTCGAGAAAACTAGAAGCAAGTTCTTTTATGGAGGAATTTTTTGAATTTCGGATTGTAAACAGTTAAAGCAGTTCGCGGAAATCATTTTACAAGTATTTTTTTTTATATATTTTTCAACCAGTCTTCCCGCACATTTTTTTATTATGTCGTTTGAAAACGATAACAATTTATCTGGTTCTAAGACTTCGAACATACTACTCAGATTAAAGAAGCTTTGAAATCTTTATTTAGTTTGAGTAATCAAAATTTTTAAGCAGCAATAATACACGGGTTGGGGTTAAAACTCTACCTGGGTCAAAATACTTTTTTAAACTTCTGATTCAAATTTCTGCTTTTTAAAGTTCTGCTTTTCAAAATTCTGTTTTACAAAATTATGCAATTAATAAAAAAGTTTCAAAAAAATGAAAAGGCTCGCGCTATTTGCAGAATTATGTAAAACAGTGTTGGATTGAAATTTGAGTTCTGTTTTATAATTTTAAAAATAAACATTATATAGCGTGTATTTATAAACGTTTTTTAACCTGCAGCCATCCAAGTTATAAATAAAAAAATTTAATTGTTGCTAAAGTTATCTAATTTTTGATATAACTTTAGACAACTGAATAGATTGTCTTTACCTTGGTAAATGTACCTGCGGTTGGTTTTAATAAATACGACTATTTGGAAATACTAAAAAAACACGACTGTATGTATTTACTTATAGAAATAATATTATTTTTTATTTTTTTTAATAAAATTATATATTTATTCTGTTAAAAAGCTCAAAATCAAAAATGGAATCATTTCTTGGAACGAAAAAGAATTGAGGAAGTATAAATTGTCGCTCTTAAAAGTATTGGTCGCTCGGTCGAGTCATAGGATAAGGATTTTACAATCTCAATAAGAAAAAAAACTTATTTTTTTGTCAAAAGCTGAAGCAGATAAAACCACAAAATGGGAAGAATATAAAATCAAAAAATAAAAAAAAAACAATTGAAAATATACCTAGGCTAAAGCCAAATAAGATTTTTTAATAGAAAATATACTCTAACTTTGCTCAGATTAGCTTTTATTTATTTTTAATTGTTAAATACTGACATTTTTTGTTGTAAACTTTAAAATTTAAAGTTTGCATAAATATTGGTAATAAATGTTTCTTTGGAAAAGCAGATTGAGCAGAGTTTTTTTCTATTAAATTTTTATTATCAGTATGTATTTCGAAAAGCAGAATTTTGAAAAAAACAGAATTTTGTAAAATCGAAAAAAAAACAGAATTTGAAAAGCAGAATTTTTGCAAGGCAAGGCAGAATTATGAAAAGCAAAACTTCGAAAGCCTAATTGTGACCACCTCCCATAATAAACGTTAACTATCGAAAAGACACATGCAAACAAATTATTTATATGTAAGTTTTACTTTCCTGTCGGGTGCTCTGTATCTTCAGGGGCCTCTATATCTCGGGGGCCCAATATCTCGGGGGCCCTGTATAATTAATACAGCTGATACAGCGGTAGCTACGCCCCTGAGCAAACCCTTGGTCGCCTTCCTCCGCATTCATTAAAAACTTTTTTTTTCCATTTAAATAAATTTTTTTGTATATTTTAGTTATTTTTTTTTTGTAAATTGGTCCAAGATTTGGAAAAAAAAATAGCATATTTCCATCCTCATGCTTCAAGCTCTCGCTCTACCAATTCTCACTACAAGCAGTTATGTTGGTATTTTCTGAGATTAAGAGCTACAAACAGACAGACAAACAAACTTTCACATTAAATAGGATTTATTCAGTTTAATATTATTATGTATGAATAAATTTTCAGGTTGCGATACAAATTTAAATATTTATTCAATTTAATATTATGTTTGAATTCATTTTCAGGTGGCGATAAAAATAATTGATAAATCACAGCTGGATACAAGTAATTTGCAGAAAGTTTATCGTGAAGTAGAAATAATGAAGCGACTGGATCACCCACATATAATAAAATTATATCAGGTAATTGAAAAGCTTATTTGTATCCTGACACATTTCATGTAGTACATATTTGATTTGGGTTGGGGTCGAAGTACTGTAGGGTTAAAATACTGTTTGTAAAATACTGTATTTCAAAATACTGTATTTCAAAATTCTGGTTACACAAAATTCTGTATTTTAAAATTTTTTATGGTCAAAATTCAGTATTAAAAAAAAATCGTTTTGATAATGTACAAAAGTGCGCACTTTTTTTCAGTACAGAATTTTTATTACATACAGAATGATTTTTCTTTCACTACGTTTCACTACATTTCTACAGAACATGGAATTGTTGCTACCTACATATTCAGACGAGTTTTTATTCCACTCAAAAATGTTTTTATCAATTACCCAGTAGGAAATTTCTAAAAAACTCGGTGCTGACAACTGCTTTTTCCTTAAGGAAAAGAAGCTGCACCCTCGACTCCACTTTTGTGCTGTTTTCTCGAATGAATTTAACATGGGCATGTCATTGGCGATAGGCACATGCCACTTTCTCGATGAAAATTTAACAACGAAATCACTGCTTTTTCGCGAGCTTGGAAAACGATGAAAAATATGATAAATATTAAACAGAGAAATCATTCCATAAATGTAACACGCTTATTCATCTGCTTAACACTGTCGATGAATAATGTGATGAAAATTCAATAGTTAAATCATTAGGTTACTGGGAGTTGCTTATTCACGGACTTATTATTGCCCGATAAAAAATGTGAGGAATGTTTAATAGTGAAATGACTGTATAAACGAATTGGCTTTTCACCACCTTTTTCAATAGTAGAAAGTACCTCCCTAATTGCAATAAAAACTGATTTAAAAATTTAAAAATGTATGTGGTAATTTATTATCTTTTTTTTTGTATTATTATTAACATGTATACAAATTTAAATAGAACTAATTACGAATCACAACGAAACAATCATGACAAAATTAGGTAGTGGCCCCTCGAGTAACCTAGGAATAGAAAAAATCCTCAGTTTACAATAATTAATAGAGAACTATAAAGAGTAGGTGATGTTTAGTTTTGTAAGTAAATAATTTTACTTTTTTCTCTTTATTTCTGTTTCTATAATAAAATTTATAACTGCAATTCAAATTTTTTATTACTTTGCATTTTTTTCAAAAAAAAAAAAAAAAACTAAATTTGGGAAAAACAGAATTTTACACATACAGCGTTTTAAATATACAGATATTTGGATATACAGAATTTTGAAACACAGAATTCTGAAAAACAGAATTTTAGCCGTACAGTATTTTCAAAAAAAAAAAAAGAGAATTTTGGTCATACAGGATTTTGATAGCCAGAATTCTGACCCGCTCCCATTTGATTTGAATTCATTGCATTCTAGGTTATGGAGACAAAAAATATGATTTACATTGTTTCAGAATATGCCAGCCAAGGAGAAATTTTCGGTAATACTGCTTGCTGTTGAAGAGCGTTCTATTTCTAATTAAACTGTATTTGTCTTCCTTTACTTTCAGATTATATTGCAAAGTACGGTCGAATGTCAGAACATGCAGCTAGAATGAAGTTCTGGCAAATTTTGTCGGCGGTAGAATATTGTCATAATCGAGGCATTGTACATAGAGATTTAAAGGTATGTTCATATCATAGGTATGCAGATAATAACATAATACCTAAGGGTATTGTTTCTATCGCTCATTGAACTGAAAAGATGATAAAATAAAGAAAATAAAAAACACAAAGATTTATAGTGGACAAATATCAATAAAAAAACCACGTCTAAGTCTATCACTTTATTGAAATTGAAATTCTCTATCACAATAGAAGTACCATGGACGTATTATATATGGACTGCTAGTTGCTTACCTCAAGTTGGTTCCATTTTTATCTCAATCGTTTTTGGCGACCTTAGCGCCAGAAATTGCAACGGAAAAAATGAAACCTCAATTTTGACATTGAGTTAGTTCAATAAAAAATCTGAAATTTCAGAATCTGAAAATTAAGATTTTTTTCTTTGAACGCAAAATAAAAATCAAAACTTAAAGTCAAATTCCCGTATTTACTTATTGAATTTTCATTGAAGCGAAATAAAAGAGAACTTTATATATTCGTGAATTGTTAATTTAGCATGAGTTTTGTAGATGAAATTTTATGTAAAAAGAATAACAAGAGGTTTAATTGTTATTATGCAGTAAAGTTGTTTTAACTTCAATTAAAAATTGTTCCACAATAATCCGATGGAGAATTATGGGAATATTTTTGTAAGAAAAATCATTCCTTTTATTCAAAGAGTCACTAATTATTTAACAAAAAGTTCTTTTAATCAAATAAGTAAGTATTACAATTTTATTATAAAAACTTAAAGCACCAAGTTCAACTTTGATGTGTAGCACTTCAGTTCTTTTTACACTTCCCCCACCACAAACAACTGTCATCTGAATTTTCAGATGAAATTTCAGAATTTACGTAACTAAACGTAACTAAGAGTCATCTAGCTTTTTATGACATCTGGGGCCCTCTGTAATTCGTTCCGAAAGTAAAATTTCCTGAAAACGAATATTTTGTACTCTCTAATTCTAAAGCGGAATGAAATCTACTAATTTCGGATTGACAATTCCGAAAGTGGAATTTTCGTGCCTGGTAACACGTTTCCAAATGTCAAAAGCATTGAAATACGGAAAATTTGTTTCTACAACAAATGTGATAACGAAACGAACAAGGAATTTGTTAAAATTTAAGTTTTTTTTAGGAAACTTCACTGATGATAACAATTTAACCTAATGAATTTTATGTCGAATTCCTTTTAAAACAAAAAATCGATTTGTTTAGTAGAAAAAAAAAATCCAATTTTCTAGACAAATTCCTTGTATTGAAAGAAAAAAATCGGTTCTCTTTAGAAAAAAAATCGAATTTTTTTGGTAAAAGGAATTTGACATTACTTATAGGGAATCGTTGAGCAAAAATGTCCACCCAAAACAAAAACAATTCGATATGGTGGTCTAATTTAAAAACCCCTGACGCTAAGCAAACATCGAAGTGTCCGTTCCTTTTTGGCTTTATCATTTGGATGTGTTTTCCATTCACCACACCAATAACTCCCGGATTTCCCGAGTCCCGACTTTGAAAAAAAATATTGTTTGGCTTCTCGTCGTTTTCTTTCATTTAGTTTAAAATTTATGTGTTTTTGACACAAAATTTTTTTTATCACACTGCAGACTTCTGCAATAAAACTTGATGTTGTTGGTGCCTCCTTGTCCTAAAAACTTTAGAGTTACAGCTAGTCTTAAGATGGCTGGATCTGCAGTTAATCGTAAAGAAGCCGAAAGTTTACCTTGCATTGAATTAGGAACATACAAAAAAGTATTTTTCGACAGGTAAAAGCTCTGTACAAAACTAAAATAATAAATAATAGTTAACAGTGAAATGATTCTTTCCCATCAATGAAATTTTACCTTTTATCACACATTTCCATAACATTTGATTTATCACGTATAATTTTCCGTTCAATACGCAACCGAATTAATTTTCTTTTGTTTTATATTAAATTATTTCTTGAAAAACTATAATTTTTTCTTATCCGCCTTGTTTGTTATTCGTTTTGATTTCTTAATTTGACAAATTTCAAAAGAAATAATTCGAGGCTCGAAAATGACAGTGACAGTTTGTGCCTACCCGATGCCTCAAGAGTAATGGCCAAATCACAATCACGCGTTCGGTCGGTCGGGCTTTGATGAAATTTAGGCCCAATTCACATAGAACTGGCTTATGGTTTTGGTATGGTTCTGGCGTGGTGCATACATATGCCACGTTGTGGAATTTGCATGTTCTCTTATGGGACAATATACACACAGATGACGAGGCGAGGGTATGGTGCAACATGTCATCGCCACGCCATATTGAAAACTCCAGTGGCCTACGTGAACCGGCACGCACTATTGAAATCACTTGAAGATTGAACATGAGAACACTACTTTATTTATTTTGAAGTATTTTTATCACTTTATTTGTGTTAAACAAATCTAAAAAAATCACAACGATTAGAAAAATTTTCCAAATACTAAAAAAAGCATTCAATTGCATCAATTTTCATTAATTCACTCTGCGTTTTCAATTCACTCTGACAAATGTCGGTTCATTATCACTTCTGTGTAAATTGAGTACATCACACCCACTCCACTCCCGAAGCATGCCAATGACACACCAGAACCATGAGCCACTTCTGTGTGAATCGGGCCTTACGATAACATGTGTCACTAAGCGCGACCTTTAAAATTGCAAAATAATGTGGCGTGAGAATTGACACATAAAAGTTCTTTTTCCTTTAAATGGCATTTCTGAAATTTTTCGCAGAGAATAGAGAATCAAAAATGTTTCTGTATTTTATGGTTTTATTTAGGTTCTACAACAAATGGATATAAATAGCTTTGATAATGAAAGTATACATTAGGTATAAGTGCTAATGTAGTTTTTCATCGCTTTTCCCTTTTTTGATTCGAATGGATTTTGAAAGAACGCTATTTTATAAAAAAAAAAAAACAAAACGAAAAAGATTTCATAGCATACTGTATTGCATGCTATGAAAATTGCTCATGAAGGCTACTTATAGTATTGTATAAAAAAAATTTCATGCCACATATTGCTTTGCTCATAGAAAGCTATGAATAGTATTCTATGAAGAAGCAATTTTTCCTTTGACATTTGTGGGTTTGTTTCAATTTTATTTTTGTTTTGTGTTTTTTTTCGAATGTAATTAATTAATTGTAGGTGCTAAAAGTAATTTTTGGTCTTTTTCTTGTGGATTTAAGCAAAATTAACAATAAATTGTTTTAACTTCATAACTTTGCTCTGTGAAATTTTTAATACGAATGTAATAGTAAGCTATTAAAATGCCAAACCAAAATTTGATGGTATACTATCGCTATTTCTTTCTATTGAAAGTGACAGATAGTAATCTATGAAATATTTCAGGTGGAGACCCGGTGTTATAGCTTTGACAAGTGTCTAATGGGAATAAGTAAGAATGTAAAATGTACTTTTAAAAGACCAGCAAATGCAAGACTTCGTTAAAGGAGTCAGCAAGGACAAATAAAAAGAAAAAAAGTAGTTGATTGGTCAATAGATCTTAAGATCAGCTCATCTTGAATTATGAGGATATTATTATTATTATTACCTATTATTATCAAGAAAAAATAAAACAGATTTTTTATTGCATTCTGTCGATTCCCTATACCTACCTAAAATTCTTTTTTTGCAATCCGCTGCACTGCCCACAATTTTTTTTGCTATTTTGCTTATTTATATGATCATTTTACTAAAGCCTTTTTTCACTCATAGCCATGATCTCCGTGCTCACATTATAAAGAAACCCTTTCACTTCAATCTACCCTTCCCTATCTCACACGCTTTTAAAATCCATCTATCCCTCACTCAAAGAAAATTGGATGAAAAAACCGACATCGGGGCTAACAGTATACGTGTTAAATGCAACAACAACTAAGCCCATTCGTGCTTAGCTAAGCACGGAGAATTTTCGGTGCTTAAATTAAGCATGGAGAAGAACTGTGTTACCGGCATGAATTCCATACATGTTATCGATAGCTTGTATGAAAACTCCATGTTTTTTCTGTGATAGCGTCGGTAAACCCTGATATCGTTTTTCTCGACCAATTTTCTCCGTTCTTGCAAAAAAACACGGCTATTAAAAAGTCTCTCATACTGAATTAATATTCTCGGATATTAATTACTTGAAACTAGCGTATCAGCATATTTTGAGTAGAATCTACCCTTCTCTTTTTTACGCAAATAAAATCTACCCGTCTGTCTGCATGTGCCATTCAGTAAAAAGCCCATGTAAACAGGCACGTACGTAAAAAATAACTGATAATATAAATCCCTACAGACAAAATAATCTAAGGCCGTGTGCGAATTCGTTTAAAATTTCGATTAAATTTGATCCCACATTAAATTTTGACGTTTCTGCAGGGGTGAATACAATTTCATCTTTTTGCTGTGTGAATTCAATTAAATGGGATTTTTTTTAATTCTCATATTTTTCTTCCGTCCGCGAGTTTTGGAACAAAGTAGAACACATTTTTTTGTAATAAATTTCGCGAGTTAAAAAATTAACGCCCATTCTAATGAGTTCAAAGAGTGTGCTCTTACCCTGGGCATGTTATAAAGAACGCTTATGGTTCGTATTCTGTTGCAAGCAGCTGCAGAACAAAAAATACAAGACGCAAAAAACTCTGGCCGCTTGTGGTGGTCACACTGAGCTGGCAACTTTATTTAATTATTTAATGTTCGTTATCATTGCTGCAATTAGCATATGTTGTTCTTCAGAGGAATAAAGGGTATCAAACCATTCATCTTTGAGATGAAATGACCTTTTATATGGAGACTTTTCATTCCGGACGATGTGTTATTCTAAGAATTTCACTTTAACCACCAGATTCGGGGTTCTATTTTGCGTCAATTTAAACTCGTAGCGCAAAAGAAGTTGTATCCAAGACAAAAAACTAATGTTCTACTTCTACTTCTCTGCAAACAAGGATTTAGTAGTCTTCCTTGTGGCTCTAGAAACAAGATATTACAAATTGGCGTTGAACCTTTTCATAATAATTTTAGAGTGAAATCATTTAATTATATTTTGAGTTACCTATTAATGCATCTATGTTCTTTTTATGCACATGAAAACAAACAAAACCTGTACGTCAAAATTTAATCTAGCAACACAAATTTAACGTGCCTTCGGACCAAGTTAAATTTTGACGTCTTATATTCACCTCAATAGTGTCAAAATTTAATTTTGGGATCAAATTTAATCCAATTCACACACGGCTTTAAGCTGATGGGGGAATTATTTTACTGCAAAATAGGCTTGCAAACAGATTTTCACATTTAAATGTGGCGATGTTACACCGCCGACTTAGTACATACACACTTGTAAAGTTTGATGTGTTGCAAACTGTCATCTTTGTATTCCCTACTCAACTCTTTTCTTTCCATGAGCAATATTTTCTCTTTCCCACATACAGAAAAAAATGTATTCACTCTTCAACAGAACGTGAAATACCTATACCTACCGCAGAAACAGGTTGGATTTCAACACAAGACACAATTCCACAAAAAACACACGAGAGAAATCGTAATTGATATTACAAAAAGTAAGACACACATTTCTTGTGTCGGGATTTTCTGTATTTGTAATCTATGTATGTGAACATTGATTTTTCAACAAGAATATTCACATAAAAATACAATATAAATTTAAAAAAAACAAGTTTAAGCGATAGCGCCACAAGACACATCACTCATTAACAAAAAAACAGAAAACAAGTGTAAATTCCACAACAATTTTGTTTTAGGTATTTTCAAATGAAATAAATAAAACACAAACAATAAATTTCACAGAAAATCATTTCATTTTATTCTATACAAAATTGATAAAAGTATAAACATATCCTGGAATTATAAAAACATACAAATTAATTTCTAATTTTATCCCAAAGTGGGACCACAACACACAAACCAAACGTACATTAATATAACAACTTTTATTAAATAAAAATTATTTACATGTTATATAATTAATATATGTACATATTATTGTCACACAAACAAATTTTCTCATGTTTTTATAAACAAAATGTTTTATTTTTAATGAACATTGTTTAACGCACATGAACTTATCCATCTGAAAGCAAAGTGAAACAAAAAAAATGGGAATTACCTACTGTGAGCTGTCAAAACGCGACAAAATAGAAAATAGATCTATTCGGGCGTTGAGCTCGAGCTTACGATATTTACGATATTTACGATCTAAAGCGAGTACAAAGCTTCAGGGAACATTTCAGATTGCCTCATAAGAATCCATTGTTTCTATTCAATATGTCAAAGTCGGCACGACCGAACGCGTGATTGTGATTTAGCTATAATGACTTTTTATGAACCTAAAGGAGTATAAAAGAGACAAAACATAGGAGAGCCATGACTCTTGAGGCACCGGGTAATAGTTGACCAAAAAACAATTTGTTTCACCACAGATATTTTTTGTCCCGAAAAAAAAATCGTTTTTTTTCACCACAATAGTTTTTTTTTTATTCAAAAGAACTGTATACTAGGCTTTAAGTAAAATAATGGAAATAAAAAAGCGTGCCATATTGAAATTTTTCGTGCCATCGTGCCACGAGGAAATTAACGTGTCAAAAAAGCACGATCGTGCCACTTCGGCAACGCTGACGCGACGAAGAATTATAAACTGCATGTGCGCATTAAAATAAATACATGCACAAGACCCCGTGAAGTTGGCCTCCCAATTTTTAAAAAATTGATTTTTTTTAGAGTTCTGGGTAGATTTGAAAGAATTCTAGAGTTCTTGCCCAAAAATAGCAATAGTTCCGAGTAATCTTGGCCTGAAAAAAAAAAAAGATATGGGGGGCTAACTTCACGCGGCCCCGCTTTTTTCATGAAAATGAGTTCTGATAAGAAATTTCGGTTCCTGATAAAGAGTTCTGGAGTTCTCAATGGGTTTTGGAAATAGTTCTGCAAAATAAGAATTTAGAAAAATTATCAATGATGGGGGGGGGGGGGGGGGGGGGGGGCTAACTTCACACTTGGTTTTTATTAATTTTTCGGCAAACTATGGAGTTCTAGGGAGTTCTGGGTAGCTCAACAAAAGTTCTAAACTCCATAGTCTACCGAAAAATCAATGAAAGCTAAGTGTGAAGTTGGCCCCTGCGCATTTTTTTGTTTAAGCTCATAACTTTTTATATGTAGGTCGGATAAAAAAGTTTGTTGGAGTTCTGTTTAGAACTTTTGTTGAGCTACCCAGAACTCTAAACAGAAATCCCTAGAACTCCATAGTTTACCGAAAAATCAATAAAAACTAAGTGTGAAGTTGGCCCCTGCGCATTTTTTTTGTTTAAGCTCATAACTTTTTATATGTAGGTCGGACAAAAAAATTTGTTAAATGTCTGTTTAGAACTCTTGGGGAGCTACCCAGAACTCTAATCAGAACTCCCCAGAATTTCGAAAAAATAAAAAAAAATACTCGTGAAGTTGACCCCTTCAGCATTGGTAGTTTGTTTTAGCCTATAACTTTGTACGTATAGGTCGGACAAAAAAGTTTGTTGGAGTTCTGTTTAGAACTTTTGTTGAGCTACGCAGAACTTTAAACAGAACTCCCTAGAACTCCATAGTTTACCGAAAAATCAATAAAAACTAAGTGTGAAGTTGGCCCCTGCGCATTTTTTTTATTTAAGCTCATAACTTTTTATATGTAGGTCGGACAAAAAAATTTGTTAAAGTTCTGTTTAGAACTCTTGGGGAGCTACCCAGAACTTTGATCAGAACTTCCCAGAATTTCGAAAAAATAAAAAAAACTACTCGTGAAGTTGACCGCTTCAGCATTTGTACTTTGTTTTGGCCTATAACTTTGTACGTATAGGTCGGACAAAAAAGTTTGTTGGAGTTCTGTTTAGAACTTTTGTTGAGCTACCCAGAACTCTAAACAGAACTCCCTAGAACTCCCTAGTTTACCGAAAAATTAATAAAAAACAAGTGTTAAGTTAGCCCCCCCCCATCATTGATAATTTTTCTAAATTCTTATTTTGCAGAACTATTTCCAAAACCCATTGAGAACTCCAGAACTCTTTATCAGGAACGGAAATTTCTTATCAGAACTCATTTTCATGAAAAAAGCGTATCTTTTTTTTTTTCAGGCCAAGATTACTCGGAACTATTGCTATTTTTGGGCAAGAACTCTAGAACTCTTTTAAATCTACCCAGAACTCTAAAAAAAGAATCAATTTTTTGAAAATTGGGGGGCCAACTTCACGGGAGTATGCACAAGCAAGCATGTGCATAGGAAATATACATAATAAGTCGCGAGTCTGGATATTCAACGAGAACGAGCACGATAAACAACGAACAACAATAAATACATACAATGTATGCCAGCGTATAATCAGTGAGGTATGTATGAGAAGGGCATGTTGCCCCCCTACAACCCCTACTGGGCCCACTATAGGATTTGGGGTAGGTGCGGTGTTGGGTGTATGCAAAGTTTATTTTTCATTTAAAGAATCTGGATTTAACGAAAATTTGGATTTATCCTTTATATCTGTTAGCTCAAAAAAGCGAAATAATTAAAATCTAGAATCCTACCTCACAGTTTCTTTAAATCCATATTCTTTAAATGCAAAAGAAACTTTGCATACAACCAACCTCGCACCTACACCAAATCCTATAGTGGGCCCAGCAGGGGGTTGCAGGGGGACAGCATGCCCCCCATACATACCTCACTGTTTATACGCCGTTATGCTGGGTGCTAGCACTGTCTAGGATTTACCGGTGAATTTTACAATTTTATTATTTCGGCTTTTTACGGTAACAGATTTATAGGATAAATTCAAAGTTTCTTTAAATCCAGATTCTTTAAATGCAAAAGAAAGTTTGCATACACCCAACCTCGCACCTACCCCAAAACCTATAGTGGGCCCAGCAGGTGGATCGCATATACATAACTGTTTATACGCTGTGATGCTGGGTGCTAGCATTAATTTTTTTTATCCAAATTTAAAGGCGTTACCACTATTATATTTAATCGTAAGATGTCCTATAAAAAATAGAGAATGCAAGTCTTACCTTCTACTAATATATTCATCATAAAAAAATTTCACAAACGACGAGAACAACAAGGAAAACAAATGAAGGCGCGCTTTACTTTTGGTGCACTAAAACTCAAATTCCATACTTTAAAATGCGATCACTTTGAAGATAAAAATCCAAAAAAAATAAAAAAGTAGTTTTGGTAATTTTCTCAAAAACTAGATGACATAAAATTATCTAATTTTCAGTTTTTGATTAAGATGTAATTAGAGCACCGAATTTCAGAAAAAAAAATAATATATATAATATTATAGTTTTGAAAAAATACACTTTAAACATCTTTTTGATGTTTTTTTCCCCAAATTTTGAGTTTAAAAGCCGTTTTTTTCAAAAAGTGCATAGAATTCTCTTGATTTAAAAAGTATCTGATAAAACGTAGTATTGGATTTGAAAAAAGGTATAACACTTAATTATAGGTATTACAGTTATTTTTTTTTTTTAATTTTTAGTACTTTTTAAATGAAATTGCCCCTACCGTCCAAATGGGGGGAGATAGACCCCCCCTCCCATGGTAAAAAATGCTTGTATTGAACTGTTATATAAACATTCGTTATCATTTCTTGGCGCCTAAGTTATCGTACTCTTGCCGGATTATGTGAGATCAAATTCCACGAATTTCGAAATTCGTAGGAGATTTTTCACTACGAACGTGGTACTAATGGATTCTGTGATCTTTTTTCTTTATTCGGAGATAATTTTCAATTACGATGGATTCTGTGATAGGGTTGAAAAGTTTTAGCATCTCGCAAAAGAAGTATAACTTTCAGCGCGCTACAAACACAGTTTTTTTAATTTCAGATATATTGCATATTTCCCTAATTTTTAAACATTCCGAGTAATTTTAGATAATAATGTATTTATTTCGATAAGGTTTTTCCAGAAATACGTTAATTTTTTTGTAAAAATAAGCTATTCTGACCTCTAATGGTATATAAACTACATTTTGAATTGGGTTTAAAGGCTTGAAAAGGACATTTAATATGGGACGGGACTTTCTGCTTTCATTTCAAGAAATATTTGACCAATGCTGAAGAAGAAACATTATTGTAAATGAGCATTTGGTGATAGATAGACAATATGAGGTATGGTTGCTTAAGGCTCAATAAAATGTAAATACGCAAATTTAAGCCGCTAAATCAAGTTGAATTAAAAAGTACATGAATTGAACTTTTTAGCACTATATAACTTTGAAGATAAAAATCCAAAAAAAATAAAAAAGTAGTTTTGGTAATTTTCTCAAAAACTAGATGACATAAAATTATCTAATTTTCAGTTTTTTAATAAGATGTAATTAGAGCACCGAATTTCAGAAAAAAAAAATAATATATATAATATTATAGTTTTGAAAAAATACACTTTAAACATCTTTTTGATGTTTTTTTCCCCAAATTTTGAGTTTAAAAGCCGTTTTTTCAAAAACTGCATAGATTTCTCTTGATTTAAAAAGTATCTGATAAAACGTAGTATTGGATTTGAAAAAAGGAATAACACTTAATTATAGGTATTACAGTTATTTTTTTTTTTTAATTTTTAGTACTTTTTAAATGAAATTGCCCCTACCGTCCAAATGGGGGAGATAGACCCCCCCTCCCATGGTACAAAATGCTTGTATTGAACTGTTATATACACATTCGTTATCATTTCTTGGCGCCTAAGTTATCGTACTCTTGCCGGATTATGTGAGATCAAATTCCACGAATTTCGAAATTCGTAGGAGATTTTTCACTACGAACGTAGTACTAATGGATTCTGTGATCTTTTTTCTTTATTCGGAGATAATTTTCAATTACGATGGATTCTGTGATAGGGTTGAAAAGTTTTAGCATCTCGCAAAAGAAGTATAACTTTCAGCGCGCTACAAACACAGTTTTTTTAATTTCAGATATATTGCATATTTCCCTAATGTTTAAACATTCCGAGTAATTTTAGATAATAATGTATTTATTTCGATAAGGTTTTTCCAGCAATACGTTAATTTTTTGTAAAAATAAGCTATTCTGACCTCTAATGGTGTATAAACTACATTTTGAATTGGGTTTAAAGGCTTGAAAAGGACATTTAATATGGGACGGGACTTTCTGCTTTCATTTCAAGAAATATTTGACCAATGCTGAAGAAGAAACATTATTGTAAATGAGCATTTGGTGATAGATAGACAATATGAGGTATGGTTGCTTAAGGCTCAATAAAATGTAAATACGCAAATTTAAGCCGCTAAATCAAGTTGAATTAAAAAGTACATGAATTGAACTTTTTAGCACTATATAATTTTGGGGGGCGTAGCGGGGCGTAACAGTTAAAAGTTTTACTCAAAAGATAAATCGATTTTTTTTTTTAATTTTTTTTATCCAAATTTAAAGGCGTTACCACTCTTATATTTAATTATAAGATGTCTTATAAAAAATAAAGAATGCAAGTCTTACCTTCTAATAATATATTCATCATAAACAAAAATTTCACAAACGATGAGAACAACAAGGAAAACAAATGAAGTCGCGCTTTACTCAAATTCAAATTCCATACTTTAAAATGCGATCACTATGAAGATAAAAATCTAAGGAGATTGAGTAAATATATTATTGTTTTTTTATTTATAATTAGGTTTGGATGTTTTTGACCAATTTTAATGGTTTTTGGTAACAAACGTTGCAACGAATTTTTTGAATTTTGGCCTACGGTGGAACCACAGTGCGGTGGCGGCGTAGGCC
The DNA here is from genome assembly GCA_947049315.1 of Epistrophella euchroma. NCBI lineage: Eukaryota > Metazoa > Arthropoda > Insecta > Diptera > Syrphidae > Epistrophella > Epistrophella euchroma. The sequence continues at coordinate 55,142,674 of OX346247.1, read as the reverse complement.
ACGCGGGTAAAAGGAGGGGTAGGGGGTCGCGGAGCGCAAGGCAACCCGCGTCCAAACACGTGCCCACAGACGCGCTAGCGCCCCTATCCGCGTCCTCGTAGTATGGCGCTCGGCACCGTCGCTAACGAGCCTTCTCTGTTTTCTGTTTTTTCTCACTATTTAACATACATTTTTTTTACACACTACCAATCTATTGTTAAACATCTGCCAATGGTTTTGTGGAAGCGAAGTAAAAGTTCCGAGAAAATTAAAAGAAAACTTTCAATTTAATACAAACAATTTAATTTTAAGAAATCCATTTAAAGTATAAAGTTTACTAAAAATTAATAATTCTTAAGTTAGCTTTTTTTAGAGACAAAGGTAGTTGTACCACATTGGTTGAAATGCAACTGACTCTTTTCTTTTTTAATTGACATTATCTTTTTTGTTGAAGTGTGTAGTGCAGTCTTGCCAGATTAAACTCCGCTACAGGATTCCCCCCTCAGTGGTAACGGTATGTGATGTGATGATGTGTATTTCCATTTAAGGTTTCATCCGAAAGCGGACATGCCTTCCTGATTTTGTAATATAGTCTGGTCTAGGCTGAGTTATGGGAAGCTTCACAACATCCTTCTCAAGAGGGTGACCAACGTCTTTTGGTACTTCGCTGTTGTACGCCGGCTTTAAACGATAGATGGAAATATTTTTCCGTTCCCCTTTTGGAGTAAGAACTGTAAAGAATTTAGAAAATGTATTAATTACTTTAAAAGGTCCATCAAATGCAGGTTGAAGAGGTTTTCGAACTGCGTCTCTTCGCACGAACACATGTGTTGTAGACTCCAAATCTTTATGAACGAAAACTGTCTTGGAATTTGAGTGCGAATTTGTTGGAACTGGGGATAATTTATTCATGGAAGCTCTAAGTTGGTTTACGAAATCTTCACTCGGTGTGTTGCTTGATGTATTTCCTTCCAGAAAATCTCCTGGTAAGCTTAACGATGTGCCGTAAACTAACTCAGATGGCGTAGAACTTATGTCATCCTTAAAACAACATCTAAGTCCCAAAAGTGTTGTTGGAAGAACTTCCGTCCAACGGTCGGTTTGATGACATTTGATTGCGTTCTTCATTCCATTCGCTGCCGGATGATATGGTGTTGTCCGGATTCTTACAACTCCAAGTAGCTTAGTTAGCTCCCGGAATAGTGATGACTCAAATTGGCAGCCTTGATCAGTTGTTATAAACCTTGGTACACCAAGAGTGCAATCCACCTATTGTACAAAGTACGCGCCACAGTTTCCGCAGTGATATCTTCCATAGGGAAAGCCTCAGGCCACCTTGTAAAACGGTCGACGCATGTTAAGCAATACTTTTGATTTTGTGATGATGGCAGTGGACCAACAATATCGATGTTAACATGCGAAAATTTCCCATATGGGAGTTTGAACGAGGACAGCACTGATCTGTTATGTCGATGTATCTTAGCTCGTTGACAAGGCAAGCATGCCTGAACCCACTTACGACAGTCTTTCCTAAAATTCGGCCATACATAACGTTCTGATGCTAACATTTTAGTTGTTGCCGCAACACCAGGGTGACAGAGAATTGCGTATGCTGTTGAACGTTATTCTTCGCAAATCTTTTGTTATGTATGGTCGAACCCATCCAGTCGATGTGTCACAGAGCAAGTATTGCGAAGATGTTGGTGAAACTGGAAAACTTTGCAACTTCAGCGATGATTTTTTTTTTTTTTTTTTTTTTTTACACTTCAGATTCTTTGTTGTAGTGAGCTTAGAGCAAGCTGCAACATACAATCAGAGGCTCATCATAAGTGCATGTGTTAGTGGTTAGTAATAAATTTAGAAAAATAAAGCGAACTAACACATGCACAATAATAAAATACATACAAATAGTAAACAACATTAAGCAATATAATGGTACAAATAAACATTATCATAATACTGTAACGTTTTACCACGGTTCGATATAAAACTTATATCTTTTTAATTGTCAACCGTCAATTATTTCCTTTTTAAATTAAACACACTTTACTTCACTTCAAATATTTTATTAATCACCAATCTCAATAGTATGCAACTTAATTTCACTTCCGGATACTTTTAACTTTGAACTTTACACTTTCGCTTTCAAAAATAAACTGTGTCTGTGCTCAAAAAGTTTCTCCTTATATAGTGAGCTGAGAGGTTCGGGACTCTACTCGAAAGTACTGGCACAAAAGCTTCTGGAAGGTTCCATTCCAATGAAGAGAGATGGCGTTCTCTCCACTCTTCCATTCAGCGCATTTTTCCCCTGAGAGAGATGGGCGCGCTCTCTCGGGATTTTTTTTATAAATGGTTGTTGTCTTCGATAAGGGTATTTTTGTACTTGGCTCTTTGTTTGTTCCGAAAGTAGTTAGGTGCCGATTTCATCGTTACATTGCCCCCCTCTTAAGATTGATCGTCCCGAACAATTCTGTCGCTCCTTTCACCATTATAACGATGCAAACGGTCACAATGAACTACTTTCAGTTTCCCTCTTACTCCTCTCTGTATACGGTAGACCACATCATTTAGTCTCTTCACAACAGTGTAGGGTCCTTCCCAGTTCTGTTGAAGCTTTGGTGACAGTCCCTTTTGTCGATGGGGATTGTAAAACCACACGAGGTCTCCTTCTTGAAATCCTGTTGTTGTTGCTCGGGCATCATAACGTGTTTTCATCCGATCACTAGATGTTTTTATGAATGCTCTGGTTCGTTGATGAATGTCAATGAGCCTTTCTTTGAGGTTATCCACATATTCTTCTGTTCGTTGTGGCTCAATTGTCCGGCATCCAAATTTCACCTCACTAGGCAGTCGTATTGACGTTCCAAACAAGATTTCCGATGGTGTATGTCCTGTCGAGCTATGTACTGCACTCCTATATGCCATTAGGAATAATGGAATATGTCTATCCCAGTCTCGTTGGTAGTCGCCGACAACCTTAGATAGATGTTCCTTTAGCGTCCGGTTGAATCGCTCGACCATCCCATCAGATTGTGGATGAAGCGGCGTTGTCCTCGTCTTTTTAATGCCAAGGAGCGAACAAACTTCCTGGAAGATGTTAGATTCGAAGTTCCTTCCTTGGTCGGAATGAAGTTCCATCGGTACGCCGAACCTGCTCACCCAATTGAAGACAATCTGATCCACAACTGTTTTTGTTTCTTGGTTTGGGATGGCAAATGCCTCAGGCCACTTGCTGAAGTAATCCATGACTACAAGGATGTATCGGTTTCCACTGTTGGTCTCAGGAAAAGGGCCTGCGACGTCTACTGCAATCCTTTCGAAAGGCGTGCCTACGTTGTATTGTTGCATTTTACTTTGAAGCTTCCTACCTGGGCCTTTGCTAGCAGCACAAGTATCACATTTTCGGCACCACTTTTCGACGTCCTCCCTTGCATGTAGCCAGTAGAACCGTTGTCGTATCTTTTCCAAAGTCTTATTGACTCCCAAATGACCTCCAGAAGCTCCGTCATGCATCTCTCGAAGAACGTCATTAACCTTGGACCGAGGAACGACCAGCTGCATCACATAGGACTTACCGTCTGCGGATTCCCACTTACGCCTTAGAACACCTTCCTCCACATGAAGTGAGTCCCATTGTGCCCAATATGCTTTCAGGGCCGGACTTCTGTCGGAGATGTCACACCACTCTGGTTTTTCTTGGTGTTCTTTCCACGCAAGAATGGGCTCTATGTCCGAGTCTTCTTGTTGGGCAGTCCTAAGTTCTTCATTACTCCAACCGTAAATGGGATCAGCTCTTATTCGTTGGACGGCAATCATTTCCTTTTCTTCTTGGCGTGTGCAATGTTTGCAGTCCTGTTTGCAAGGCCGTCGAGATAATGCGTCTGCGTTTGAATGCAACTTTCCTCTTCGATGTTGAATTTGGTAGTCATATGTCTGTAGTCTCTCGATCCACCTTGCTACTTGACCTTCAGGATTTTTAAAGTTCAGAAGCCAATTGAGTGCTCCATGGTCTGTTCGGAGAAGGAACTTCTGTCCATAGATGTACTTATGGAAGTGTTTTGTTGCCAATATCAGAGCTAGAAGTTCCCTTCTGGTCACGCAATAATTCCGTTCTGGCTTCGAGAGTACCTTACTGTAGTAGGCGACAACCTTTTCTTCTCCGTCGTGGATTTGTGACAATACAGCTCCAATTCCGACATTACTTGCATCCGCGTCAATAATGAAAGGTTTTCCTGGAGTTGGGTAGGTAAGCACAGGAGCATTACATAAACGCAGCTTTAACTCCTGGAAGCTTTTCTCACACTCACCTGACCATTTGAACGGCTTTCCCTTCTCTGTAAGCTGATGCAAGCTTTTGGCGATTCCAGCAAAATCCTTTACAAAACGCCGGTAATATGTGGCTAGGCCAAGGAAGCTTCGGAGTTGATGTTTGTCCTGTGGTGTTGGCCAATTCTTTACTGTGTCAACTTTTTCAGGATCAGTCTTTACTCCTTGGGATGAGATGATGTGTCCCAAATATTTAACTTCGGTCTTGAAAAGAGCACATTTATCTGGATTAAGCTTGAGGTGTGCTTCTCGAAGCCTCTGGAATACAGCTTTCAGGTTGCCACAATGTCCGTCAAATGTTTTCCCATACACGATGACATCGTCCAAATAGACCAGGCAAGATTTCCAGGTTAGTCCTTGTAAAACGCATTCCATCAAACGCTCAAATGTAGCCGGAGCGTTGCACAGTCCAAATGGCATCACTTTAAATTGCCACAGACCATTTCCTGTGGAGAAAGCTGTCTTTTCACGATCTTCTGGGTGAATTTCTACCTGCCAGTAGCCGCTCTTTAGGACTAGTGTAGAGAACCATTTAGCACCTTCCATTGCATCTAAGGTATCGCTGATTCTGGGCAGAGGATAGCTGTCTTTCTTTGTCACATCGTTTAGCCTTCTGTAGTCCACACAGAATCGAGTGCTTCCGTCCTTCTTTTTGACAAGGACCACTGGCGACGCCCAAGGGCTTTTAGAGTTTTCGATCAGCCCATCTTTCTTCATGCCCGATATCATCTCTTCAACTTCTGCTTGTTTGGCTAAGGGGAGACGTCTTGCTGGTTGACGAATCGGTCTGGCGTCTCCTGTGTCGATCCGATGCTGCACGAGTTGTGTTCGACCATACTGCCCACTTGGTGAAGAAAATATGTCAGCATACTCATGAAGAAGACTACCAGCAATACTTAGTTGATGTTGACTCAGATTTGTTGAGTTAAGGATTTTTGCCTTTAGTTGTTCGGAGTTCACAGGCTTCTTCGTGTCCTCTTCTGTGATCTTAGTTATCGCTGACACAGGTTCACATTTTCCGACTATTTCTCCTTTTCTCAACTTAACTTCGTACGGTTTGATGTTCAGAATCCGTACAGGTACCATGTTGTTCTTTGGTGCCACAAGAGTCTTCCCAACGATGATGTTTTGGAAGTCTTGGTCAGTATCTGATTCCACCATGAGGTATCGATGACCACCCAAATCGCCTTTTATTTTAGCCCAAACGAACACTTCAGAAGAAGACGGCAAGCATATGTCTTCTTTAATGACACTTCTTAGAGTTGATGATTTTTCGTCACCATAAACCATAGGAATCTCTACATTTTGGTAATTAAGAACTTGCTTACCGATATCCAGAATTATTCCGTGTTCTTTCATGAAGTCGATTCCAATGATACACTCGTCACATATATCTGCTACCAAAAACAGATGTGAAAACTCCAGTTCTGCCAAACGAATCGGAAGACGAACTTCTCCGTACACTTTGGCTGCCTCTCCTGTAGCAGTTTTCAGACGATAGCTATTGGTGTTATGCAGCCATGTCATCTTGACCAAGTCCCTTCTTACAATGGAGGCAGTGGCACCAGTGTCGATTGTAGCCACGTGTTTCTTGCCGTTTAATGTTGCCTCCACAGTCAGACTTTTGTTGTTTCGTTTAGTCTGTGAGACCTGGATAGTGGTTCTGGGGCCATCGATACCAGAAACCAGCTTCTGCCCCTCGAAGTTGGTTCTTACTCGTTTCCCGGCTGGGAAACAAGCTGAGCAGGAATGTTGGTGTTATTGCTTACCTGCTCTCGAGTACTATTTCTACTTCCACAATGTTGACATGCAGCTCTTCTTGGTGGCAATCTGCACTGGCGCTGGAGATGTCCGGTCTTGTTACAGTTCCAGCATCGAGCAGGTCCGTCTCGCTGACTTCTTTGGAATGCGGTTCTCTGACAGGAGCATTCTTCAACTACTATTTCTCTTACCCGATGGATTCCTTGTGAAGCCTGTTCTGCTGCTTCCATAGTTGGAGCAAACGCCAATGCTTCAGGAAGCGTGCGTTTTCCGGCAGTTCGAATCGCTCGCTGAAGGTTGATGTCGGATACAGCGCGGACAAATGCTTCTGTTGCGAACTGGTTTATTATTTCCTCTCCTGCAGTTGGATATGCCAGGTGAGCCAGCCGTTCGATATCAGCTTGAAGTTGTTGCAGACTTTCTCCTCTTTTCTGGACTCTGGTATTGAGTTGGACGCGGAAGACTTCTTGCATATGGCCATCTCCAAAACGTTTGTCAATGGCCTGTATAAGAGCCGTGAAGTTGCCGTTCTTGTCTGCTGGTAAGGTTTGCAATAATTCAGCAGCAGGTCCTCTAAGGGCAAGCGTCAGAGCTATAAATTTGTCTTCGTCATCCCAGCCATTTGTTGCTGCGGCTGCCTCAAACTGCTTCTTGTAGATCGACCAAGAAGTTTGTCCATCAAAGGTTGGCGGATGCATTTCCTTTCGCTTTACAAATTCGCCAGAACTTTCTCGAATCTTCATTTTTCGAACTTTGTCTAATTCGTTGGTAATGCTTTGAATTCTGTTTTCGAAATTTTCTTGAACTTCCGCGAGCTTTGTGTCTACTTTCGAAAATTGTTTTTCGACACGCTCGTCAAGAGCAACAAATTTGTTCTCAAAAGTATCGAGCTTACCGTCGAGGAGAATTTTCTGTTCCTCAAATTGTTCAAGAAGCTTCTTTTCTTGTTTTTCTAGAAGATTCTTTTGCTCAACACTTTGTTTTTCCATTTGTTCGAGAAGATTATTTTGTTCATTCTTTTGTTCTCTTCTTTGCTCTTCGAGAAGATTCTTTTGCTCAACACTTTGTTTTTCCATTTGTTCAAGAAGATTCTTTTGTTCCTCCTTTTGTTCTTTTCTTTGCCCTTCGAACTGGGCGAGCAGCAGAGCCATCATATTGGTCATATCTGAACTAGTACTTACTTGCTCTTCCTCCATTTCAATCGTGAAAATAAACGTGTCTGGGTTTTCACCTTGTTGCCTTAAATGTTCCTGCAGACGAATAATGAGGTCATTTTTTGATCCAGCAGTAGGAAGACCTCGTTTATTTAGTTCTGCTTTAAGTTCAACACAATTTAAATCATTCAAAATTTTACCCATTGTCTGTTTATTTATTAAAAAAAAAAAAAAAAAAAATACACGCACTTTTTATTTTAAGTTAATTTACTTAAATGCACAGATAAAATAAGTTTTATCCCTTATTCTGACACCAATGTAACGTTTTACCACGGTTCGATATAAAACTTATTTCTTTTTAATTTTCAACCGTCAATTATTTCCTTTTTAAATTAAACACACTTTACTTCACTTCAAATATTTTATTAATCACCAATCTCAATAGTATGCAACTTAATTTCACTTCCGGATACTTTTAACTTTGAACTTTACACTTTCGCTTTCAAAAATAAACTGTGTCTGTGCTCAAAAAGTTTCTCCTTATATAGTGAGCTGAGAGGTTCGGGACTCTACTCGAAAGTACTGGCACAAAAGCTTCTGGAAGGTTCCATTCCAATGAAGACAGATGGCGTTCTCTCCACTCTTCCATTCAGCGCATTTTTCCCCTGAGAGAGATGGGCGCGCTCTCTCGGGATTTTTTTATAAATGGTTGTTGTCTTCGATAAGGGTATTTTTGTACTTGGCTCTTTGTTTGTTCCGAAAGTAGTTAGGTGCCGATTTCATCGTTACAATACACAGAACATTTGAAGTGTCCATTGTCAAGAGTAATAAACAATCACGAACATGGAGCACTGGTTCTAAACACTTTTTTTAATCCCATTTTACTCGTGTTAAAATCAACAGAGGAAGCATTTAAATTGAAAAGCTTGCTCATACGGCCAAGAGGCTCATGTAAGCCGAAGTTTGTTCTATGAAAATCAACATGTAAAAGTTCAAATCTTCGCAGTTGGTGTGATTCTCCACGGTAATTCAATCCAATGCAAGCCAACAAATCGGGAGCGTCGATTTGACCATTAATAAGTTGGTGAAGAAAAATTAAATCATTATTAACACGCCTTTGATGTAATGTTTGAACCTGCAGAAGTTGGATCCGATGTTCGTATGGTGGCAGGTTAAATGGATCGGTCCAAGGAAGACCTTTGAGAGCAAAACGAATGAATTTATGTTGTATTGATTCAATTCGACTTTTGTGAATTTCATATAAAGGAGTCCATACTTGTGAGGCGTACTTAAGGTGGGGTCGTACATAACAATTGTATAAAGAAAGAGTAACATACGGATCGTTGAATTCCTTTGCCCAACGTTTTATAAATCCAAGCATAGAGTTTGCTTTACTTACAATGTAGTTTATATGTTCAGTGAATTCCAAATTGGAGCTAAAGTTAACACCTATTATATATGGACTGCCAGCAGCCAAATCCCGATGGTTCAATGTGAAACTATACGACAACAGCGCTCTCGTGGCATGGCGGAAATACGGTGTAACTTTTGGCCGCGTTCAATAGAAAATCTGATATTTCAGAATCTAATGCCATATTTACACGAGTGAAAATTGCCATTAGGTGTTTTAATATATGTATTGCCATTATTTTTGTCATGAAAATAATGACGAGTTGCAGATAACATTTAATTGTACCATTATACGGAAATCGTGTAATTGAATTTTTTTTAAAGAACGCAAAACTAAATCTGAAAGTTCAGTCGAAAGTTATTGTGTGGTGTCAAACTGGCCATTCACGATAGGAAACTTTAAACGAATCTGTCAACAGCCATCAGTTTGTGGGATCTGGCAGATGCGAAATTGCAAAACAAAGTTTATGCTCTATTTTAATATTTAAAATTGTGATTTTTGTGTCGCGCAATATACCGGCAATTGCTTTCAAAAAAAGGTAAACAATTTTTAGTTTCCACAAAGTGATGGCTTTGACGGTGGTGAAAAACTACATTCAGGACTTTTTGGAAAAAAAAAACGACAAAAAGTGAAAAAGTGATAAACAAAAATTAGCTTATTAATGCCTTTGTGCAAAAAAATTAGTGTTTGATCTGTGAAACCAACTAGAAATGACATACCGCATGTTTTAGTTTTTGACTTTTGTGCTTTTTGCAAAAAGTTTTGAATACAGATAAGCCTTCAGTATTACAATTTTATTAAAAAAAAAATTATGAGCACACAAGTCAACCAATAACCAGAGGAAAAACAATACAGTTCAACTTTTATGTAGTACTTCATCTTTTTTGACAATTCCCCAACCACAACTCTAATCTGAATTTTGATGAAGTGAAGTTCACAGCGTAGAAGATTAGTTGCAATAAAATATACCTACTCGAAAGATAAAGAAAAACAGAAAAAGAAAGGACGATAACTCTGCAATTTGTTCAACCTCAGCAATTTTGTCTAGCCCAGTCACCCATATACGTCCCTCCCCTACGTGTTTAAAAATCGCAAGAAAATACTGCAGTGTGTAAAAGCAGTAAAATCTGTAATTTCAGATGTAAAACGTAATGCATTGAACGCGGCCAATCACAAACACGTCAGGCGTCAAAATACAAAGAAATATAATAGATGTTCTTAGTTTCTTTGCCAAAAAATGCTTCTTGAGGCCAAGTTGCATTAGATGGCTTTTGAATTAGTCACTTTTTTTTGCCGATGTGCCACGAGAGCGCTGATGGTGCTTTAAAGTCGTTGAACCATTTTCATTTACGATTTTGTATGGAAATGACACCCGACTAGCAGTCCATATATAATAAGTCAATGACCTAAGTCCTTAAAACTAAAGACACGACTAAGTTTGTGCTGCAAAATTGAATATTCAAAAGCACTAGCCACACGTTTTCTTGAGAATGTAATTGTTTGGCACTTGGATGGGTTAAGTGAGAGTCCATTTTTAGCACACCAATTGGTAAAACTATCAATATCGGCTTGCAGAAGAACGTGGTCATGGCTAGCCTTTATTGTTTTAAAAATCTTCATATCATCAGCAAAAATAAGAATATCACTAGAACGTATACATGATATTACATCATTTATAGCTAAGATAAATAAGAATGGGCCCAAGTGACTTCCTTGAGGAACACCTGAGCGGGCAATGAAAGGGTTTGAAAGAGAATTTCGGAATTTTACCTGATAGGATCTATTTTCAAGGTATGATTCTATCCATTCTATAAAAAAAGGTGGAAAACCGAAGGTTTTTAGTTTGTATACAATTATGTTGTGACTAAGTTGATCGAAGACCTTTGAAAAGTCAGTATAAACACAGTCCACTTCACTTCCGTTTTCTAATGCATTAGAACATTTATGTAAGAATGTTAAGAGGTTTGTCAAAGTTGATTTTTTTCTCATAAACCCATGCGGTTGTTCACAGATTATATTCTTAGTATGGAATGCTAAAGTCTCGCATACAACTTGCTCAAAGAGCTTTGGAATACAGGATAATTTGGATATAGGCCTGTAGTTCTTAATATCAGTTTTGTCACCCTTCTTAAAAATTGGAGTGAGAAAAGAGTTTTTCCATACGCACGGAAATCGACCTGATTTAATAGATAATTCAAATAAAAATTGAAGTGGTTGAGCAAGGATATATCTACAGTTTTTCAAAAGTATTGGCGGAATTCCATCTGGATCAGATGAGTAATCATCTTTTAACGATGAGAGAAATTCTAAAACACTGCACTGTTCCACAGGAATGTTATAGCAATGAGTTTGGGCATATGAATGTAAGTTTATAAAATAATTTTCGTCAACATTGAGAGGTATATCAACAAAAGAATTGCGAAAGTTTTCCGCAAATGCGTTACAGATGTCAGTAGTTTCTTGTAAAGAACAATTTTCATATATAAAATTTGCAGGGTAACCATCTGAGTTTTTCTTCGAATTGACAAAATGCCCTAGGATCCTCTTTTAAAGAACTACCTATTAAGTTTACATGGTCAGTATACAGTCTTTTTGAAAGGCTTTTAAATTCTTGAAAAAGGGCGATGTAGGAGTTGTGGTCAGCAGGTGAAAGAGTTCTCAGGTATAATTTCCATGCTTTATTTCTTTTATTACGGATGGCTTTTAGCTCTTTCGTATACCAAGAGTGGCAAAAATTTGAATTTTTCGATAATTTTAAGGGGATAGTGTTATAAATGCAGCTATTAAGGATGGAATAAAATTTTGTAACTGCTTCGTCAATATTACTAGACACTGATATATTATCTATACCATATCTAGATAGTTCTTCAGAGAGTAACTGAAAATTTGCTTTTTTGAAGTCAAACGTATAAGAGCAATCAAAAGCGTTGCTTTTTTCAGCGATATGACTGCTCAAGCTTAGAAATATATCCAAAGGAGGATGGTAATTATCTATATTAGACATTCCAGAACTAGACTCTAGAACGAGAGTACTAATAGCGTCTGAAGAAAATACTAAATCGAGGATGCGATTTTTAGAGTTTCTAATACAGCTTACTTGCTGTAAGTCATTGGAGTTAATTTTGTCAAGTAAACGTAGCTCAGATTGTAATGAAGTTAAAGAAGCTTCTTGGTAGGATTCATCTTCAGAAGGTACCCATTCAATATGCGGTAGATTGAAGTCACCTAGAAGTAATATGTTGCTATTGCAGCAAGACAAGTCAATTACGAAATCTAAGGCCATAGAAAGTTCGGAAAAAACTACATCTGAGCTTTTCGGTGGAATATATGCATTAAGTATATAAACAAATTTTGATTGAAATGTTAACTTTATACAAAATAATTCGGTAGAGAGACTGAATGCAACAGACGGAATACAACAGATGAAGACATAAGTGTATTGCGAACAGCGATCAGAACACCTCCTCCGACTTCTTTTGGTTTGTCATCATGACGATCTTTCCTATAAACTATGAACTCTTGATTAAAAAGTTCAGTGTCCAGGTAACTTGAATTGAGCCAAGTTTCCGTCAAAACAAAAACATCATGAGAAAGCGCTTGAGAGTTGATGAAAATATCGGCAGTTTTACTGCGGAGCCCTCTTACATTTTGGTATAAGAGGGTGATCCTACTTAGTTTTTTGCAGAATTATTGTGGGTGAGTCTGGTTTTTCGCGAAGAAGAAAACTCTTTAATAAGAACTTCAGGGGGCCAAATACCTTTGTGGCAAATTAAATCAAAGTAAGAGGAATGTGTTACAATCTTAAAGGATGAAACAATGCTATTTACTTTACTAATTTTTGTACACTTTATAGAAGTTTTTGTAGGAATGCTATTGTTAGCCATTAAATGGGAAACGATATCATCGGAATCAATATCAGGCTCTAAGCGGGAAATGAAAATACACTTTGGCTTAGAAACCGCTTTGATAGGCTTAGGATCGGTAACTCTATCAAATAATGTTGCGGATTCCATAATAGGTACCGTGCAAGGCACTGTCTCAGAACCATGATTGACAACCTGAACCGAACAAGGTAATTCTGAATTATTATATGTACTAATATTTGTTCGTTTAGGAGGTGGGCCTGAGTTTCTTTTTGCTAATGTCTTATCTCTTCCCCTTTTAATGCTCTTTTTGACAACTGATGATGAGTTGGCAGTCCATATAGTTGAACTGGATTGCGCAAGCAGATCGTCATTAGTTGGCGAAATCAAAAGGGGAAGAGGATCCTTCACAAGGTCATCTGTTGAAGTTCCAATATCTACTGGATCGTTGGGAAGATTTAATGAACTAAAACTAGAGACCGCGTCTTTGAAACTACTTAGCAGTTCTTCAAAACCTCTGGAAAGTTTTGTAATGTCCATTTTAAAGTTAGACATTTTGAAGGCCAGTTGCGATAGTGAGAGTTTACGGCAATCGGTGCAATACCAATACGCAAATTTAGAATTTGTTATTTTCTCAATAAACGCATTAGTTGAACCATGGCATGATAAAGCTTCCCGCATGGTCCAAAACACGCAAAACTTTGGGTAGAATTCGAGCCTTCAGATCAATTTTTCGCAGAGCAGACAAATCAGTGAGATTTAAAAAAAAAACGAGGAAAAAAAATAATAAATAATAAAAAAAAAAAAAAGAAAAAAAAAAAAGAATGTGAGTGTTGGCGTCACCAGGATTCGAACCCACAATGTGAAGATCAAACCACCCCGCGTCTATTATCAGCACCACCGTGCCCTCTTAAAACGTTAAAACATGTTTGATTGTTGACATATTCTTGGAGTTCTGGGTCAAGCTGTTGTGCTTTTGCGAGGGTTTCATAGTCGAGTCCTTTTTCCACTGTCTCAATCCGAGACAAAGTATCAGTGACGAATATCTGTAGTAAACTGACTTATGAAATCCATGTAACGTTCTTGACGAGGGGATGCCTTATCGGGTTTTTGACGAAACATGAAGGTCAGAGGCTTGTGATCTGTATGTATGATAAATGTACGACCTTCAAGCATATACCTAAAATATTTCACAGCCAAATGTGCTGCCAGAAGCTCCCTGTCGTAGGCCGAATCCTTTTTTTGTGATTTAGTAAGCTTTCTGGAAAAAAAAAACTTAAAGGCTGCATAATACCATCTTTTGATTGTTGCAAGACAGCGCCGATAGCAAAGTCGGATGCATCAACATACAGTGAAAAATTAGCATGAATCGAAGGATGAGCTAACAATGTTGCATCAGCGAGGCTTTTCTTACAATCTGCGAAAGCGGCTTTGCCTTCATCCGTCCATTGAATAAGCGATTTATCGTTGCGTTTGTTACCCTTTATTAGTGCCTGAAGTTTTAATTGCTTCTCAGCGGCGTGAGGTAGAAATCTCCTATAAAAATTTATTGTGGCAGTAAATCTTCTCAAACTGTTAACCTGTGTGGGCAATTTGTAATCCAAAATTGCTTGCACCTTTTCAGTAAGTGGCTTGATTCCATCGGAGTTAATGAGATGGCCTAAGAACTTAACTTCTTATTTACCGAATTGGCATTTGGAAATGTTAACGACGAGTTGGAACTTCCTGAGCTGTTGAAACACTTGACGTAGATGTTCGATGTGCTGTTCCATATTATTAGAAGCTATACAGATGTCATCAATATAAGCAAAAGCAAAGTCGAAGTCTCGCAATGCCTCGTCAATTATTCGCTGAAATGTCTGCGAAGCATTTTTTAAACCACCGAACATAACTAGGCACTCAAAAAGCCCAAATGGTGTTGATATGGCTGTCTTAGGGATGTCTGACTCTTCAATAGGGATTTGATTGTATGCCCGAAATAGGTCGATGACTGAAAAAATTTGTTTACCCTCCATAAAATGCGTACAGTCCTGTAAAATGCGTAGAGGATACCTGTCAGACTCTGTTGCAGCATTGAGACCACGATAGTCACCACAAATGCGCCATGATCCGTCAGATTTCTTCACCATTTGTAGAGGGCTAGACCAGGGACTTTTGGAGGGACGACACATTCCCTGTTCCATCATGAATTTGAACTCTTTCTTAGCTGCAGCCACTTTATCCGGTGGAAGACGACGAGGGCGGCAGTGAATAGGTGGACCTTTGGTAGTGATATGATGAGTAACACAGGAATTGACGGGTGATTTGATGACAGATGGAGAAAACACATCAGAAAATTCTTTAATAAGCGCACTAAAAGGTGATGTATTTTCTATAAGTGATACTTGAGGAAAAATTAAATTTTTGATACTTGCACTTATCTCCAGATGCGTTGTCTTATCTATCAATTTTTTTCTTTTGAGGTCCACCAAGAGTCCATGTTGTTGTAAAAAATCTGCTCCAATAATTGGTTTAGACACTTCAGCTATTACAAATTTCCACTGAAAACTGCGCCGAAGTCCAAGCGTCACTGTTAGATTTTTTGTACCGTAAGTTAATATTTTTGTGCCGTTTGCCGCAAACAAGCTGAAATCACAACGGGTTCTTTTTTCATTGTGTAATGGGGGAACAATAGAGATATCGGCTCCCGTATCAATTAAGAAGTTGTATTTAGTGTGTGGATCGAAAACAAATAGGCGACGTGTAACAACAATTTGTCCATCTGTTGTTGCCTGTTTCTCGTGCAGGTGTACCATGACGTGAGCGAGATCGATGTTGTTGCCTTCTACTGCTGTCTCTTCCCCTCATGCTAGCTTTAATCTCCGCTATTTCATTAACTAGAGCATTAATTTTTTCCAGAAGGTTCGATGAAGAAGAATTGCATGATGTTTTTGCTGATGTTAATGATATGTAGTAGCCGTGGCGTGATGGTTAGTGCGATGGACTGTCATGCCGGAGGTCTAAGGTTCGACCCACAGCCTCGCCACCTATTTATTTAAAAGAAAAAACGGCTACTGCCTCTTGCGAGGAATTGACAAATCCTCCAAGAGTATTTCCTGTCACAGAAAAGTGCCGCTCGTTAGCCGTTCGGATTCGGCAATAAACTGTAGGTCCCCTCCATTCCTGCAGACACGCACACAGGAATGGTTGAGAGTTGTAAGTCACCAGGACCTAGTTCTTCATGAGCTGTTGTGCCATCAAATTTTTTTTTTTTTAATGATGAGGAGCATGTGGGGTATGAGGTGATCGCAGAAACGGTGTTATTGCCTTGACTTGCTTCCACTACTTTGTCGGCAAGGACAGCTAATTGAGGAAGCTTATCGCTACTTACGGTTAAAACTCCCATCGTTGCAGATGGCAAATGCTGCATCCACAATGCTTTAAGAAGGTCATCGTTTATCTTATTTCCAGCAAGATCTTGCATTTCGTGTAAAAGCTGTGATGGCTTCTTATCACCTAAATCGATTTCTTGTAGGAGTTTTTTAATTCTCTTTTCCTCTGAATCCGCAAATCTTTCGATAAGCCTATTTTTGAGAGTGTCGTACATTTGTTCGGCTGGTGGTTGTAGGATAATATCACTAACTTCGGCAATTAAAAATAAAATATTTTGTCTTTTTAGTTTTTGTAATGAATTATTGTTTTTCTGTTTTTTTGAAGGCTGAAAATCTGCTTTTGGATTCCAATATGAACATTAAAATAGCTGATTTTGGGTTTTCTAACATGTATAAGATTGGCGAATTATTATCTACGTGGTGTGGATCACCACCATATGCTGCACCAGAAGTATTTGAAGGCAAGAAATATACTGGACCAGAAATTGATATATGGGTTAATATGACGTATTAAAAATACAACCAATTCTTACAAGTATACAAATTGTATCGGAAAGTTTTATTTTTTTATCAAAAATTTGGTCGTTCATAAGTCAAGTTTTTTTTTTGTATTCAACAAAAAAAAAAAAAATCAAAATTCTAATACATATACCTATATTTTTTCAGTCACTGGGAGTTGTGTTGTACGTGTTAGTGTGTGGTGCTCTCCCTTTTGATGGTTCAACTCTGCAATCATTAAGAGATCGGGTGTTATCTGGAAGATTCAGAATTCCATTCTTCATGTCTTCAGGTAATATGAAATTATCTTAGTATAAATTATCTTACACAAAACAAAAATTGATAATATACGTATGTAAAATTAATATTTTTAGGTTATAAAAGTCGGACAACATTAAAAACATCAATTTTGATATGCTCCTCATATCAATACAATATAATAATTATCATTATAATATAACTAGCAGAAAATACCCGGCGCCGGTACTGGGTATCCGACTCCCTGCACCGTAATATTGTTACTCCTTAACTCTTTATCCATATCCTACACATAGTTTGTTTTTTTTTTTTGGTCCGGGAGTAGTATTTTATTTCCCACTTACCCTGCATTTCTGCCGAGCGTTCCTCCCCGAGGGATAATAATAATAACTAGTACGTCCAGCCCTCGAAATTCGAGTGCCAATTAAATACATTGGGCTTTACTAATAATCAACCACTAAAGTCGACTACTAGTAAAATGTAAAATTAAAATAAAGTGTGGAGCTTAAATAGAATCCTACCAATAAACAATTTAACCTTCTGGTTAAAAAAATCCCCACACTTTCCATGAATCTACTACAATTTCAATCCAATTTCCAGTCAAATAAAAAAACGCGGAGTGAACTGTCAAAATCTGTTCGATACCTTCACATTTGAATATTGCCGTAGTCTTTTTTAACAGTTACTTTTTCAGTACTTATAGTAAATTAATTGTTTAAAGTTTTTGAACAATTAATATTTTATTTTATTTTTTCTACATCACAGTAATCACTGCTTTTCTTTTTCTAAATTTCATTATTTAATCACATTCGCAACATATCAGTAAGAAAATCCTTTAAACAAAAGTTGATTTTCGGTTCCGATAAGGCCAGGCGCGCACATGCAACTAAACAGTTTGGTTCCGATTTTGAGCACAATGGGATTATATGGGAGTGCGCGCCGGTTTATGTGCGCGGACTCTCATATAATTCTATAGTACTCAAAATCGAAACCAAACTGTTTAGTTGCATGTGCGCGCCTCTGGCCTAAAAGTCTCCGTGAGAAATTCGGCTGTCAGAAATTTTAGTGTAACCTAATTTTGAAGTTTGGGGTTTGGTTTATTGTTAATCTTTGGAAAAAAAATTTAAAGCAGTTTTGATTGTGAAAATATTTATGTAAATAAAAATTACTATTAAAAAATGAAAGCATCAAAGTTTATCAATCTTTTTTGATCAAGTGAAGTTTGTTTTTTTTTTTTTTTGAAAGAGTTAACTTCATTCTATACTTGTACAAAAAAGTAATAAGAGAGTGTAAAAGTGAAAAACAAAAAACGGTCTAGAGATGCCTGTTTGTTCAAAAATTGTGTTTTATCTGTCAAATTGAATTAAAATGACAGATCAAACACAATTTTCGTACATTTTTTCGCTCGCAAGGTTTTGTTTTTTTTCTTTTGTAAACTTTTTGCAAAAAGTCTAGAATAAAGTTAATCCTTAATGGTAAGAGTCAAACTTAAACCGATTCAGTCGCTACAAAAAAAAAATAACTTTTATATAAAAACGAACAATCTTCAACTGAACGCCTTCTATAAAGGCGTCGCTTATTCCCCATCATAGAGTACCTATATTATCTAGAGAACCGACTCGTACCCCTCTTGCCTGAAACACCCGCAAATTTTATTTTAATTGAGTAAGAGAAAACTCTCTTTATTTACACTTCAAATGCACGGGACCACTAATACATGCTGAAAATATAGGGCAAACTGTATACATATTGTGTTTGGGGTTCCATTTAAAATGCAAGGGACAACTAGCTCATACAAAATCTAATGGGCAAATCCTGTCAGCACAGCTTGTAGGGTGGATGAGAACAACCACCTTATAGATAATATAGGTACTCTATGTGCCCCATGTCGATTTTTTCATCAAATTATTCACTTAGGACTTGCAAAAAACATTTCTAACAAAGGAGTATATTGAAGTACTTAAATCATAATTACGTAACCTGAAATAGCCCAACAGGCAACACTTGCATTAAAACGCCATTTTGTATCTTTAGGCCAGGCGCGCACATGCAACTAAACAGTTTGGTTTCGATTTTGAGTACTATAGGATTATATGAGAGTCCGCGCACATAAACCGGCGCGCACTCCCATATAAGCCCATTGTGCACAAAATCGAAACCAAACTGTTTAGTTGCATGTGTGCGACTGGCCTTAATGTACAGCTTAAACATGGATTTCCATGTATTAAATTTTAACATCTTGCAGTGACTAAGCTGGAGACTAAATTCGTTATTGGTATGTGACTTCTATAAAATCTGGAGATTTTCATTTAACTATTAACTTAATTTGATTATTAGTAAGGCCCATTATGTTTAAATTGCTAGAATCGTTGACTGAAAATAAAAATCTAAAAAGGACTTTGTATGAATCTACATGTATGTATTTCGTGGTGATTCTCCGCTGAAGCTAATCCATGGACGATGAACAACCAACCCATTTTCTTTTACAAATATTCTTTCTCTTTCACTTCCTTCTAAAAGGGGGATTAGCATGTTTGACAGCATGGCTTGACAACCACTGGTTTTTGATCATTAGCAGGGTTCACATGGATTAGCATATCTGAAAACATAGCTTGATCGTTGAAACGCAAAAAACACCGCTTGACAACGATAATTTTTGGTTTTCAAAATATTTTGAAAACTTTCTATGTTCTTGCTACTCGCGAAAATTGTGCCTACGGGAGCTCTTTACTTTAAGTGCCTGTTTATATTGAATTTTTAGTTAAGCATGTTTTTATTCATTACTATGTTCCCCGTGTTAACATTATAAAGAAAAAGTCCTTTCATTTCAATCTACCCTTCCCTAATCTAATAATAATCTAATTTGGGTGGAATCTACCCTTCTCTTTTTGACACATATAAAATCTACCCGTCTCAATGGTTGCGCCATTCATTAAAAATCCAATATAAACAGGCACTCACAGATCATCCCAAGAAAATTCAATGTGCCGCGGCAGACTTGTGTCTCACCCTTAATTTCATTGCATTTCATTAGTATTATTTTCTGAACGCTGCCAACTGATATTCCAATAATCTTTCCGGTAGTGCTGGAAAATTGGTTGGTTGGTGTTTGCCAAAAATCGAATTGTCACATTTTGACATTTAGGTAAAAACAATGGTATGATCAACATCAAATAAATAAAAACAATTGAAGAAAAAGGAAAAAAACAGTAAAAACTGTTCTAATTTTGTTTTTTGATTCTTATAAAGTAATAATGCTCTTACGGCCAATTTCTTCACAAAGTTCTAAAATTAATTTAAAACTCGATCCAGTAACTCTCGGTTTATCTTTGGAACTTAGTTTTAAAAACATTAAGAACTTGATCATTTCTTCACTTCTAATCATTTCCTTAGAACTCGGTCTAAGATCAATATTGAGTTTTAAGTACTTTAGATCTCGGTTTAAAGAAACGAAGTTCTAGTTAATATTTTAATACTTTTGTAGCACCCAGTATCATTTTCTGACACAAATTTCTGACAATCTATCAACAAATATTTAAATATTTGTCAGTTTCATTTAGCTGGAAGCTTTTTTTGAAATATATTTCTTTTATTTTGTTCATTAATTAAGAACACATTCATTGACCATTTACTTAAAATGAAATAAAAGGATAACTTAAAAACAATATATCTACCTACATAAATGCTATATACAAAAACGCCACAAAGATCGTGTTTTTTGTGGCTTCTGTCCGGGGTTAAGATTACTCAAAATGTCTCTCAGATTCAAATTCGCACTCTACAGTGTCAAGATGCGAACGATTGTCATTAATTTTCGAGAAAAATAGTGCTTTAGATGCATTTTTTGTCTTAACTAACAACGTCAACATTAATGCATTTCTGTTTCTTTCCTCACCAGGAAAATATAGTAGTTAAAATCTTGTAATATGTATATAGGTACACAAATTTGTGTTTTGTCCAGCACGCTATCTGGTTATATGGAATTTTCAGCGCATGCGAAAAGGCTTGCACCTAAAACTAAATGTATCCCAAATTGATTTGAATTACCTTTTCTTTCAAGTCGAATCAAAATTTATAACCAAATAAGTTTTTTGAAGAAATAAACCGAGTTCTAGGTCTCTAGACCCCCGAATTCGAGGGTCTAAGTTTATCGAAGTTCTATCTCAAACTGAGATCCAAATCGAAGTTCTAACACGTTAGAACTTGGTGAAGAAATGAGTTAGAACTCAATCAAGTTCTAATTTTTCGATAAACCGAGGTTAAGGGTTAGGTTGTCAAGAAATTGGCCGTTAATAAAAAAAATTCAAAAATTCTTAAAAACAAAAACTTATAATTTATTTTAATTTTTTAAATTATCAAATATTTAAATCTCTTCCCCGTTGTTATGTATACACTATAAACTCCTCATATAGATCTTCTTATTTGCATGCTCTGCATTTGATACTTTATACTCTCTACCCACACAATATTCTATAATTTCGTGCACACAGCACATTCTTCTTTTCTTTGTCTATACTATGACTCTGCAGCTTTTGTAAAATATAATTATGAATAAAATTCATTCCTGTTCTACTCTCCAACTCGTTCGTTTGTTTCATTTATCTAAAGGTCTCATAAAAAAACATAATAAATTTGGTGTCAGAAGTAAAATAATAATAAAAAAAAAATATTATAAATTCAAGTTCAATTCGGTCAAGAAAAAAAAAAAAAAGTTTGAATTCACAGTTTAATTAATTGAAGTATCTATACCTACTGAAGGAATATGGAATATATAGCAACAGTGTAAGTACTTGATTTATCATTTTGTTTTTCGCATTTTGTTATATTAATTTGTGCTTATTGTGCTAATTGTGCGTTAACTTCTCGTGATAACTCATTGAATTAAAAATTTAAAAATCATGTCGAATGAGGATGTAAGTAATGTTGGAGATGAAGATATAAATGATAATAATGAACAAAAAAATTTTCGTGGAGATTCTTCGGAACTCCCAATCACCTTTCTCATTAAATTTATCAAAGGCTTCGATGGGAACAGGGATCAGTTAAATGGATTTATTGCAGATTGTAATAAAGCCTTTGGCCTTGCAAATGCAACGCAAAAATATATTCTATTAGACTATATACAAACACAAATTTCCGGCAAAGCCAAAGCGGCTTGTGTCAACCGAAGCTTTAAAGATTGGGATGAACTCAAAGCATTTCTTAAAACAATGTATCAAGATAAAAAACATTACTCCCAACTTCTTTGTGATTTAACAAATCTAAAACAGAACGTCGATGAATCCGTTGCACAATTCGTGTATCGAGTGGAAACACTCTTAAAACGGACAATAAATGCTACACCAGAAGGTGCTCATCTTACTGGGAAGTTAGAAATGCTTAATGAAATTGCTCTTAATAGATTTATTTTCTTTTCCTTACCACGGATATCAAATTCCCTTAGAATAAGAGAAATTAAAACACTTAACGAAGCGATATCAATCGCTATAGCTGAAGAGCAAGTTCTAAATATGTATCAAAGTCCACCTCGAAATAAGTCAAAACAGATCAATCAAGCTTCTTGCTCAACTTCCGTAAGCTTAAATAGTCCCAAATCAAATGGTTCTAACCAAAAACATTGCAAATATTGCAAAAAATACGGACATCTAATAGAGGAATGCCGTAAACGAACATACAATAATAATAAAAAACAACAGAACATTTCAGCCTCAAATCAAAATCCAAAAAACGGGTCAAATTCTTCAACAGTAGTTGCTCTGCTGGAAGAATAAATAAACCAAGCAACATTTCTAATT
Source organism: Epistrophella euchroma (assembly GCA_947049315.1). Lineage (NCBI taxonomy): Eukaryota > Metazoa > Arthropoda > Insecta > Diptera > Syrphidae > Epistrophella > Epistrophella euchroma. The sequence goes on along the minus strand of OX346247.1, from coordinate 55,120,258 downwards.
ATTCTAATCCATTTAAAGAAGAACAAATTCTCCTCGAAGGAAAATGTTCCTCAACTATCTCTATAATATGTGACTCTTCAAAAAACGGTAAACTCAAACTTCTTATCGATACTGGAGCAAATGTTTCTATTGTTAAAGCAAAATCTTTAAAGGAAAACACACCAGTATATCTTAATAATAAAATTATCCTCAATGGTATAAGTCCTGATCACTCAATAGAAACGAGTGGTTATTCTATTCTGTCCCTGAAAATATCAGAAAAATTCTTTAATCACCAATTTCATGTTCTTAATCGAAACTCAAACATTCCTTTTGACGGAATTTTGGGTAATGATTTTTTAAAAGCATATAAAGCTTCAATTGACTACGAAAATCACATGATTATTGTTGACAAGAAAAAAATTTCTATACTTTATGAATACGAAAACAAAATAAATAACATTCAAATTCTTAAACCTAGAACTGAAACTCTCATTGAGGTTACAGTCCAAAATCCAGAAATCAAAGAAGGTATTTTACCTAACATAATTTTAAAAAACGGAGTATTTCTAAGTAAAGCTGTTACTAAAGTCGGCTCTAAATCTAAAGCGTATGCTTCTATTCTAAATACTACTGAAGAAAATTATACTCTTCCAGAAATCGAATTATGTCTTGAACCTATTCCAGAAAATTTTAATAAATCAAGTTCAAAAAATCATTCAAAAAATATTTCTCATACAAGAGAGCATGAACTTTTAAAAAATATAAGAACTTCACATCTTAATGATGAAGAAAAAACTTCGCTACTCAAAATTTGTCAAGAGTTTAATGACATATTTTTCTTAGAAGGAGATTCATTGACTAGTACTGATACCATAACACATGATATCAATACCGGATCTTCACCTCCAATCGCTGCTAAAACATATCGTTATGCTGAAGCTCATAAAAGCGAAGTGAAACGTCAAATTAAGCAAATGCTTGATCAAAATATTATTAAACCATCCAAATCTCCATGGTCTGCACCACTTTGGGTAGTTCCCAAAAAACAGGATGCTTCCGGCACTCAAAAATGGCGTGTCGTAGTGGACTATAGAAAATTAAATAATGTAACTGTAGGAGATGCATATCCTCTCCCGCACATATCTGAAATCCTCGACCAACTAGGTCATTCCGTTTATTTCACAACCCTTGATTTAGCCTCTGGTTTTCACCAAATCAAAGTAAATTCGAATGATACTGCTAAAACAGCTTTTTCTTCACCATTAGGACACTTCGAGTTCGATCGAATGCCCTTTGGGTTGAAGAACGCTCCTGCGACCTTTCAAAGGTTAATGGATTCAGTTCTTTCAGGATATCAAGGATTATATTGTTTTGTATATCTCGATGACATTGTCATTTACGCGTCCAATATTCAAGATCATGAAATGAAATTAAAAAAAATATTCAATCGAATTAGAATTCATAATCTCAAACTTCAGCCTGATAAATGTGAATTTATGCATACAGACGTAACATACTTGGGTCATGTCATCACAAAAGATGGAGTTAAACCTAATCCCGAGAAAATAAAAGACGTTTTATCCTATCCTACTCCTAAAAATCCAAAAGATATTAAAATCTTCCTTGGATTAGCTGGCTATTACCGTCGGTTTATACAAAATTTCTCGTTTATTACTAGACCCTTAACCAAACTTCTTAAAAAAGATATTACATTCATATGGACAAAAGATCAAGAAAACTCTTTTATTACTTTGAAGAAAATACTAACTACCGAACCATTATTACAGTATCCAGATTTCTCCAAAGAATTTATCGTTACAACAGATGCCTCCAATTTTTCAATTGGAGCAGTCCTAAGCCAAGGTGTTATAGGTACTGATTTGCCTATTGCGTATGCAAGCAGAACACCTAACCGTTCAGAATCTAATTACAGTACCACCGTACGAGAATTATTAGCCATTGTATGGGCGACGAATCATTTTAGACCATATCTCTATGGTCAACATTTCAAAATCGTAACGGATCACAGACCACTAGTTTGGTTATTCAATGTGAAAGATCCTGGTTCGAAATTAGTCCGCTGGAGACTAAAACTCGAGCAATATGATTACGAAATTGTTTATAAGCCTGGTCGTGTTAATATGAATGCCGACTGCTTATCACGAATAAATTCAAATAATAATGTATTGTTTACCGAGATAAAAGAATCATTCGAAGATTACGTTAAATTCTACTACAATTCTCTTACTCCAAATATCTATGATTTTACCGAAAGTTCAGAAGTTATACTTAAATCTCAAGATCATATAGCATATTTAACTGCTACTGATCTATCCGAAGATAATCCTTATATGGATGATATTTTATCAATGTCCAAAAATCCCGAAATCATTACTAACTCTTCTCATGGGCTCTATTCCATCTCTAAATCTCAAAACAAAAATGGAAAAAATATCTATCACTGTTTTATCAAACATTTGTATTTTGAAAAACCCAAATACGCGGATTTCTTTTATACCATACAAAATCTAAAAATTGAATTAAATAAAGATAATGTCAATTCAATAGCAATCGCTAATCCTGTTGATGATTTCAACCAGTTTAAATACGATAAATGTAAACAAATAATACTGTTTGTTTTCCGAAATTCAAACATTAAAATCGTTTTATTTAACGATACTATTATAAATCCATCGAGCGATCAAATTCCTATTATTCTGAAAGAAAATCATGATAGTCCTCTCTCAGGGCACTGTGGTTATCACAGAATGTTAAAACGAATTTCTGTCAAATATAAATGGCCAAAAATGAGGAAAGACATTAAAAAGTACATTAAAAATTGTACTTCGTGCCAGATAAATAAAACCATTAGGAAAAAACATAAAGCTCCAATGGAAATAACGAGTACAAGCTTTCAACCGTTTGAAAGATTAGCACTAGACATAGTCGGTCCATTACCTTTGTGTGAGGATGGTTCCAAATTTGTATTAACTATGCAAGATGACCTTACAAAGTACTCGTATGCAATTCCATTGCAAAATCATGAAGCTAAAACAGTAGGAGAAAACCTTGTACATTTCATTACCATGTTTGGCATACCTAAAAGTATTCTCACTGATCAAGGATCTGACTTTACCTCAGATCTAATGAAAAATGTAACTAAACTATTACACATCAAACACAAGTTTTCTACTGCTTATCACCCTCAAACCAACGGAGCACTAGAACGCTCGCACTCAACTTTGAAAGATTACTTGAAGCATTTTATCAACTCCAATCAAACGGACTGGAATGAGTATATTCCGCTAGCAATGTTTGCCTACAATACTAGTGTCCATGCTTCTACGAAATTTACGCCTTTCGAATTACTTTTTGGACACAAAGCTATTCTTCCAAGTTCAATCACATCTAATCCAGAGTTTAGATACTCTTATGATTCGTATCATGACTCGTTAAAATATAGACTAAACAAAACTCATCAAATTGCACGTGATAATATAATGCGCTCAAAGCAAAATTCTAAACAACGTTATGACAAAAACGTTAACATATCCGAATATAATATAGGTGATGAGGTTTACTTAGAGTCTACTGAAAGTAAACCTGGTAAAAGCAAAAAGCTTAGCCCGAACTTTAAGGGTCCTTACAAAATAGTAAAAGTTCACAAGAATCAAAACGTTACAATTAAAATCAGAAATAAATTTGTTCGTGTTCATGTCAATAGACTAAAACTATTATCTTCTCTTCCAGACTAATCATCTTGTCGATGAAGGAAGTGTCTTCTTTCGAGATTCAACCAATAAAAACTAGTAGTGGTATATACTACGAGCAAATAGGTCATGTAAAATTTTATTCTGATAAATATGAACTAATCATTTACACTAATATCTCATTTTACTCAAGGAAACTTAATAACATTGAAAAAGTTTTCGAACAAACGCAATCATTTTGTCCCGAAGAAAATCCTTCATTTCATTGTTCTCAAACGTTAAAATTTTTATCTATCAAAATTCATACCTTATTTCAAAAACAAGAAACTCTATCCCATTTATTGAATCATTCGCAAGAGAAAAGAAAACAGAAAAGGGGTATATTCAATGGTGGTGGTTACGCGTTAAACTGGCTTTTTGGTAATCCAGATGCAGACGACGCACAATATTACAATGAAGCTATTAAAAATTTTGAAGAAGATAATTCAAATTTGCAAAATTTAATGAAAGAACAAACAAAAGTGATAACAAGTACAATTTCAAATTTTAATGATTCTATTAGTGCTTTGAAAATGCATGAAGAAACTTTTAATGCTAATATAAACAAATTAAATCATTTTATTAAAAACTTTAAAGAAACCAAGAGTTCTATCGAAAACTCTGTCGTATTATTAGATCATATAAATTATTTAACTTATTTAAGTAATGAACTCGATGAACAATTTGATCTTTTAACAGATGCAATTTTACTTATCAAAGCCAATATCATACATCCATGTATTATAACTCCTAAAAATTTTATAAATGAACTCGATAACAATGTAAAAACATTAACAAATGGAAAAATGTTTCCTTTACCTTTACAATATATTTATGCTTACAAAATATTCGAAATAAGTACATTAAAAGCATTCTATTCAAATGAACGTTTGATTTTTGTCATTCAAATTCCTTTGATAACAAATCTATTGTATAATATTTATAAACTAATTCCATTACCAATTGTACAAGATACTTCAACTTATGTTTATATAGAGCCTACTTTTCAATATATAGCATTGTCAAAAAATAAGCAATCTTATAAACAAATGAATAATCTAGACCTTTGTAAAAAATTATCTGAAGAAGACTACATCTGCCAAAATCAAATGGTGTATTCCACAATGGATAAACCAATATGTGAAACAACAATTCTCATCACAGCAAACAACAAGTTACCAAAAACCTGCAAAGTCAATACCATTAAAGGAAATCTAGAGATCTGGCAACCACTCAAATTTAATCAATGGATCTATGTACTGAGTGAACCACAAAGAATTACTGTTGACTGTCCAAATAAAGACATATTTGATGAGATCATAAAAGATACGGGAATCCTCAAACTTTCAGAAGGATGTCGTGCTTACTCCAGGCTTGTCCAACTTATCGCAACTGGAAAAATTAGCACAGAATACCACAATATTATTCCGAACATAAATATCCTTGAAGATGACTGTTGTCCCAAAGCATCGATGAATAAAACAAATTCCACGTTTTATCTTTCACCAATTCATCTTACAAATATTAAACTTGATGATCTAAAACATGCAGCACATCGACTAAAATATATTGATGATCAACTTGACCACATGATAAACAAACATACCATAATTCAACATGACGTTTTCTTGTATTGGATTATATACATTTCTCCGACTACTATGCTGTAAGCCCAAAAGACGAGGATCTTCACCAGGATGTCTTGTGACAATCTACAATCAGTGTAGCGGTCAATCATCTCCAGAAACATATTCTTCTCCACCAATAACCATGCAAGCAGTACAAGAACGAGAAAATAGCAGGTTACCTATAACACAATCAGACACTAAATCTTCAAAAACTCGTGTCAACTACATTTCTTCCAGACGATCAATTTCATCGTCCCGAAACAGCTTATCACCCGGATTTTCTACTTCCGATTAAAAATATGTAATTAAATATGTAAATAAGTAAATTCTCTTTATTTTAATTTTAATAAACACATAAAAAGAAAACTGTACAATATAGTTCTAAGCGAAATTTTGTATAAAATTAATTCGAAAATATTGTAAGAAAATTGTAAATTCTCATTTCAATTCATTTCTTTCCACTATTTTCTTTTCCTAAGGAGGGAGGTGTTATGTATACACTATAAATTCCTCATATAGATCTTCTTATTTGCATGCTCTGCATTTGATACTTTATACTCTCTACCCACACAATATTCTATAATTTCGTGCACACAGCACATTCTTCTTTTCTTTGTCTATACTATGACTCTGCAGCTTTTGTAAAATATAATTATGAATAAAATTCATTCCTGTTCTACTCTCCAACTCGTTCGTTTGTTTCATTAATCTAAAGGTCTCATAAAAAAACATAATACCGTTTTTCGAGTTTAATATTTTTTTCTTCAACTACGGCAGCTATTTTAATTTTTTTTTTATTGATTTTTGCATATTAATAGTTCTTTAAAAAAAACACTCAAAAATGCATGTACAAAATTTTTTTGTATTTATTTCGATTTTTTAAAAAATATCATATTTTTACTTTTTACCTTTTATGATACTTAACGATTTTTAATCTTTTTTTAGTGATGCTATATCATCTATATTCATATTTTATAAATACAGAACTAACTGGTAATACTAATACATTTTTTTAATAAAAAAAATCAATAAGTAAGGAACGAAATTCCAGAACTTAAGGTTGATTTTAAAATCATTTCCAATTTTGGTTAGGAATTCAGCGTATAAATAGTTAGAATAGTTCATGAATTCATTTTTAAATTCAATATAATTAAGTAGATCGCGATCTAAGGATTTCAAATGCCGATCGAACCATGGGGGGTAGTTATTGTCTTTGGTTTTAATATGGCGTAACGGGATGGTTTCTAAAAAGCAGTCAAAGATTTATTTTATAAAACTTAAATAACATATTATCTAGGCTTGAACCACAAAGCAAAGTGTCCCAATCAATGAGACTTAAAAGATTAAACAGTTCTTCAAAGTTACATTTTCTAAAATTGAATTCTACTTGATTACATGAATTCGTGAAGTTACAAACATTTAAGTTTAAAAATACCGATAAAGCTGGATAACAAGTTTTACATCACTATGTGTAACAGCAGCATCCGTGTTTAAGGACTCCAAAGAGTATACAAGGTCCAGTATTTTATTATTATCGTTTACAACTCCATTAATTTTATTCAGAGGGGCAGCCATCGAATCAATGAGGGAGATTTCTTTGGACGACAACGGATTGACAGGCAAAAATTCACCACTATCATTTGAATTATTCCAGTTTAGATCACTCAGATTGAAATCACCAACTAAGATTATTTCGTTGTTGGGGTCAATGTTTTCAGTTATGCCATCTAGGCAGTTGTAAAGTTGATAACATGTATCACAGTTGGAGCAAGGTGGAATGTATATGGCCACTAAGTAGAGAAAACTATTAGGCATTTTTAGCTTTATGCACAATATTTCAAGCGAAGAATGTCGGAAGTCATCAACGAGAGAGCACATTAACGAATTTTTTTACGGCAATAATAATTACTCCTCCAACAACAGTCGAATCGGAGTTAGAATGACGATCACGGTGGAAAACTTGGTAGTTACTATCAAAAAGTTCAGAATCAGCAATTGATGAACATAGCCATTTATCTGTTAAAAAATTACATCGTGAGCATGAATGAAAGAATACAAGATTAAGCCATTTCATTTTTTTCGCTTTGTTGTTGTAATTTTTGACAGCACGTATGGCGCAATCGGTGGCAAAAATATGATTTTTTCCTACTAGATAAGGCCGGGAAAAGTTTTTAACTTGAATTTTTATTTCATTGTTCTAATTTGAATTAATAAAAAGTGAAGTGTAGTGTAATAAAAGTGCACAAGTTCTGAATTATCTATTCTACTTTACACATTGGCGCTTTATTTGCTTTTTGGCGATTTATTTTAAATGAAAAAACATTTATTTCAAATGAAAAATATTAATTCGGTATTTATAATCGTATTTCTAAACGAAAACTTTGATTTTTTAAACTAATAAACGCGCACGAAAGGAAAAAACACAACCGAACAATCGATTAACTAAACAAACTACTGGCGGCCATATTTGTTTACATTTCATTTGTCACCAATGAGATAACAAATGGCGCATTCTGGTATTCTTTCATTCATGCATCGTGAGTGAGGTTGGTCAAGTTAGCATAGACTTTATTGGTCTTTGTCCGTAAGTCGTTAACGTTTTGATAGTAAATTAGTACATGCTCCTGAGATATCGCGTTGTCAGTTACTGTCGAGAATGGTTTGGTTGTGACTTTGAGTTTCTGTTCCCAAATTCATGTATGATCACACCATTAGGCCAAAATGATGGAGAATTCAATAAATGGAAGATCGAGTCGGGACATCTTATTTTAAATGATGCATACTTTGAAAAATTTCGTTGAAGCATTTTTTCCATTGTGATCAATTCAAGTTTACCGATTTTCTGATTTAAATAAGTTTTGATATCTAAAGCATTTGTAGATGGAGCGAGTTTAGAAATAAAAATTTTATTTTTGACCTTCAACAACTTTAAGTCCATGTTCAACAGGAGATTCGACTCTATTCTCTTCGAGTGCAGGTTGCTCTAGTGTTGAATTAATAGGTAATACTAATGATTGAGTCGAGGAGTTTGGTAAGGAAGCCGGAACTGTTGTAGAAGGTGAATAGTAGTTATAGTTGTTGAAATAGTTGTTGGTTCTTGTGTAATTAAAGAGATCCGATTTGGTGGAATATAAGATTCAAATACCGAAAGACTTTGTTTCTTTGCAGAAGGGTCCAGTTGACCAATATCTGTGTCCACTTCGTCACTTTTTGGTTTTGTAGATGAGGAAGAACTTTGCTCAGATTAAGCAATAGGATTTTTTAATTTACTTCTTGTAACTCGGCGTTGAGGTGGAGGATGTGATGCTAAATTTAATATTTTTTCTGAGAGGTGCAGTAGTTGTTTATGCATGTTCTCCAAGCGGTATGTGTTATCAATGACAATGCGAGCAATATTATTGTATGCGAAAGGATCGCAATCGTCGCAAAAATAATAGAAAGATCTATTTTTGGCAAACAATTTTAGAGTGATGTATTGTGCATCAATACATTTGACATGAAAAGTCCTCCGACAACTTCAATTGCATATAATAGAATCAATTCAATAATCAGTAATATCATTATATAAAGAACAATGCGATATGTTGTAGATAATTTAAATATTTAGCACAAAAAATATATACATTTTGTCACATAAAAGAATAAGTCCTTTTTGCGAATTTTTTTGGTCCTTAGTGTACTTCAAGAATTTAGTTGATGCACTAACCAAAAATGTATAACTGGCTGAACAGAATAGAATGACGGAACTGAAGCCGCAGACGGAACTGGAAAAGCTGTCAAAAAGTGTCGTACGTTATTTTTTTTACATTTCCACAATGGAGCTGTACAGCTTTGAAAGTATTTTGAAGAAAAACAAAAGAACATTATTGTGTACAAGCTCAGAATTCACATTTTTTGTTTCCAATAATTTTCCTTTTAATAAATAATTTTTTTCGCGATACAAATAACCACAATATTTTTTTCCGACCCAAAAAGTTGTTTTTTTTCTTCATACAAATTGAAACGTCAAAAGTGCCGTACGTCAAAAGTTAAAAGTTGGCGAACTCTTCCGTCTGCGTCTGCAGCTCCATATGCGTCTACGTTCCGTTGTGTTCGCAACATTGAATTTGCGTGTATTTAATATTTTGACAGCTATTCCAGCTCCGTCTCCGGTTCCGTCTGCGTCACCATTCTGTTCAGCCAGTAAGGCGGTAATTAAAAATGTTTTGCAAAGTTTGAAGAAATAAAGAAAGCTCTTTAATTTTTGCTATATCAATGCAATTGCATTGGCAGAACATAAACAATAAAATTGCACTCACCACGGTAGATGAAGCAGAGAAAACTCACATTAATATACAAAGGGTATTATGAAATCAGCAACGAGTAAGCAGGAAAGAATGATTGATTGTCTTTATATCACTCAAACAAGAAATAAGTAATTCGATTACACTTTTTAGAAATAAAATATTTCAATAAATTAATTACTAATGAATTATAAGATGATACCACTCCCGTATAAATTAAAACAGTAGAAAAAGTATAATTTATACTTAAATATCGGAATATAACAATAACTACTTTATTCAAATGGAAGAGTTTTTGCGATCTTTAGTCCAATGCGTTTCGCCCAGGCACGACAGTTGGGCTCATCAGTTAGATGCTGTCGTACCTTTCTAAGACGCAATTTTTTGGTCGATGAATACCGACTCTTAATAAAATCTAAGCGCATACACACTGTAAATTATATTCTTCTAGGGGAACATGGTTACATTCTTGCACCTAAAAATATATGTTGTTGTTGTAAACCCGTGGCCTGGTTAATGTACGAAGAAGAGAATTAACAAAAACAAAAGAAAATTATTTTTGTTGTTGTTTTAGTGGACTGTATTGAATTAAATTCAAATGGAAGATTTTTTGCGAAACGCATTGGACTAAAGGTCGGAAAACATTTTTTTATCTTCAGAAATCAATATACGTCTAGGAAAAAAAAATTTGTTTGAACAATTATTTCAGAAGCGAAGAAGTTTCAAAGGAAAGAGAAAAAAAATGATATAGCAATTTGAGAATTAAATAGGTTACGTTAATTTAAATCTGACAGTTTTTTTTATTTTTACTAATATACGTCTTTATCGGTTAAAATATTGCAGTTGCAGAGGTTGAATTTTCAGGTGAATTCAATTGATCAGTATTCTGATGATCCTGATGATTGCTGGGGACTGAATAGTTGTGCTCTCTAATGTGAATTGGTGTTTGACTTTCTGTTGACTGTGTATTCAGAAATTTCCTGAAGTCATTCCACTTCCAGACGGCCGTTTTGACCACGTCCACATAGACATCATTGGACCCATGCCAGTAAGTCAAGGATTAAGTTACTGCGTAACATTCATCGATCGATTTTCAAGGTGGGCCGAGGCATTCCCTATCAAAGAACAAACCGCAGATTTAGTCACCCTTGTTTCCAGAGTAACGACAGTCAGGGATTTGGGTGTTATCTGTGATAGCGAGCTTAACTTCCGACCCCATTACGACAACATAGTAACGAGAGCTAACTCTGTTCTTGGCTTTATCAAACGTTGGTCTAAGGAATTTACAGATCCTTACGTTACGAAATCTCTTTACACAGCCTTTGTTCGACCTTTGCTCGAATATGCTAGCCAGGTATGGTCCCCTTATCACCTCGTGCATATTAGGAGAATTGAAGCTGTTCAGCGTAGATTTCTACGTTTCGCTCTGAGGGGACTTCCTTGGACTGACAACTACAATTTACCCTCTTATCATGATCGGTTGCAGCTCATAAACTTGCAATCTCTCGAAAAACGACGAGAAGTGGCTGATATTATTTTTGTTCATCAAATTTTGTCTGGTGTAACTGATTCCTCTGCCCTCCTCGAGGTAATGAATATTAACTCACGTTCTCTTAGATCAGTACCCCAATTCCATCTAGCTCCTCACAGAACTGACTATGGAAGAAACGAGCCAGTTACTAGAATGTTGAGGGAAGTAAATGCTAATTTTAATGTTTTTGACTATAATCATAGCAAGATCACACAAAAAAAACTCCTTTATGGTTCTTCCACTTTCTAACATAAATCTTATAAAATAACCTAAAGTCTATCCAATATTAATTGGCAGTACACGTCTTATGGGAGAGCTTTTTCAAAATCAGTAGCGCGCCATATTTTTGCACCATACTAAATTGAAAGAACTCCTTCATAAAAAGTGTTTGCCCGCCCGTAAATTTCCGATTACATCTGACATAGACCCAACGTCCTCTCGAGCGCACATCTGAATGCGCACTGAAATGAATTGCTGTTGCCTGTGGCTGCTGTTGCTGTTGCTGCTTTTCAACTTCAACCCCTATTATATTAATGTGCATTCAGGGTTGCCCATGTCCATTTGGTAACTCGTTCAGTTTTTTTTTCCTTGGATTTCTGTAGAGGTGCTTTTGATTTTAGAGCTTTAAAAAAAGTTTTTAATGATGAGAGTTACCGTAAAGTGTTTTCATCTTTTGCATTTCTTTTAATGTGTGGAAAATACGTTAAAATGCAGTTACAAAATTTTAAGCTGTTTTCTTTTAAGAAGAACACTATTTGCGTAGATTTTCGTAGCCCGCGATCAGTTAATGTGAAATAAATTATTTTTATGTAAATTGTATGTTTAAAAGGTGTATTTTTTATTTTAAGTTTTGTACAATTTGTGTTTTTTAAATGGGTATTTTTTTTAAGAATCGTTGGTAAATTTTTTTAAAAATGTGTGTGCAATAAATTTTAATTCAAGTTATAGCTATTAAAAAAGGTAAAAAAAGAATAAAAATTTAACCAAAGTGTATATTTAAAATAAATCTAAGAATATTTTAACTGTCGAATGTTTCATTTGGGCCTTCGTCAGTACCAGACTTCTTTTCTTTAATAATTTTATGATTGAAATTAGTATGTGTGTTGTTTTTGAGTATAAAAATAAAATAGCGTCGATGTAGGTGTTGTGCGTTGGCCACCATTAAAAAAAAAAGTGTTGTAACCAATATCTTGAAATAGGAAATTTAATTATCTTTCTTTTCTTCAAAGTACATTTTTTTATAGGACTTATTTTTTCAGAGTCGAGGCACCTTAAAGTACACTACTGGGGATGCCCTTACAAAAACGCACCTATTATCTTACCTCATGGTGGTGTGGAAAAAGATACATCATTTTTGTTTGTTTTTCAAAATCGTAATTGTGCAATTTTACCTACTAGGTGGTAACGCTGGTCAATTTCAAATAAACTTGAAATGATATATTATGCAAACTACGGCATCGCGATAAGATCTTTTACATGCGATAGACTTATGCAGTACGCTGTAACCAAACTGAGATGCAAACGTCCTATCTTCCCTGTACTGACAAGAATAATTGGATAAACTATAATAATATGTATAAAGAGAAACGAGATAATTTTGAAAAACTGAAACTACTCTTTCTAACTTAACAAATGCCTAAGCATGCTAATTATTTCATTTTAATTTTTTACTTTTTGACTTTCCATATTAAGAACTATTCTATATGATCTTTTTTTTTCTAATTTTAATCATATTTTTATTTTATTTTTTTTTTAATTTCTTTGCCTTTTTAACTGCTTGTGCTTGCATTAGAGCAGTCCACAATTTTTTAGCTTCCAGATTAGCTCGCGCTTTCCTTGAATACGGGTTGTTGTGTTAAGTTGGCATCAACTTAGCAGAATATATGTATGTACGTATAATAAATATTTTTAATTTTTTTCTTTTAGAACGTAATAATTCAATAATAAGTTCCGATATGACTTGCAACCGCAATTGCCGTCGTACTCGGTGTAAATCGACCCCAGCGCGTGCGGGATCTGGGAGAAAGAGGCGTGGGATTTATTTATTTGAGGGTGAAACATTTTTACAGCAAATTTTTTAAACCGTAGCATCAATACGCAAAACGCATAATTGTATCGAGCGATGCTGGTTATGCAAAGTTACCAATTGTATACGGCAAATACCCGAAATATTTTTGACGTTAAGAGTCAATTCAGTTCAAAATTCTTCCAAATTTGTTTGCAAATTTGGAGGGAAAAAACGGATCAAATTGAGGGAGCTTATTTCATTGTTCCTCCAAATTTGTAATATTTTTCACGGTTTTCTTTGCTTTTTGGAATTATCTCCAAAGGAATTATCATTAGGGGTATGTTTAGAGGCAGAAAAGTGTTTTATTTATATGATTTATTTCTACCAAAAAATATCGCCCAAGATTAAATTTGGGCCCAATTATGATTGGGCTGTCATACTAAAATCGTTGTCGGCAATGTTGGAAAAAGTTTTTCGATAAATAGCCCAATCTGGCAAGCCTGGTTTTGTGCCATTTTTAAAACGTTTGAGACATACATCGTGCAACGATATGGCAAAATAAAAGTGGGTATTTGAAAAAGATTGAAGTAGCCGTGGCGTGATGGCTAGTGCGATGGACTGTCATGCAGGAGGTCTAAGGTTCGATCTCCAGCCTCGCCACCTATTTATTTAAAAGAAAAAACGGCTAGTGCCTCTTGCGAGGAATTGATAAATCCTCCAAGAGTATCTCCTGTCACAGAAAAGTGCCGCTCTTTAGCCGTTCGGATTCGGCAATAAACTGTAGGTCCCCTCCATTCCTGCAGACAGGAATGGTTGAGAGTTGTAAGTCACTAGGCCCTAGTTCTTCATGAGCTGTTGTGCCATCAAATTTATTTATTTATTTATTTTATTTGAAAAAGGTAAATAATAAACTATTACAGTAAAATCCGGATAAGTGCCTGACCATAAATGCCTCGTTTTGAGAGGCACTTATAACCGCTTAAGTGCGCATAAGCACTTATGTATCTTTATATTTACAAAAATAAAAAAAATTCAATAAAAAAACCTTTAATGTTATTTATAAAATAAGAAATAATATTACATCAACTGACTAGTATCGGTAACCTTTAAAAAAGGAAGCGCTAGATGAAAAAAAGCTTTTGTCTTTTTCTGCTGATTTCAATTGTGTACTTATAAGAATTTTTTTTGAGGTAAATTTCAATTAAAGTATACAAATAAGAAGGCAATTAAGCGGGGAAGGCAGTTAAGCGAAAGGCACTTATTAAATGAGTTTTATACAAAAAAATCCTCAAAATGTTGGTTATAAGAAATAAAAGGCACTTAAACGGGTTAGGCACTTATGCTATAGGCACTTATCCGGGTTTCACTGTATTATTATTATGTGTTCGTCGCGTTAGTCGGCTATTTGAGTTCAAAAATTTAAACTTTCTTTTTAGTGTACATAGGAACGAGTATCTATCTCACGCGTGAATTCGTTCATTTGTGTTTGTGTTGATTCAGATTTCAATGAAGCCTTTTACCCTTCGTGTCGGTCTCATGTGTTGTGTCTATATCTGTGCGTGAATTTGTTTAATCGTGTACTTACTAAATGTAGTTCTTCCTCGGTAAAAAGTTAATTGACATTTAAAAAAAAAAAAAAAAATACAGAAAATATTGGAGCAATATCGGTATCTTAGCAACAATGTGAACATGAAATGTTTTTATCGGAGCAATATCGTATCGAGACTGTATCTGTATCGGCACTATAATGTGAATCAAGCATCAAGGTAATTGTCAGAGGAATAAAGTTATTAGACTCTTAAACATTCTGATAACATAATTGATTTTTGCAATCAAAAATAAGCACCCAGTTAATTATTCTATAGAATAATAGGGAAATATGTCAAATTTAAAAAATATTCAAATCAAAAAGTCAGTTTTTCTTAAATTCAGTGCTCATTTTATCGTTTTACATCATTTCTAAATAGTAACATTTGAATTTTATTTAAAAAAGTGAATATTTAAGCATTTATTCTGGAAAATAAAACAAATGTAAAAAAAAAAAGAGATAGGTTGGTCAACTTTTCCGTGTTTGAATCACGCTACTTGGTCGATACCGCATTTAGATTCAAAGGGATAATTGAAAACAAAAAAACTGACGCAGTGATCAACAAAGAAAAAGAAGCAGCTTGGAGAGAAATTTCTCTCATATTCAATGAGATACCCAAGAATCCTCAAATTAAAATATGAATGTCTAAAAAAACAACAACAAAAGAACCTATACAACACCGGTTGTAGACCAGCCAATTCCATTCCTTATTCAATTGTCGAAGAAAAAAATCTTAAGAATGTGTTCCAATATAGGCGGTTTGGAATCCTCAAATGACAGTGATGTTACAGGTTTGTACCCTACTTAAAAACGTGTTTAATGTATTTTGCATAATTTATGTATTTTCTAGGACACACTTATGTATTAACCGATGTTGAAGTAGAGACGTTAGTTGAAAGGATGCTATATATGACAGAAAACCAGCCTTCATTTGAATCTGCTGAAGTAACCCCTAAAGACCATATACCGCCAGGAGAAAAAGAATTAGAATAGATCATTTGCATTTTCTTCTTCAACAATAAAATCTTCGATTCAAAACAAGGTTTCAAAAATGATACTTAAACTTCCATGGTCTTTCTCAACAGCTGAACTTCACACTATTTCAAATATAGAATTAGTATCTACAAGAATTACCAAAATTAATGAACGTTATGTTACGTCTTGCATATCTTATATGTATCTATAACAAATATCTATAACAATTTAATTTCAGACCTGGCTTTATAGTTAAAATAGCACTATTACTTAAATTAAGACTGATTATGTGATATTATTTACTAGATTTATTTATTTATTTATTTATTTATTTATTTATTTATTTATTTATTTATTTATTTATTTATTTATTTATTTATTTATTTATTTATTTATTTATTTATTTATTTATTTATTTATTTATCTATTTATTTATTTATTCATTCATTTATTTATTTATTTATTCATTTATTCATTTATTCATTAATTTATTTATTTTAATTTTTTTTTTTTTGGCTTGGTTGTTTGTTGTTTATTTATTTATTGAACTATGTATGTACATATTTATTTATATTCTTATTTTCTTTTGTTTTTTGTGTATTTTTCAAATTATTTATTTATTTATTTATCTATTTATTCGATACTATTTATTTGTCTGCCTATATTTTCGTTGTAAAACTTAAAAGTTTTGGTCTGAAACACTTGACTTCACCGCCTTCCCTTCTACTTATTTTTTTTTTTTTTTGATTTTTTTCACTTTTAATGAAGGTTTTTATGTAGCTTTTCCTTCAAAATATTTATTTGCTTTGTTCTTTGTTTATTTAAAAAATTATATTATTATCAGTAGTAAGGTAGATTTATACCATAACTCTGTAAATTGTGCAATATAGTTTAAGAAAATAATGTATAAATATTCTGCTACAATAAATGCAAATACAAAAAAACAATATGAATTGAAAAATAATTTTTTTGAAATTAAATTTATTTATTCCTAAGAATAAAAGATATGTACATGATTTATTCCTAGGAATAAGTTGTATCTGATTATTGAAAAACTAATTTTTAGTTTATCTGAAGAATGAGTACTAACTCATTCTTTTTTTTTTTAAATTTTGTTTCAGAATGTGAACACCTTATCCGAAAAATGTTGGTCTTAGAACCCAAGCGTCGTTATACAATCGAACAAATAAAAAGACATAGCTGGTTAATGACGGAAGCAATGGATCTTTTTAACCTGACTGACTACCCAGTACAATTTGGTGGAACATCAAATGTAGAACCCAATGAAGATATTCTTCGCTTAATGTCGGAATATGCTGGGATAGATCCACAAAAGACTAAAGAGAGTCTTAAAAAAAATTGTTACGATCACATCGCAGCCATTTATTTATTACTTCAAGATCGCGTAAGAACAAGATCTTCATCTCAGGAAAGCTCAAAATGTAATCCAAATAAAAAAAAACATTCTCATGGCATTTCTGCAACGTCAACTGAATTTCAACGTCGTCGCCCAAGTACTATTGCTGATCAGGCCATACGAAAACTGATATCGAGTGGCGCTAGTCCTAACCTAGGCAGTAGTTTCTATGACAGAGAAACACCAATATCCCCAAGACATCATCTAAAATCCCATCAACAACAAAGCCACCAATATGTGTTACCTACAGAACAACGTGGAAACTGTTCAGGAAGCATACTTTTAAGTGGTTCCTCTTTATGCTATAACGATCAAGATATCAAATTACTTCCAGAAAAGAATATAAGAGATCCGTTTACTCCTGCTCCTAACCGTAGTAACAATATAAAACAATTGCAAAGGGGTTCATACCTGTACAACAGCACAAATAGCAACAATCATTGCCATAGTAGCAGCATTAAAATATCCAATGTGGCAACATCTGCGTTTCAAGCTCGCGAACGCGATATTAGCTCGCCCTATTCTGTGATTTCAAATCATGGGTTGAGAGAGGCTAATGCATTCACTGTGCGAGATCCCTTATGCAATCGAGCAGCATGTAATTTGGATCAACGAATTCTTAAACAAAGTTCAGATGATTGTCGTCAATTGCTACGTCAGGTAATTTAAGAAATATTTTTTTGATAAGGCTAGGTGCATATTGAGACGTCTGTGACGTGACCTGACGCATGTCACATGAAACAATTAATATATCGTTATCTGCATATTGAAGCGCGTGTCTCGTGCCAAAATATCATTGACATAATTTTTTTTTCAAATATGTATATACAAATAATAATATGTGAACAAAATTAGTTACGATTTCTTATAAATTTTATAATTATTTCTTCTGTATTGTACAACTAAATTAGTAACTATTTTTTCTAAAATTTATAAATTTTTCTTCTGTATTGTATTGTGATGGTCAAAGGATAGATACACTGTCAGACAAAAAAAAGTGCAAAAATAATTTTCAATAATATATTATTTAGTATGATATGTTTTGATTTACTTTTCTTAAAAAAAATAATTCATTCATATTTTTCAGATAATCTTACGTCCACAAAAGTAATCGTTTAAGCAAAGATAATATAATACGAATGCTGGAACTGCATGGCTTTTGGTCACATATTTAGAGAGTGTCCCAGTTCCAAGCGTTCTTTGTTCTGCTTTAAATGTTAAAGACCAGACGTAACTTCTCCTCATTGCTCCTTTCGGGAAACACGCAGAGGGGCAATATGAATCCCGATTAACATTGCTCACAGACAAACAGACCGGGCAATCCCTTCAGGAGGCAATAATTAACGAACCAACAGATACCAAACAACAAGATTTAAAAAAAAAAATTACAGATTTCACTCATAGAGTAACCATGGGGACATTGAAAATGACACCTGGCTAATCTTTTCAATTTAAATTAATTAAAACGTAATAAGCTGTTTCAGACACCATTATAGGTTCTGAAGTTTCTAGGTACCTTTATGCACATTATGTATTTAATGTCACTTTCCATTTCTTTCTTGTTAATTTTCTTTAACTAACCCATCAACTTTCCTGTTCAACCAAAAAATCGTTTTTTTAAGATCTGATATCAAAACTATATGTACCTATTAGGGCAAACACAAATATGCCCTAAAAAGCTGTTTTAAGCGCTTATAATTATGCCCTTAAAAATCAATTACATACATATATGCCCTTAATAAATTATTATATTATGCTCAATAAAAATTATTATATGCCCTAAAAATATTGCTTAATAAATATAGGCTAAAATAAATTTTGTGGTTCCATTTTCGTAAAAAAGTATTTGACCGATTTCGATAAATTTTATATGTATAAAACTTTAAACTATTCTTTTCGCGGACATAATTCATTTTAACTTTAAAGATTTTTTCGGAACTTACCATGTTAAATATAAGAAATATTATATTTAACGCGGTAAGTTCCGAAAAAATCTTTAAAGTTAAAATTGTATATGGTTGGAAAGCCACAATTGCGGAGATGTGCAGAATCTACTTGAAACACGCATTTACACACTGTGGGTCATTTTTGTTTTTTAACTGTCGAACACTGCATATTAAAAAAAAATATGTTTTTTTCCTTCAATATTTTAAAACAAATTTAAATTTTTCTGGATTTATTTAAGACATTAATTGCATCAAAAATATAAAAACAAAATTTACACGAGTGAGGCCCACAAGTTTGCTCTCGTGGCTAACAAACATTTTGGTACATTTCAACGAAAGAAATGTTTAAAAGACAGAATTACTGGGAACATGATTTTTTTTATTTTGGGTCAATATTTTCTAAATTTTCAAAAGCTTTCTATACATATTGTTTAGGCCGTGTGCGAATTGGGTTAAAATTGCGTTAAATTTTATCCGAAGATTAATTTTTGACGATAGTGGGGTGAATCTGTATACGTAGAAACTTCAAAATTTTATTTCGAATTAAATTTAATCGAAATTTTAATTCAATTCACACATAAATATTTAGAAGTACTAGATTACAAAATTGAAATAAAATCGTACGAGTGGATTTAACCAAATCAATAAAAGGCTAATTTTCTCAAAAAAAAAAAAAAAAAAAAAAACTCCAATCCAAATTTCCGTAATGCGAATTTTTTCGACATAACCTGAAGTTAGGTTATAATTTTTTGGTTATGCTATAATGCTGGTAATGCTGCCCTATAGACCTTTTTTATTTATTGAATAAACATTAGAAGATACTGAACAAATTATAAAAATGCTGATGCTCCAAATGCATTTGATAAACAAACAGCACATCTGGACCAGTGACGTCAGTGGTCATAAGTAGTGGAATGCGTAGTGCATACGACTTCGAAGACTGGGAAATGGGTTCAAACCTGATGGTGTGCATGTAGAAAGTTTTTCACAATAAAATTGGATTAGAGCTCAGCATCACTAAAAGTAGACTGATGATAGGACTTGGCACCCCCTGAAATAGCTATATCTCCAGCCAAACAAAAATAAAACAAATTAAAATACTTAAAATTAATTCCTAAACAATTGGTGGTAGCGCCTTTAAGTTGTTGTTGTTTGTTTTTCAAAAATTCAATGAAATTGACGCAATAAAGAATGGTCAAGTCTAATAAACTGACATTCTAGTATGAACAATACAATAAATTAACAAACTATGTTTTTTTTTATGAAAAATATACATAGGTTAGGTACCTAAAAAAATTGGCATGCCAAAATATGCACGTAAATCTCAAATGCAAAAATATGCATTTACTTATAAAACGGATTTCTAATAGTCTCGTCTTAATCGTGTTACTAAAAAAAAATATGCTGTGGCATATTTTTGGTTGTCCTACATATTACATACCTACATAAATCGATTTCAAGCAAGCTTAACTCCGGCTTTCACACTCAACTGCATCACTAGCCTTTCTTATAGGACCGAATTGTATTCTGTATCGAATAAAAATAAATACTTACATTTTCAATTTCAAAAAATCACAACCTACCTACCTCCATAATTATGGGGCTTATTGCGGGAGTCTATTCGAAAAAAGTCTATTCGACAAAGTCGATCAAAATTCTTGATAGAATTGAAATTTCTTTCAAATAGAAAAAAATATTAAATATTCAATACAAATATTAAAAGTCAAATAGAAAAATATTAATGAATAGAATTTTAAAATAACGATAGTAGGCTTTAATTCTATTCGACAAGATTCTATTTCATCCGCAATAAGCCCCTATGTTGATGCATAGCATTTACATACATATAAACCTACACTACATACAAAAATCTGGCAGAGTACCTATAGATACACTTTTGTTGATTTTTTCTCTTTTTGAATATTCTTCAACTGAAGCTTGTCTGTTGACGACGACTTTTCTTCGTTTTTTCCCCGTTTACCTATTGCCTACGACTGCTGTAATTCATCGCTTGTGTTCGTTTGTTTATTTTCATCATTCTAGTAATGTTTTAGTAACACCAATCAAAAATTTGATAGCTGTCCCCCTATACGCTGAAGTTCATTTTTCATATTCTAAGTTCATGTGTTCATTTCAATCATTTCGGTCATTTCTTTAGTAACACCAACCAAAAATTTCGTTGTGATGCCCTATACGCTCGAGTTCATTTCTGATTTATTGAATTTATTTCATTTAATCATTTTAGTAACACCACAACTCTGTCAAAACGGTCCTATAAACATTTTCAATGTTAAAAACAATTTATAAAGATAGTGAAAAGACCCAACAAAAACGACATTAACGGACCTAAAATACAAAACATGACAACTGAACATCAAGATAGACCATCACTTCACGAAAGACTACAGAATTATGAACAAGTGCGCGCTCGCATTTTCAATCTCATACCCAATCAACAAGTGCGGAAAAGTGACCAAATTCACAAGCTTCGACAACGCTTTGCCGACAAAAAAAATATTGCACAAAACCTATATCTGCTACTACTTTGGCAAGCAGTGACGATCATAGGCCTTACGCGACCGTAAACATTTATGGCAAAAAGGTGCTTGGTCTGTTGGACTCAGGAGCGTCTATAAGTTGTCTTGGTCTAGGTACAATGGAGTTCCTTCGGGAAAATGGAATTCCATATAAAAAGCTTTCGTGTTAACACGGCAAGCGGACAACGGGAAGACGTTATTGGTTTTGCTACTGTAGAGGTTGAGTATAAGGGATTTAAAAAGCTAATACAATTGTTCATAGTTCCAACATTTGAGCAACGACTGGGGGTTGACTTTTGGAAGCTGATTAACATTGCTCCGGGAATCATTTCGGAGTTGAATCCTAAGATTATCCAATCTACAGAGATAGATCCTAATGCTCATGAACTGACAGCGGAACAATTGATTGATTTAGACGAAGCAAAAACATTGTTTCCTTCTTATGCGCTACATGGCCTAGGACGGACACATCTTGAAAGCCATCACATTGACACTGGTGATGTAACCCCAATTAATCAAAGACATTATCTAGTTTCACCAGCGGTTCGGAAACCTCTTTATGAAGAAGTGGATCGCATGTTTCAGCTTGGCGTTATTGAAGAAAGCAATAGTGGTTAGAGTTCTCCTGTCGTTCTAGCCAAGAAGTCAAACGGCAAACATAGACTCTGTCTAGACTTCAGGAAAGTCAATTCCGTCACAAAGAAAATATGCTGGTCCGGTTCCTAATAAAGAAGGTAGGCTTACGAATGCGTATTTCTTGACGAGTGTGGATTTGAAAGACGCCTTTTAGGAGACACCGCTGGCCGAAGGTTCAAAGGAAAAGACTGCCTTTACTATTCCGGGGTTTCCTCTGCTTCAATTTACCGTCATGCCGTTTGGTTTATGCAACGCATCACAACGTATGTGTAAACTAATTGACAAGGTAATACCGCATCAGTACAGGGAGGATGTTTTAACATTGAAAATGTTTATAGGATCGTTTTGACAGAGTTGTGGTGTTACCAAAATGATTAAATGAAATAAATTCAATAAATGAAAAATGAACTTCAGCGTATAGGGGCATCACAACGAAATTTTTGGTTGGTGTTACTAAAGAAATGACCGAAATGATTGAAAAGAACACATGAATTTAGAATATGAAAAATGAACTCCAGCGTATAGGAGGACAACTATCAAATTTTTGGTTGGTGTTACTAAAACATTACTAGAATGATAAAAATAAACAAACGAACACAAGCGATGAATTATGGCAGGCGTAGGTATACGGGGAAAAAAACGAAGAAAGAAAAGTATTGTTCGTCGTCATCAGGCAAGCTTCAGTGGAGAATGGTCATGAAGAATATTCAAAAAGAGAAAAAAAAAAAACAACAAGTACATTCAGAAGAAGACAAATGAACAGACAAGGCAACCAACAAAAGTAGTGGATAGGTATTCTGCCAGATTTTTGAATGTTGTATATGTGTAATGTGTGTATGCATCTACATAGCTATGGAGGTAGGTAGGTTGTGATTTTGTGAAAATGAAAATAATAGGTTTTTAATTTTTTTCCATACAGAATACAATGCGGTCTTAAGGTCGAACTATAATAGGTGGACGCTGTCGGAAACTAATGTCATAAACGAACGAAAAATTTCTTTCCGAAACGTCAAATGCACACGTTAACCATAATGCACGAGAGATTCGAGACTAGTTTACTACAACAATTTACATATAGCTGTCAATTTTCTTCCGTAAGGTGCGCTCGAGAAGCGCTCTTCCCCTCCGAAAGCAAAAATGAACGAAAATGAACGAAACGTAACAAAACGTAATTATGTGTGCGTCTATTGAATTACTTGTATTCGTGTGGTTTCGTACGGCTGCGTACGCTGCGTTCCAACAATTATAGTTCTACCTTTATAGGAAAGGCCAGTGATGCAGTTGAGTGTGCAAGCAAGAGTAGAGCTTGCTTGAAATCTATATACCTATGTATGTAGGACAACAAAAAATATGGCAGAGCATGTTTTTTTCTAGCAACACTATTAAGACGAGATTAGATTAGAAATCAGTTTTATAAGAAATAGGTACTGTCTTTTAAGCGCTATGTTTCGTCGAAAATGAATATTTTTTGTATATTTACGTTTAACGTGCCGTATTTTTGTATATTTTTCATTAAAATCATAACTTGTACCTACAGTGTCTTATAATGTTTATTTAATAAATAATAAAGGTCTATGGGGTAGGCATTACCAAAAAATTAAAACGTAACTTCAGGTTATGGCGAAAAAATTGGCACTAAGGAAATTTGGGTTGGAGTTTTTGTTTTTTTAAATTAACCTATTTTTGAGTTGGTTAAATCGACTCGAACGATTTTATTCAATTTTGTAATCTAGTACTTCTAAATATTTTAAGGCCATGTGTGAGTTGAATTAAAATTTCAAATAAATTTTATCCGGAATTAAATTTTGTACGTACACATACCTACATATTCACCTCACTAGTGTCAAAAATTAAATTAATCTTCGGATAAAACTTAACGAGATTTTAACCCAATTCGCACACGGCTTAAACAATAGGTATAGATAGCTTTTGAAAATTTAGAAAATATTAGCCCAAAAGTAAAAAAATCATGTTCCCAGTAATTCTGACTTATTAACATTCCTTTCGTTGAAAGCGTTGAAAGGTACCAAAATGTTTATTAGCCACGAGAGCAAGCTCGTGGGACTCAGTCGTGTTAATTTTGTTTTTTATTTTTGATATAATTAATGTCTTAAATAAACCCATGTAGATGAATTTAAACGATTCACCATTACGAAAAAATGCATGTACCTATTTCAAATAGGTTTAATGGCTTTTAGCCCCAGCAGATTGACGTTATGTTCGACAATCTCACTTGAACACTACATATTTTTTTTTTTTAGATTTAACGTGTATAAAGCTAGCATATACACATTAGCATAATCAATTAAAACAATAACTAGAATTTTGTGCTCTTTTTGTGCTATTTATGCGTGGAAGTCTTGATTTTTGTGCTAGCATAGTTTTTGCTTTATGTTTTGCTAGCTTTATATGGGTAGCATAACTTTGCATAAAAAAAACGACGCTAACACAAAAATCGGGACTTCCGCACAAAATAGCACGAAAAGAGCACAAAATTTTAGTTTCTATTTCATCTGATTATGCTAAGCGGCTTAGAAGTTTTGCTAGCTTAATATAAAGGTAACATATAGATTTACATAAAACAAAAACTATGCTTGCAAAAAAATCGAGACTTTCACACAAAATAGCACAAAAAGAGCACATAATTCTAGACGTTTGGCCTTACCAATAATCAAATTTAGTTATGACTTAAATATTGCAGTGAAATTAACCTGAACGTTATGGATCCTAAATTATTAACCATACATTATATTCTCAATTTTTTGAAGTCAGTTGAATATATGGTTCATTATTTATAGTCCACGTAAATATTTAGGTAATACCATGCAGGGTTTATTATTTAGAGCCCATTCAATTATGATCCATTTTACTGAAATATTTAAGTCGTAACTAAATTTGATTATTGGTAGGGCCCGTTTAGATTTACATAATTATGTCGTTCTTTTTAGTGCAGTTTTTAAAAATACATTACATAGGTATAGGTAATTACTTGTTAAGGGCATATACTATACATATGTAATTGATTTTTAAGGGCAGAATTATAAGCGCTTAAAACTATTTTTAGGGCATATTTTTGTTTGCCCTAATAGGTATGTGAGTTTTGATATCAGATTAAAAAAAACGATTTTTTTGGTTGAATAGAAAAGTATGATGGGGTTAGTTAAAGAATATTAACAAGATTTATTTTTTGCCCCTAGAAACTTCAGAACTCATAATGGTGTCTGAAACAGCTTATTACGTTTTAATTAATTTGTAAAGATTAGTCATGTGTTTTGTTTAGAAAAAATAAAGTCATTTTCAATGTCCCCATGGTTACTCTATGAGTGAAATCTGTAAATTTTTTCTTATGTGGATGATTTACTGATTACTACCGCTACTTTTGAAGAGCATATTTGGATGCTTAAGATAGTTGCTGCTCGTTTGAAGGAAGCTGGACTTACTATAAATCTAGATAAGTCCAAGTTTTGCTTCAGAGAGTTGAATTATCTTGGCTATGTTGTAGGTGCGGGATGCCTGCAGACCAACTCAGAGAAGGTGTCCTCGATCAGAGAGTTTCCAAGTCCACAGAACGCTCGACATGTAATACGGTTTCTTGGACTTTCTGGTTAGTACCGTAGGTGTGTGAAGAATTATTCTTGACTTCGACACCAATCACAAATACTTTAAGAAAAGGTGTTAAATTTGAGTTTGGGGAAGGTGCAATTGCTGCATTTAACCAACTTAAAATGGCACTTACCACTGCTCCAATACTTGAAACACCTGACTATACAAAACCATTCAAGATCTTATGTGACGCCTCAAGCACCAGGGTTGGTTGTGTGTTGTGCCAAGAGGACAGTGAGGGTGTTGAAAAGCCTATTTACTACTTTTCCCATAAACTCACAAAGTCGCAGCGGAACTTTTCTGTTACCGAACAGGAGTGTTTGGCTGCGGTTTTGGGAGCTATGAAATTTCGACCGTACGTGGAAGGCAGCGTTACCACTTCCGGAAAAAAAGTTGAAGTAGATTTGAAGAAAAAAGCGAAGTAGATTGAGAAAATGAAAGTAGATTTCAAAATGAACTTTTTTACACAAATCTATATACCTATGTTTTTTTTTATTTTAAAGATTTTAGCTCTTAAGGACATCCTTATGTTAAATATGTCATTTTAAAGCCGGAAAATAATAGTTTTTGTGAAACATATTTTAATTTATACAATCAATTTCAAACAATAAGAAAAACAGTGCTGAAAATACGCGTTTTTGTACTGTTTTATTTTTTTGTGATTTTCAACTGATTCCAGTGTCCTGACTGTAGAATATTACTAGCTAATTTTTCTTAGATATTGAGCTCACATATTATAAAAGAAATGAAACCTTCAACTTACTGACACATTCGGTTCACTCTATCAAAAAATATCTCGAAAATTTGAACTTTCAAAAAATCGCATTATTAAACTATAATATCAATGTGTTTGGAGCGAGATAAAAATGTCAGGATATTTTGTTCCTACCGTATACTTAAATTCCATAACGTTTGTTTTATTATTTTCATAATTAATGTATATACATATAGACGGGGCTTAAAAGTCATTGATTTGTCATTTTCAAACCGTTTTTTTGATTCATTGAAAACTCAGTTTTAGTCCTCGTTTCCCTAAACCTTTCTCCTTTTCAACCTTTTCTTAAAAAGAAAAAAGATCTAATTTGATTAGTGTTATTAAATGAATATTTTTAAACATGTACATATGTACCTATTGCCGAAAAATGAAAAGGTATCAAAGTTCTTCAAAATTGATTATTTTAATTAATTTCAACCTCAAAAAATTTATCAAAGTAGTATCAAATATATACCAAGACGTCCCATCTCGTACAAATTTTCTACTGAAAATGCCGGGTTACAATCTTGGAACCCGCACTTTGGCTTTTTTATGGGATTTTCAATAATTCTCTCAGCGCTTTTAAAATGGGATACCACACACATTGAAAAAGTCTGCTTTTTTGTCCTTGAAAAGCCCATAACAAAAAGCAAAAGCTCTGGGAGCAGGCCGCAATATTGGAACCCACCATATAAAAATGTACAGTAAAAAAATTGTATGAGATGCGCCTTCTTGGTAACTTTATATTCTTTGATATAATTCTTTGTGCTAATATTTTATTGTATCCATTCAATTTATTTAAGTTATTCAATTAGTCTTTTAATTATATTTTTTTTGTATTACTTACTAGCCGACCCGTGCTCGCGTTGCTTTGCAAGCTTTAAATACACTTATTAATATGAGTAAGGTAAAAGTATATCAAATGCTCCATGAGACTAACCGCAATTTCTACTACCTATATTATTAACAAAAGTTTTATATACATACTTCCATATTCTTTCCGCAACCAAATAAAGAATTTTATTTTCTCTCACTGAAACAGTTTTCAAAAATTAGATTTTGTTGATGTTCGAACATGCACAGTATCTGTGAATTTTAATTATTTTTTATTTCAAAGCTTCTGTTTATACATAATGTATTGCAGTTATATTGTTTTCAGGAAGAAGTAAATAAAATATTGATTTATTTTTTGAGCCCACTCTTAAAAGAGCAACATAAAGTTGACCATGAAAAAAACACATTCCCTAAGATCGACTCCAATAAATTTGAATGATTGACCCTGAGCCTAGTTAATAGTCATACTGAAACATGGTTTAACAGGAAACTGCAGTCGTCTTAATTGAAATGGGAGATCCGTTGGGATCATTGGTATCCTGGGAATAAGGGCATTATGTATTTTCCTACTGCAGGTCCGGTACGAATTTTAAGTTGTATAATGTTCTTGCAAAGCTTTTTAACTTGGAGTCGTGTGCCATTGCACAGGTTTGGGGGACTGAGATTCCTGATTATTAGCATTATAGGTGTACCAATTTTTAAATTTAATTTGTACGGTGGAAGACCTGCTGAGTTGAGAGAATTGAGAAATACTTGAGGGTATTTCAACATTTTCTTTTTGCATCTTTGGATTGCCTCTGAAGTTTGTTTTCTCTTGACCATTTTATATATTCCCAAAATTAATATAGGTAAAAAGAAGGGCAATAAACTAATTTTTGTTTAAATAAAACAAAAAAGAAGCATTGAAAATAACCTACAAAATGATAAAAAAAAAAACAGTGACGGACAAATACTAACGACCGTAGATCTTGGATCTAAATTCTATACATTTTCTGATCCCTTAAGCGGGCACTCCCTTACGCGTATGTTAATGTCAACTCTTATTTTCAGAAATACTTTAACATATATTTTTTTGCATTAATTAAAAACGTTCCCCCTGATTCACAGCGACAATATATGCGATGTCACCAAATCATAAAATTCATAACGGATTTTATTTATGCAGCTGTAGGTAGTCTGTTTTTGTATCCTTTTTCTTGTATTTTAATGTTCATTTTTAGTTTGAATGAATAAAGAATTAGCATTGTAGGTGCAAACATTATTCATATACATTTCCTTTTATAGATATTTTTTATTTTTTCCCTTGGACAGACAACTCCTTTAAACGGACAAAAGTGTTGCGACCGTCACTGTCCGGCTAAGGGAGCTTGCACTGTCTTTTACTCCTTACTCCCCTCAGTTGAAATCAGTAATATTTCATTTTCATAATCTTTAGCAGCTTTGGGGGGGTTCACATTCAACGACAAGTTGATCAACATGTATGTAGTCGGCTCGGGTCGGTCGACATGTCGTTGAATGTGAACCCCCCTATTCACTAACCCGGTCGACCGACCGAGCAAAATATTAAAAAATTTGAACTACACAACAAGTCGGTCGACGGTCGTTCGACTGCTGTTCATATGAACACTAGTCGACAGACCGATGATTTAAATTTTCCGGCTTTTTTCTATTTTTTATATAAGAATTAAATAGCAGGCGTTGAAATAGAATAGAAGTAAAACAACAACTAGAAACGGAAACAAACCAAAATATTGCGGTAATATTAGTGTAAAAAAATTAAATACGCGTTATGATTTTCATTGAATTTTTTTTTTAATGAAATCGGCGGAACTGTCGTAAGGTGTGAACGCTAGCGAAACGACTCGGGTCGGTCGACATGTCGTTCAATGTGAATTGAATGCCCTGCCCATTTTCCTCTCAAAATATGTACATTTATGCAATACTTCGGTTCACTGCAGAAGAAGCAAAAAATATACACACTGCGCACGGCAGCGATGCCCATACTCAAAATATGTATATGTATCAGTGGCGTGGCGTGGATGATTTCAAATGGTAAGTCGAAAAAATTTAGTTACCCGTAACTAAATTATGAATGTCTACCTTAAATTTCCTATATCGCATATTTCCACGCCATGATATAAGTACATAATTGCTTTAAAAATGCTTTATAAACACTATAGACATAGTCATAAAAGATTTAATTTACAATAAAATAAATAGACAAACTGATTTTTTCAAAGAAAAGCCTTCCTGACTTACTCAATGAACTTTACACAGCAGCGCAGCGGATACATACAAAACTATATCTTCTCCAACTCGACATACCCCAAATAAAACAAATATAACTTATAAAATTTCTCGCTGAATAGCACAAATTGGTTTCATTTGCTCTTGTTCCCTTACCATTCATTCGGACAGAAAATTCCCTAAATAAGACGCAAAAAATCGAGTTATTTTTTTGCATTGAATAGAGAGCATGACACCTCTCTGTTCACACACGCTTTCTTTTGGAAAAAAATAGCACGGTTTTTTTCACAGGAGTACACACATATTTTAACTATTCATTTAGATTCATGTTGCTCGTTATTTAATAAACATGTTTTAATGTTGAAAGGTAGAATTTCAAAAGGTAACTCGATAGGAATCGTGTTGTATGGACGCCACGCCACTGATATGTATGTATGTAACATTTTGGTTCGCTTAAGAAGAAGGAAAAAATACGCATTGGCTTGGCCGTCGTCCTTACAAAAAGTCAACAATTTATTGAGTGGAATGATAGGAGGAATAAAAAATGAGTGGATGAGATGGACAGAGATTTAGAAGCAAA
Organism: Epistrophella euchroma; assembly: GCA_947049315.1. Lineage (NCBI taxonomy): Eukaryota > Metazoa > Arthropoda > Insecta > Diptera > Syrphidae > Epistrophella > Epistrophella euchroma. Next base: position 55,089,960 of record OX346247.1, on the reverse strand, counting down.
TACACAAAAGAAAATGCATAAAACACGGAACGATAATGAAATGAGACAACGCAGCAACCCAGTCATGGCGATTGAATCGAATTCATAGATGCAAAAATACAAAAAGTTTATAAACTTATAATTAGTAAATAAATTTATTTCTCAGCTTAGAAGTACAATTAAGAAATGATTTAGGGCTTAAAATTTGCATAAAACTATTGACTTTATACAAAAAATCCCATTTCTGTAAAATATCAAGCAGGTTTAAAAGCATAATTGAATATGTTGGTCAACTTCTACAAAAAAGTGTACGAAATTTTTTTAAAAGTTAATAATCTAATTCAACAAATATTATTAACAAATACAAAATATCTATTTACATGCTTCAAAGAATAAGGCTTGATTATTTATTATTTCACTGCTTAAAATTCTTCTTTAAGAGAGAGAAACTGCGAAGAGATCTGATCTTATCTCTTCGCAGTTGTTCTCTCTTAAAAACGAATTTCAAACAACGAAATAATACATAATAAAGTATTTCTCGTCGTCACGTTGCGTCTTTTTTTTCAATTTTTCGAACTTTATGACGTGACGGGACGACGATAAATGCTTAATTATGTATTATTTCGCTGTTTAAAATTCTTTTTTAAGAGAGATAAACTGTAAAGAGATCACGTCACGCCGACGTCTCATTTTCTCGTCGCATTGTGAAACAAGGCTGTTTCACAACGCGACGAGAAAACGAGACGTCAGCGTGACGAGATCTCTTCTTAGTTTCTCTCTCTTAAAAAAGAACTTTAAACATTGAAATAATGCATAATAAAGCATTTCTCGTCGTCTCGTTACGTCATAAAGTTCGAAAAAATGAAAAAAAGACGCAATGTGACGACGAGAAATACTTTATTATGTATTTTTTCGTTGTTTAAAACTTGTTTTAAAGAGAGAACAACCGTGAAGAGATCTCGTCACGCTGACGTCTCGTTTGCTTGTCGCATTGTGAAACAGCCTACAGCCATCAAACTTTATGACGTGACGTGACGACGAGATTATTATGTATTATTTAATTGTTTAAATTTCTTTTTTAAGAGAGAACAACTACAAAGTGGTTTCGTTGAGGCTGTTTCACAATGCGACGAGAAAACGAGACGTCAGCGTGACGAGATCTCTTCACAGTTGTTCTCTCTTTAAAACGAGTTTCAAACAACGAAATAATACATAATAAAGTATTTCTCGTCGTCACGTTGCGTCTTTTTTTCAATTTTTCGAACTTTATGACGTGACGAGACGACGAGAAATGCTTGATTATGTATTATTTCACTGTTTAAAATTCTTTTTTAAGAGAGAGATTCTGCGAAGAGATCTCGTCACGCTGTCGTCTCGTTTACTCGTCGCATTGTGAAACAGCCTTCACAATGCGACGAGAAAACGAGACGTCAGCGTGACGAAATCTCTTCGCAGTTGTTCTCTCTTTGAAACTGCAAAATTCTCTTGCGATTTCTCTTTTGGTTTGCTTCTGATTGCAAAGGCACTTTTACACACTGCAAATTTTATCTCTGCGTTTTTTATCCCTTTTCCTTCTCATTCCATCTTCGTATACTTTGCGTAAGTGAAAAGGTTTCATCTATATGAACTCTTTACTCCACTTGATATAGCGAAGTTCACAGTGTAGAACAGTGTTTCCCAAAGCGTGGTACGCGTACCCCTGGGCATAGAGTACCTATATTATCTAGAGAACCGACTTAGCGGATCGTTCTCTTTCACCCTACAAGCTGTAGTGAGAGAATGGGACCATTTTGTCGACTATTCGTTGCGCACGTATTAGTGATCCCGTGCATTTGAAATGGAACCCCATCCACCACTGCTGTAACAAATAGTATACACGTTTTTGCTCAATTATGATGGGTTCCTGCGCTCAGATATTTAAAATAAGAATACGTTAAATTCAAAAATTGAAATTTAAAAACAAAATTTCAATAAAATTACTTTAAACAAAATGTTTAATGGACCGAAACAAATTTGTTTAGTGTTTTCTTGCTTTTAGCATTCAAATCTAGTAATATTCATGTATATTTATGTTGAAAATGCGACTTTATAAAAAAATAACTGTGTTTGAATCCACGATTCACACTGATTCACGAATAGGAAAAAAAGAGTAAAATAAGAGAATTTTCTCTTACTCATCTCAAATAAATTTTGCGGGTGTTTTAGGCAAGAGGGGTACGAGTCGGTTCTCTAGATAATATAGGTACTCTATGCCCCTGGGGGTACGCAAACAGTTTTTTGGGGGTACGCACAGATCTGTCTTTTGTCTGTGTGAAGTAAGCAAGCAGGTAACATTTTTGATTAGAAAAAAGCAAACAAAAAATAAATAGAAAAATATTTTAAATTGTTTTTAATTAGTTTTCATGTATGCTTTGTACTATCACAATAACTAGTAAAATCGGAAATATGGAAAAGGGCTTGGATGCCCATATTCATACCTAGATCGCTCAGCTCTTTATTTTAAACTTCTATACCTTTTTTCTGGGCTTTTGAAATAAGCGCAAATTCAGTTTTCACCGCTAGCATGTGTGCTCTCACCAAATAAAAGTCCTTTTTCGAATTTCAACAATGAATTCGCAACATATTTTTAAACGCAAACTGCAAAAGTATTTTCTTCGAAAATGCAAATACAAATTCTACTGCATTAACGCTGTTTTCGTTAATGCATGTTTGCTTAAGTCGCTTGATCAAAAACATCAACTACTGCGGTTCAGCTATATGCAGTACAAAAGTTGACGTGATGAAAAAGGCAGACAAAATGATTTCTTCTTAACTTCTTGTCAGATATGTGAACTGGAAACAATATAATCAAGAATCTGAACTGTTGACACTATCTCAATAAATATGCCTGTTTTTTAATTTGTACGACGTCGTAGAATTTGCTGTCAAAATCAGTAGGAAAAAAAACTCAAGTTAGCGACGAGTTCTGAAAGTTGCAAGTAAACACACAGACTGAATAAATAAATTTTTTACCGAATTAATTAATAATTATGTTTTGTTTTAGCTTTTGTTCAAAAACGTCAAATGCGATTGCAAAAAAAAATTATTTGATGTTTATCACAAGGTTTGTTTGCAAGCAGGACGATTGAATATTTGACAATTGCAACTTCTGCATCATAAATTCCGTCCAAATTGGCTTTGATTTGACGTTTTTGAAAACGGCAGAAATCTGAAATTTAAGCTTTAAGCCTTCGAGTATTCAAAGCACTCGCATTAGAAAAAATAACATTTTATCTTCTATACCTTAAAATACTAATTTTTTATTTCGTTTATAAACTACAAAAGTAAAGATTAAATATAACGGAGGGTACTCAGGCCTACGAAAATTTTAAAAGGGGTACGGCAATGTCAAAAGTTTGGGAAACACTGGTGTAGAAGATGAATTGAAATAAAAAATACTCCAACAATAACGAAAAACACCAAAAAAGAAAGGGCGATAACGCTGCAATCTCTTCAACCTCTGCAATTTCGTCTACCCCGGCCACCACAAACGTCCCTCGCCATAGTTTTTCGAAATCGCAAGAGAATTTCGCAGCGTGTAAAAGCAGTCTATTTATCGTCGTCACGTTGCGTCTTTTTTTCAAACTTTATGATGTGTCGTGTCGACGAGAAATACTTAATTATGTATTATTTCACTGTTTAAAATTCTTTTTTTAAGAGAGAGAAACTGCGAAGAGATATCGTCACGCTGACGTCTCGTTTACTCGTCGCATTGTGAAACAGCCTTGTGTCTTTTTTTCAATTTTTCGAACTCTATGCTGTGACATGACGACTAAAAATTCTTAAGTATATGTATTATTTCACTGTTTAAAATTCTTTCGAGAGAACGACTGCGAAGAGATCTCGTCACGCTGACGTCTCGTTTTCCCGTTGTATTGTGAAACAGCCTTGATTGACCGCAATGAACAATGAAATAATACATAATAAAGTATTTTTCGTCATCACGTTGCGTCTATTTTTCAATTTTTTGAACTTTATGACATGACGTGTATTATTTCACTATTTAAATTTCTTTTTTAAGACAGAACAAATGTGACGAGATTTGTTCCCAGTTGTTCTCTCTTAAAAACAACTAAACAAACTAAACAACTAAACAATACAGAATAAATTATTACTCGTCATCACGTCACGTTAAAAAGTTTGAAAAATTGAAAAAAAAAAAAAAAACGAAACGTGGCAACGAGAAACAATTTATTATGTATTATTTTATTGTTTGAAACTCGTTTTTAAGAGAGAACAACTGCGAAGAGATCTCGTAACGCTGATGTCTAGTTTTCTCGTCGCATTGTGAAACAGCTTTCGTGCTGTTCAATTAATTTGTATTGTTTACAAATAAATTTGTGCTGTGCTGTGTGACGTCACACGCGCCGGTCACGTCTCAATGTGTGCCTAGCCTTAAAACTGTATAAACGCTCATGATTTTTTTTTCAGGCGACTGCCATATCGGATCCTTCTCGCAATTTTTCGACTTTAGAACCAGGTCGACAATCTTCTTCATCATCATCTGTAGTTGGAAGCGCTTGTCAGTCAAGGAACTTAACTCTATCAAACAGTTTTGATTCGAAATCCAATATATCGAGTAATTTCCCAATGGGATTTCAAATGTCAGCTGAAGCAACTAAGCTTTTTTACACACTGCAAGAAAGTCCACTGCCGGAAGTATGTGATATGAATATAATTATCTGATTTTAATACAATAACTTTTTGTTTTAAAGCAACGTCATGGGGAATCGTCTCGATTTTTATCACCACAAATGTATCAGACCCACTTGCATGGAAATACTACTGAACAGCAATTTTCAATTAGAAACTGTGATATAGATAGCTCAGCAAAGGATAAGAAAATCAGGTGTGGGTAAGTGCTAAAACGGCGTAGCCCATTTTATGACTGTTCTGAAACCGGAAATAAAAAGAGGCTGTATTTTATTTTGACTTACTTTACGTTTTTGAATACCACGACTACAAATGGATGAATTCCATCGATTTTCTTTTGAAGCAATTTTCTAAAATATTGGTGCCGAAACATAACAAGCAAAAAAAATAAAACAGATCTTGGATTTTTTTATTAAAAAAAATGAATTTGTTTTTAATTCCAAAAATTTAAAAACAAAAATTAAAAAAGTTAAAGCATTTTTTGTTTAAAAAAATCGTATGGAATCCCTAATTAAAAAATTGGCAGAACAAATGTAGATTCAAGGTTGCGAGTTTTTGAAAAATCTTTAAGCCATAAGTCAGTAGGTGACTTATGAATTAAATCAAAATTAAACCATAAGCCAGTCAGTGACTTACGAAATAAAAGAAATTTAAATCATAAGCTAGTTAGTGACCTATGAATTAAAAAAAAATTCATTCATAAGCTAGGTGTAGTGACTTATGAATTGAAAAAAAATTAAATTAATTGGCTGGTTACTGACTTATGAATTTAAAAAAAAATTAATTCATAAGCCAGCTAGTGATTTGTGAATTAAAACAGATTTAATTCATAAGTCAGCTAGTGACTTATGAATTAAAAAAATTTAATTCATAAGTCATATAAAGGACTTATGAATTTAAACAGATATAAATCATAAGCTAGTTTTTGACTTATGAATTAAAAAAATTAAATTTGTTTAAGGCCAATCTAAATGTTTAAGAAAATTATACCATTTGTAAATTTATCAGTAGAGGGCGATTCAGTCACTTTAATTTCCACCATATTTGCATATTTTAACATGCATGTACATTTTTTCATTTCCTGTAAGGCTCGCTCTTTCTTTCTCTCTTCTTTTCTTGATCGCCAACTTGGTAAGACGTGAATTTTGACCAGAAATAAATTATAATTATTAGAACTCGAAGTTGTATATTTTTCATTTCGGAACCATCCTCATCATATTTGGAAACTACCCCAAACATTGGTCCTTCGAGCCGGATTATAATTTATAAAATTGAGGTTAATAAATTCATCAAATTACCATAACTTTCATCAAATTAAAGTTGTGCCATCGACGATCGTGTAAGCTTTCATGCTTACATTTTGCATCCCGAGCACATCAATTACCATCATCAATTTATCTCCAAAAATCTGAGTTGGATAAGTAAAGCATCATATACTCCCGCTCAGAAACATTTGCCAAGATCATCTTCCCAGCGAGAGAAAAGCACATGCAAATATTCTCTACCTGCATTAATACCGTGGGTTCTTTCCTCAAAAACACCAACCATCACCATTCACCAGAAAAGAGACCAGAGCCAGTTGTAATCCAAAAACGATCGTAACACGACCATCATATCGCACAACGCAGCGCACACGTTCTACCTCCCAATCTTCAGACCACATCAACTCGCAATCATAATCCGCATTGACAAAATCATCTTAACTAATCAACACCGAATCATCTTTAATTACCTATCTTACATCTCAACTCATATCATCATATAAACATTATCATCTCTAAATCACCTGTATCATATCATCATTTGAACACCTTCATCATCCATTTGCACTATTCACTCATATCGTTATCGAAAAACCACGTGTAATCATCAATCAGTCATAATTCAGCCAGCATAATACCAAGCATCATCGAATCATCTGTAATCATCATTAACCAATGATCATTGAAATTCATTGTGTGTACCTACCTAATCATCATCATCTGGAACAACGATAAGAAGATAAAACATAGCATCAGGCACTAAGTCATTTCATCAAAACACAGCGACAGCATCAGCAGAGCTGCAAAGCAGTCGAGCAGGCAATACCAAAAATCAGCAACAGGTTTGTGTAGTGCAAAGTGTATTTATTTATTTATAATTTCTTTAAAACAAAAAATAGTTTTCTTTCAATTTAACAATTTTTATTTAAAAAAAATATCTGCAAGAATTCGTTTTGTTATAATTATATACACTTACATATTAAACTTACAGTGAGTTACATTGGTTGTTTTCAGTTTGTTTGTGCATTGGCCATACAGTAGACATTGTGCTACAGTACAATTATTGTACTTTAATTTGCATTGATTCTTTTCACATCTATTTAAAGCCAGATTTGTTTTTTTTGTGCACTCTTTCTCGTCCATTTTTTAATTGAAAAATATGACTTCCTTGTCAGAATTTATTTTTGTGGCTGACCTTTTGGTTAAAGCGTATGATGCATTTAAGAAAATATCGGAAAGTTCACATACTATTGACTCTTTAGAGGCGCGCAAAATTGAAGTAAAGGAATTATGGTCTGATGTTAAAGTAGCCTTTATAAAGTGTACCCGCGATGCTACAGATCTTGAAAAGAAAAAAAAGGAATATGTCCTCGAAACCATTGAGGCAAAATATAATTCTACTAATGAAACCTTTATATCATTTCATGGAGATCTTTTGCGTCTGATCTCAAGATTAAAAAATGAAAATACGAGTTCTGTTAATGTGGATTTATCAGATTCATTTCAATGTATCAAAGTACCAGCTTGCGATACCGATTTCTTTTATGGTGACTATCTCACCTGGCCGTCTTTTAGAGACATGTTTGAAGCCGTCTATAAAAAACATCCTAAGTTAGGACAAGTGCAAAAGTTGTTTCACCTGCGGTCAAAAACGAAAGGTCTTGCACATGCTATAGTTTCAAAATTCCCTTTGACAAACGATAGTTTTGACTTAGCCTGGGAAGCATTACAAAATGCTTATGAAAACAAAAGAATTTTAGTAAATAACCAGGTAAAGGTTTTATTTAATTTACCGCGAATGCAAGTGGAATCTGCAAAAGCAATTAAGGCCTTGCAAAGCTCAATAAACGATTGTTTAGCAACTTTAAAATCACACAAAATTGAAACTTTAAATTGGGATCCAATTTTAATATATGCATGTTCGAACCGTTTGCCCACAGAAACTCTTTCCCTTTGGGAGCAATCAATTGATAACCCAAGTGAAGTTCCCACTTGGACTCAATTGGACAAGTTCTTAGAATCGCGTTATAGGATCTTAGAATCTATCTCAGATGTTCAATCAACATCAAACAATAGTTTTACTAAAAAGGGCAATAACGCTAAATATAACAACATTAATTTATCGCAAAACAAAATAAAGGCTTTTCACACAAAATCATTTAATTTTTCTTGCAAATTTTGCAAAGGACATCATCCTCTTCGTAACTGTTCCAAATTTTTGGAACTACCAGTCAAATCTCGATTTGAATTTGTTCGCAACAACGATTTTTGTACGAATTGCTTAGCTGTCACACACACAAGCAATAATTGCAAAAGTTTATATACTTGCAACACCTGTAAGGGTCATCATCATACCTTATTACATTTTGCACCTTCTTCTGCGTCTACCTCACCTCAAAATACAACTCGTTCATCACCAAAAGTTCTATTAACAACAGCTGATAATGAAAACACTTCAGACATAGCAAACATACAGTCCACATCACAACCATTATCGAATTCATTTAACCATCACAGTTCCTACCATACAACTAATGATAGAAATGTTTTACTTGCAACAGCGTTAATAAAACTTATCCATAATGAAAATCATTACGTCTTGCGAGCATTAATTGATCCTGGATCTGAAGTATCCTTCATTTCAGAATCAATGTTCAATCGACTACAACTCCCATTTCGTCAAATAAATTCTCAAATCTGTGGAATAAATTCAGCTTATGCGGCCACCGCTCGGAAGCTTTGTATTTTCTCTCTTGTAAATGAAGAAAATCCTCTTCAACCAATAACTGGACAAGCTTTAGTTATAAAACATTTGACAAGTTATCTACCCTTTTCATCTTTCCAGCTTACCGATCAAAATCAGTTATCAGATCTCAAATTAGCAGATCCAACCTTTAATAGGTCGTCTCAAGTTGATTTCTTAATAGGAGCTGACTTTTATCCAACCATTATGCGGCCTGGAATTCTGCATATTTCAAATTCACTCCTGGCTCAAAATACACTTTTTGGCTGGATTTTGTCTGGCCCTCTACCAAGGCCTTTAAACACTTTTTCAACTTTTATTTCTACCTTACCGGAAACTGGTCTTGAAAATCAAATAAAAAGATTTTGGGAGCTGGAAGAAATCCAAGACGTTAAACTTGCCTCTAATGCAGATCAGTACTGCGAGGAGTTATATGAAAGTACTACCAAAAGAGCATCGAATGGTAGATACATAGTTAGGCTACCATTCAAAACTGAAAATAATTGTCTTGGATATTCTAGACAAATAGCATTAAACCAATACATACGTTCTGAAAGAGCTCTTGCTAAAAACCCAACTTTACAATCCAATTATAATGAAGTTATTTCTGAATACTTGACCTTGGGTCATATGCGAAAGGTTGAGCCATTTGAGAAAGTAGACAACGGTGTAGTTTCATCATACTACCTTCCTCACCATGCCGTTATAAAGCCCGAAAGTGTTTCAACGAAAGTTCGCGTTGTCTTTAACGCCTCGAGCGCTTCAAGTAATGGAAATAGTTTGAACGACTTATTGAATGCTGGGCCTGTACTTCAAAGAGATCTTACCACTCTAATAATTCGCTGGCGTTTTTTCAAATACGTTTTTAACGGCGACATTGAGAAAATGTATCGCCAAATTTTAGTGGATCAACAAGATACATCCTTTCAGCGAATTCTATATCGTAGCTCTCCGAGCTCAGAGATAGAAGATTATGAGTTACTTACTGTCACCTTTGGTGTTAACTGTGCCCCGTATCTGGCACTCAGAACACTGCTAAAACTAGCAGATGATGTGGAACAAAATTATCCACTTGCTTCAAAAATTATTAGATCAGATTTCTATGTAGATGATGTCTTATCCGGTGCTCATGATCTTGACACCGCCTTAAAATCACAAAATGAGTTAATCGCAGCTTTTAATTCAGCAGGTTTTGCAATTCGTAAATGGACTTCAAACACTTCTTGTCTTTTGAATCACCTGCCACCTGACCATGTTCTAAGTGAACACTTTTTAAATTTAGATGATGGCAGCTCGGTCAAAACTCTGGGCGTTCGATGGAACGGCAAAGAAGATTATTTTTATTTCATAACTCAACCGTATACAATTTCTGCCTCTTCCTCTAAACGAGAGGTATTCTCGCAAATATGTCGCCTTTTTAATCCCGCTGGATGGCTTGCTCCAGTGATTATAACTGCAAAAATCTTAATGCAGCAAATCTGGTCTGAGGGCACATCCTGGGATGAGCATCTTTCACCGGCTTCAGCCGAAAGATGGAATAAATTTATAATCAATCTACCTGAAATACAAAGATTTAGAATACCACGTTGGACTGGTTATAGGCCTTCATCAACCGTTCAGTTTCATGGATTCTGTGACTCCTCAGAACAAGCGTTTTCTGCAGCTCTTTACATTCGAGTTCTAAATAACGATGATGATATTGATTCCTATCTCATCTGCGCGAAAACCAGAGTTGCACCTATCAAGCAGATATCCCTTCCACGTTTAGAGCTGTGCGGGGCTGTTCTGCTTTCAAAGCTTATTAAATGCTATATTCCGAACCTTCCAGTCAACTCATACGAGACATTTTTGTGGACGGACTCCTCCATTGTCCTAGCTTGGCTCAACAGGCCAGCTCGTACCTGGAAAACATTTATTGCCAACAGGACAACCTTAATACATGAAAATGTAGGAGACACGAAATGGAGACACGTTAAGTCAGCAGAAAATCCTGCTGATCTTGCGACACGTGGAATTCCACCTCAAGATCTTCAGATTAACTCTCTTTGGTGGAAGGGACCTAAATGGCTACGGCAGCCAGAATGTCAATGGGCACTGAGTCATCCAAATTTTGTTCAGAAAGAAAATTTAGAATTCAAACCAATAAAAGCTTTATGCATATGCACTCAACCATTAGAAGACATTCTTGATAGATTTTCCTCTCTTCCGCGAGCTTTGAGAGTGCTTTCATATGTTTATCGATTCTTTAATCATGCATTTATCAATAAGGATAAAACTGCTCGGCCTGAAACTTGGACTATTAGTCAGACAGAAGTCAATTTTGTGAAGAAAAAACTTATTCAGTTGGCTCAGAGAAAATACTACTCTACTGAGTACCGCCTTTTATCCGATAGGAAACCAATACATAAAAAAAGTCCTTTACTTTCACTCAATCCAACTCTGGATTCTCACAAAATCCTTAGGGTTAATGGAAGATTAAGCAATGCTGCTCTTCCTTATAACGAACGTTATCCAATTATTATACCTTATAATTCACGTTATGCATGTCTTCTTATCGATTTCCTTCATGAGCTTTCTATGCACGGAGGTAATGCACTTATTTTGAGGCTGGTGAGACACGAAGTTTGGATTCCGAAGCTCAAAATTTTAATTAGGTCTCGACTTCATCTTTGCAAAACATGTGTTATACACGAAAAACAAATGCAAAAACAGATAATGGCTGCGCTTCCTACTGAACGCTGTACCTTTTCTCCGCCGTTCACTTACACAGGTATTGATTTCGCTGGTCCATTTGATATAAAAAGCTTTAGCGGACGGAATTGCCGCATTTCTAAGGGGTACACTTGTGTCTTCGTGTGTTTTTCGACAAGGGCTATTCATTTAGAAGCAGCAAGTGACCTTTCATCCAAAGTTTTTTTAGCAGCCTTTTCAAGATTTGTCGCGAGAAGAGGGCTTCCAAAAGAAGTTTTTTCCGACCACGGCACAAATTTTGTAGGTGCTAATAACATTCTCAAAAGGGATTTTCAAGCACTACTTGATTCAGTTTCAAAAAAAATATCAGATAACTATAATATCCAGGGGCTTACATGGAACTTTATTCCACCTGGATCTCCTCATATGGGCGGCTTGTGGGAAGCCGGTGTGAAGAGTTTTAAAACCCACTTTAGAAAGGTCGTTAAAAATAACAAACTTACATTTGAAGAATTCTCTACCGTCCTGGCTCGTATCGAAGCCTGTTTAAATTCGCGGCCAATATCAGCTATATCAGATAATCCAAATGACTTATTAGCTCTTACTCCTGGTCATTTTTTGCGTGGTGGTCCTCTGCTTACTGCTCCCGAACCGGAAATAGTTGGTAATTCTCTTTCGATTATTAACCGATGGGAGAAACTTAAATGCTTACAACAAGAATTTTGCCGTCGTTGGAAGGAAGAATACCTCAAAGAGTTACATAAACGTTATAAGTGGCAGGTTCCTCAACCTAACGTACAAATAAATGATTTAGTTGTCATCAAAAAGGAGAATCTTCCTTCTACCGAATGGCGTCTTGGACGTGTGATCAAAACCCATGCTGGGACGGATGGAAAAGTTAGAGTTGTCACGATAAAAACTAAATTTGGTGAAATTACAAGACCGATAGTAAAAGTTTGTGTTCTTCCAACACAACCAAAGTGAAACCAACTGAGGATGCTTTATCTGAAAACTTCAAAATATATATTTTTTAGATGGAGTATCTATAAACTCACATTTTAATAATTAAATAACCTAATTATTCTATTGAATCCCTTGATAGATTGATCATTTTGAATTTTTTAGATCGAGTATCTTTTTACACTCAATATGATTTTATTTAATCGAATTTTAAAAAAAAAAAAATATTTTAGATGGAGTATCTATAAACTCGCAAAATAGTATTAGACATCGAAACGAGTTCTTAAAGATACCTAGTTAGATACCTTTCTAAACATCGAAAAAAAAAAAAAAAAACTCAACATTTATGTAAGTATCTAAGACACAAATTAAGTATATAGTTTTGTATTTGTATTTTTCTTATATACATATTAGATATCTTTCTTATTCTTATTTCATTGATGTTTGCACTACACTACCTATAAATTATCAAACAAACAATAACATAAAATTGAATGAATTAGAACAAAAAAAAAAAGCTAGGATTAGAATTGTAACCGTTAGGGTGTAGCTAGGTCATTTCTTTAGCCGCATCACGGCAAGGCGGCCGGTAATGTTTAAGGCCAATCTAAATGTTTAAGAAAATTATACCATTTGTAAATTTATCAGTAGAGGGCGATTCAGTCACTTTAATTTCCACCATATTTGCATATTTTAACATGCATGTACATTTTTTCATTTCCTGTAAGGCTCGCTCTTTCTTTCTCTCTTCTTTTCTTGATCGCCAACTTGGTAAGACGTGAATTTTGACCAGAAATAAATTATAATTATTAGAACTCGAAGTTGTATATTTTTCATTTCGGAACCATCCTCATCATATTTGGAAACTACCCCAAACAAAATTCAAGGACTTAAATTAAAACAGACTTATGAATTAAAACAGATTGAAGTCATAAGCTAGTTAGTGACTTATGAATTTAAAAAAAATTAATTCATAAGTCAGCTGTTATATAAATTTAAAAAAAATAAATTAAAAAAATTAATTTATAACCCAGCTAGAAACTTGTAAGCTTATTTTTGCTGCATAATTGTTATCAACGAAAGTGGTTTTCGTATACAGCTCCTAAAATATAAGGAAGGCCTAACATGGTGCGAAAAAGATGTTATTTTTGGCGGATTTTACGGCCGCCTCTCTCATAAGTCACTAACTACATAGCTTCTTAATTAATTTTTTTTAATTCATAAGTATCTAACTTATGATTTAAATCTGTTTTAATTCATAAGTCACTACAGCTGGCTTATGAAATATTTTTTTTTTTAATTCATAAGTTACTAGAAGGGTTATGAATTAAATTTTTTTAATTCATAAATCACTAGATGGCTTTTGAATTATTTTTTTTTAATTCATAAGTCACTTACTAGCTTATGACTTAAAGCTTTTTAATTCATAAATCCTGTAGATGACTTATGAGCCAATTGGTTGGCTTATGAATTATGACTTATGACTTAAATCTGTTTTAAGACACAAGTCACTAACTAGCTTATGAATTAATTCTTTTTAATTCATAAGTCCTTTAGTGGCTTATGAATTAATTTTTTTTTTTCATAACTCGCTAACCAGCTTATGACTTAAATCTGTTTTAATTTTTAAGTCACTAACTGGCTTATGAATTAAATCTGTTTTTATTAATTAATCACTAACTAGCTTATCAATTATTTTTTTTTAAATTCATGAGTCACTGACTATTATAGCTTGTGACTATTATAGCTAAGAAGTGAATTAAGCTTATGCAACTCTGTTTCAGAATGGAATAATTATTTACAGTAGTGCTACACTGAACCAAAAAGGTACGTAAATATAAGCAAAAAGTTAATTGTGACAAAAACCGGTTTCTTATTATTTGTCAAAAAACGCATTTATTATTAAACCGTTTGTTATTGCCATTATCAACAAAAAAATATAAACGCGTTAATTGTGATAAAAACGGTTTATTAATTTCAATAAATAGCATTTATTGCGACAGTGATCATTAAAAAAAAACGTAACGTTAGCCCTTAATAAACTCGTTTATTAAAATTGATAAACAATTTATTTCGACAGTGAACAGTAATTTATTAATTTAACAAATTTGTTTATTAAAAATAAACAACCGTTTATTATTTTCGTTTGATAACATAATAAACCCGTTTGTTAAATAATTTAATGCGTTTGTTACGACAATGAAAAGGCTTTATTAATTTAATAAATTCGTTTATTAAAAATAAACAAGCGTTTATTATTTTCGTGTGTTAACGTAAAAAATCCGTTCATTAAATTAATTAATGTGATTATTACGACAGCGAACAGGCATTTATTAATTTAATAAATTTGTTTATTAAAAATGAACAACTGTTTATTATTTTCGTTTGTTAATGTAATAAACGCATTTATTAAATTGATTAATTGATCACGCCCGTGAACAGGATTTTATTAATTTAACAAACCTTTTTATTAAATAAATGATCCCATTTATTAATTTGGTTTATTAAATTAATAAATCCATTTATTAAAAAAACGAACAGGTTTATTAAAATAAACCCGCTCTTTGTGCTGGATTTACACGACCTGCAAAATGTCAATATTTCTGCAGAAATAGTGGCGTTTTGTTGGTCCCATGAATCATGCATACTGTTCGACTTACACCACTGAAAAAATTCCATTTTTTCTGCCAAATTTAGCCACTTATTATCATAAACGTGTTTTATGATAATAACTGAATAGATAATGGTAGATATTATAGCTATATGTCAATCGTGTTGATCCAGCAGTAGTTTTCCCTATACAAAAGAAAAAGAATATTTTTATTACTGTTAAAATCAAAGGGGAACGAAAACTTTCAGCAACAAACCTGTTCACAGCGCCAGTGAGTCATTTCATCTTGCATCTTATACTCAAATCAAATCTCTGTTGAAAATTGAAAAGCTTAAACTGAAAATTGAGAAGTCCGAGCTAAAAAAATGACATATGTACTTGTTTTGTTTCCAATACTCGTGTTTTATTTTATATAGAACTCTTAGCTAGCTGTCTTGCGCAAATTTCTTTTTTGATTTTTGTTTAAATATTGTGTTTCGATAAAACCCCAAAATGAGGAACGAGCAGTCGCGTAATGAAGGTTGAAAAGATTAAAAATTTTGAAACACATATCTACAGCTCTAATAAAATTTTTAAATATAAATTTTACCGCATCAAAATACAAGAAAATATCTTTAAAATTAAAAATTGATTCACCGTGAACAATTATGAATGGCTGAACATGCTCAGCCATTTCATTTAGGAATCTTATATGGTCCTCGATTTGTTTACTGGCTGAACAGAATAGAATGACGGAACTGAAGACGCAGACGGAACTGGAAGAGTTGTCAAAAAGTGTCGTACGTTATTTTTTTTACATGCCCACAATGCAGCTGTACAGCTTTGAAGGTATTTTGAAGAAAAACAAAAGAATGTTATTGTGTACAAGCTCAGAATTCACATTTTTTGTTTCCAATAATTTTCCTTTTAATAAATAATTTTTTTCGCGATACAAATAACCACAATATTTTTTTCCGACCCAAAAAGTTGTTTTTTTCTTCATACAAATTGAAACGTCAAAAGTGCCGTACGTCAAAAGTTAAAAGTTGGTGAACTCTTCCGTCTGCGTCTGCGTCTCCGTATGCGTCTACGTTCCGTTGTGTTCGCAACATTGAATTTGCGTGTATTCAATATTTTGACAGCTATTCCGGCTCCGTCTCCGTTTCCGTCTGCGTCACCATTCTGTTCAGCCAGTTATTGTTGCACCGACCCAAACAAATGCATTTTGTGAGTCCTTTATTGTGAAGCGGTTAAAGCTCTCCCTGTCTTTTTTATCCTTTCTAATTATTTTTTGAAATGGAACAAAGTATCCGTGTAGGGACCATATTAAAGCTGCATCTTTGCAATCTGAAAAATATGAGAAACTTTGTTGAAATTTTTAAATAAATTCATTTGAATGGTAACTAAACAAAAAATTAAGGTAAAATAATGTCAAATTGCCTGTTAAAGTAGTTGTTAATGTGAACTCATCTTCATATTTCAAAAAATATCGTATTTCATTATAACCCCAAAATGAGGAACAAGCAGTCAGGTATTGAAGGTTGAAAAGATACAAAATTTTGAAACACATATCCACAGGGACATTACTGTTCGTATTTTACATAAATGATATGATTTGTGTTATTCGCAGTGCAAAACTAAGATTGTTTGCAGACAATGCGTTGTTTTATATTTCAGCGATGTTAAACCAATGCAACTTAAGAACCTGTGTAAATTTATTTTCGCTGCATTGGAAAAAGCTGCACATCTGTTTTGGGCTTAACAGTTGCTACAGCAAGATCTTGAATCGTCAAATAAACCGAAGAAGAACTGCGTGTTTTTGTTCCAATGCCGCTCCCTGACTTGTCGATGCGGTATCGTTTCGGTTAGTTTTCTGGAAAATGCTCAAAAAAGTCTCGTTAAGAAGTTTAAAAAAAATTTACTCTAGGAAGTGCCACCTTTCAATTGATGCATCACATTATATGAAAAATCGACCTTTAAATGCAATTTGCGGCCAAACTAGACGTGCTAGAGCCATCAAAGTTTACAACTTTAAACTTGACTTGCGGTTTAACTAAGCGACCTCGCGACTTAAAAACTGCCAGTTCTAAAAAATAAAAAAAAAGCTGGTAAAAAAGGTTTTTTCCAAAACTTTCAAAAAAATAAATAAATAGATAAATAATAAACAAATAAATTCTTGCTGTCAAACCTACAAAATATGGAAGGTAGTTTCAAAATTATACACTACATGACCTGGGGCCTATTTCACCAAACACTTTTCACTTTGCAACTTTTCACTTTTACTTTGCAAAATTCGTTTCACCAAACGCAAATTTGCAAAGAGGAAATTATTGAAATGAAAAGTTTTCCTCTTTGCAAATTACGTTTCACCAAACGCAAATTTGCAAAGTGAAAAGTTCTTTTCTGCAAAGTGAAAAGTTTTGTTGATTTGAAAAAATATTGTACTTTTCGTTTCACCAAACAAATAAACTTTGCAAATTATATTTAGAATTTTGAAAAGTTTTTCAGTAATATGCAAAGAAAAATTTTCATTTGCAAATAAGCGTTTTGTTATAAAAAGTTGTGGGAAAATAATAATAAAAAATAAAAATAACCATTTTGAAAACGAAGAAGTATAAATAATTGTAATCAAAAAGTAGTTAAGTTAAGAATTATCTTTGATATCGGAAATAATTTTTCGACAAAAGAGAGTTTTTTTTTTAATTGGCAATAAACTACAATTAGACAGTCAAAGGAATATAGGTTTAAGTCACTTCCAACAACTTTTGTGTGCATAACATTTGGCCGGTAAATAAAGCCCAATATCACGGTGTTGCATCTGTGCACGGAATAAGAAAAGTATTTGTCTGCAGAGTAGTTTATCAAGGTCGAATTTCTCCTAAACACCATTTGCTAGACAAAGAATTCTCTCCGAGGATTTCTTTGTGTGGCGGGATGTATTGACTGTAAAATTCCACCAATACTGAAAACAACATTTTGTCAGTAGGCAAAGAAAGCATGCTTTGATGGTTTGTGGCCCAGATCGATCTTTATATGCTGTAAACGTAAGCTGGCCAGTTACCGTACAATGCAGTTTGCTTAAGTCGTATGTTTGAGAATATATCATCAGAAGTGCAGCTGGTGCAATAAAAAAAAATCGAGGTTAGTAGACAGACAGAAGCGTCTCAAATATATCCGATGCAGGACGATTTTTAAGTTCCAATGAGGATATCGACCATCCCCTACTGCGGTGTTAATAATATCACTAAGTACAAACTCTGCAGAACAGAGATTTAACAGGGGTCAATGTCAATGATTTTTTTTAAGTGCATAATTGATGCAAGTGTATCAATTTGGATCAAGTTTTACTTTGCAACTTTGCAAAATACGAATTTAAATTGGTGAAACACTTTTACTTTTCACTTTTCAAAAAAGTCTGAAAAATTGAAAAGTGAAAAGTCTTTTCACTTTGCAAATTTTGTGAAACACTTTGCACTTTTACTTTGCAGGAAATTATTTTTTTGCAAAGTTGCAAAGTGAAAAGTGTTTGGTGAAATAGGCCCCTGCTCTCGAAGTAAACCGGCGCACAGTGGCCCGTTTAGGCAAAAGTGCTTGCGAAAATCATTTTTCGGGTGGGTTTATAATGCAAAACTTTTACATTTTCTGAATTAACAAATGTTTGGAGCTCTAGTATTAGAAAAATTATTTCATTTGTATGAACAGTTCGGCTTGAAGAGCCAGTCAAAGTTTACAAATATTTGAGGTGAGAAAAAAACATTTAAAAAAATTTTTTTTTTTAACTTTGAGTATAAATACTAGGAAAAGAGTATAAGTTAAACTTTTTTTTGTTATTTTTACTTGATATATGTGTTAATTGCTATGATCAGAAATAAAAAAAAAATTATAAATTTTTTAAAGTACTTAATTTAATGTTTTTTGAAACACCACTTTTTAGGCACTTTTCCAACTTTACATTGAGTAGAAAAAAAGTTTTTCAAAAGTTGTCAAGCCGAAATGATTTTACTAATTTTATAAAACAAAGTTTTGACCGCTGCGGCGGCGGCGGGGGGGGGGCGGCGCGGGCGTGTGCGGGTGGCGCGGTCACGTCACGACACGCCCGCGCTGCACCCGCACGCGCCGACCGCGACCGCCCCGCGCCACCATCATCAAAATACATTTTTCTGTTTTCATTTTTGGGTGTTTTTAAAAATATGTTTTTGGGCTTTCTTGCATTTTTCAAGTTTGCCCAAATGTTTTGGGTGATTCTTCATTTACATTGTTTTGCCAAAAATATTTTGGGTGATTTTGCATAAGAAAAAATATCTGTTTTGGGCGATTTTGCAATTAAAATTTTTGGGCAATCTTTCATTATGAAAAATCACCCAAATAGTGTAAAATGAAGAATCGCCCAAGAATAATTTTGGGGGTTTTTTGATTTTTAGGTTTTGGGCGTTTTGTTTTTGGGCGATTTTTCGCATAGCCATAATAAAGACCATGAAAAGGCGAAGAGTGATGTGATCAAAGCATTTTCTACTGCAAGTCCACTTCGAGTCAAAAGAGTCAAGGAAAGCATTCCCACTCCACAAAAGGATCCCATAAAATATACTAATGAGAATGCATTAGCTTTATTTATGGATTTGGGTCTATCAAAAGAAAAGTATAAAATACTCAGAACTTCGTTGAGGAAACACAATATAGATGTTCTGCCATCCTACAACACAATTACAGCTACGAAAAAAGAAGCAGTTCCAGAAAACAGCAAAGTCACGGAAATATCAGCTGTTGTGAAACTTCAAGACATGATGGTTGATGAAGATATAACTATATTGGTGAAACACGAGTTCTTTTTAACTATGATTGACTGAAAAGTTTTAAACGAGTTAACAGAAACAAAGTCTACGCGGTCATGTCCGATATGTAAAAGAACCCAAAAAAACTTCAATAACCAGGATGAATTAAATAACGACTAACATAATTACGAATATGGAATCTCTCCATTGCATGCTAGAATCAGGTGCATGGAATTTATTTTGAAACTTGCTTATACACTTCGACAAAAGGGAAAGGAATTTGATGAATCTATTGGGATCAAGGAGGCACAAATAATAAGAAAACGAGAGATTCAAAGGCGTTTTCACGATGAGCTTGGACTTGATGTGGATAAACCAACGCAAGGATTTGGAAATAGCAATGACGGAAACACTTCAAGGAGATTTTTTGAACAATCGGAGGCAACCCCTCGAATAACTGGGGTCAATGAAGAGGTTATAACTAGGATCAAAATAATACTTAATGTTTTGAATTGCAGGGAAGAAGTGAATACAGTTAAATTTGGAGAGTACACCAAAAAAACTGCAGATTTATTGAAACAAAAGCACCCTGAAAAACTACTAACACCTACTCTTCATAAAATTTTGGTTCATAGTCAAAATATAATCAAATATCAATCTCTATCACTTGGAGAATTGTCAGAAGAAGCCTAAGAGTCCAAAAATAAAGACTACAAGAAATACACATATCAAAATACGTGCAAAGTTTCAAGAATTCGGCAGAATTAAGACTTATTTAACATGCTAACTAACTCTCATCCGATCCACTTATTTCTTCCTTGAGGCATGTAAGAACCCAAAAAGATCTGAAAGTCCAATACTCACCAGAAATGATAAGTTTGTTACGCATTTCCCCGGACTTAGATGATAGTTTCCAAGAAATTTAATGTTTGTATAAAAATTTTTGTTCCTTTTAATTTATTTTTCTACTTTTTGAGTTGTTATCTATTAATTAAATATTATATAAATACTTATAAGTACTCTTTTATAAAAAAAAAAATAAAAAATAAAATAATCAATTAATACAAAAAAAAATTTTTTTCGCCACATTTTCACTCAATTTGGGTTGTTTTCTTTTTTTCCCACTGTTTTACTTGAATTACACTCAAATTACTTCATAAATTGACTTTTAACCTTTTTAAAATTAAATACCAACTATGTTAACCACCTAAAAAAAAAAAAAAAACTTCTTATTTCAGCAGCAGATTCTGAAACACCCTGTAAAATTTTTTCTTTAAATTCTCAAACTTCATAGCCTTGGAAATTTCCTTTAAGATAAAAAAAAGTTGTGGTGATATCTTTATTCGTTTAAGAGATATGATTTTTGCAACCAAAAAAGTCAATTCGGGACACTGTGCGGCGGTGGTAAACTGTCCAGAGGTAAACCACAACCCACAACAAAAATTTTACCACACTCTAAAAAATACCCACCCTTAAAAAAATACCCCACTAGCCAATAAACCGCACCACCTAAGCCCAAACAAAACCAAAATCACAACTCAACCAACCAAACCCACTGAAAAGAAAAATTAATATCTCGGCTGTGGGATTTTAGCATCCCATTATACAATTTTCCCAAAAAAAAGTATGCGGTCTAAAGGGTCAGTAATTGCTCATAAAAGGACAGGTAGTTTCAGAAATTAGTCAGGCTTAGAAAATTTTTAATCCACGGTTGAAGTTTTTCAAGGTTTTTTTTGGCACCTCATTTATGGAAATTATTGGAAAAAAATATAAGTCGATTACGATTTTTTTCTTGTCTTAACTCAACCTACACGCTTTAGTTTTTATTCACACCTTAGGTGAATCACCCCATGTTCAAAATAATTCCTTACATTACAGTTTGGCCTTCGCCCCATCGTTACTTTCAATAATGCCACGCACTATCACTTTACACTTTTACCGAACTTTGCTTAGAGGGTGCTAAACAATGACTAACTAAACAGTTATCTGAAATTCAAATCGCAGAGATTTCTAACGGACCGAGAAGACGATAAATCTTTAAAAGAGATTTATTTTTTTTCTCAGAGATAAGTGGTCAGTGGTTGGCCAAAACCTAAAAAAAATCAAAATTAAAGTTTCTCACTGAGTTAAACCAAAATAAAACAATTTTTAAGTAGAATGGTTTTAAGTGACCATTTTTAAAGATCTGAGCAGATAAGCGTAATTTGAAGATCTTTGAAAAGTTTGACTTTTACTTTCGATCTCTGGTTTTAACGCTCACAAAAGCGCTACTCAAAACACGCTATGTCATCTTTCTTTCAAGAAAGATGTTGAAGAAAAAGTAGCATTAAAGCGTATCACCTTGCCTACAATCTTTTTCGACATCGAATTATTTCTTTAGTTAATAATTCATTCTTTCTGTAGCTTCAAATTCTAAAAAGTAAAGTCTTCAACTTAAGTCTTGCATACTCTAAACGTACTTTTATTTGATTCTGATTGTCTTAATGTTAATATTTTCCTTATATCCGTAATCAAGTAAGACAAAAATTAATGTAATATTTTATGACCTCATTTGGAAAAGATTGATAAAAATAGAATATGATCACATAATATCCTTCTTTCATTCTGTTAATCATTTTTCCCATATCATTTTGAAAAATAAAAAAATTGACTGTCCGTAATCAAGTGAGCCAGAGTGTATCTCCAATACAGTTAAACATTAATATTATTACATTATGGAGTACACGCCCCAGGTCTATAGCTAATCGGAAAGTTAGTTTAAAATCGACTGCGAAGTTTTAATCGCACGGACGTACATAGAAGGAAGCTAATTAATAAAAACGTAAAAAAGGACAAAAAACTTTCTCACTCTACGCCGAAATGTTTTAATCTCAAAATAAAATAGTACATATGCATGAAATTTGTAGGTAATAAAATTCGCTATAAGATTTGTTATGAAGACTTTTTCTTGAAAATCACTCGTTAAGAAGTTATTAGCCTGCGAAGTGGGAAGAAACTGAAAATTTCACAAAATACGAAATTTTAGCCTTTTGTGGAAGCTTTGTTGGTATTGGTTGCACAAACAAACTACAGAGACCATATTTGTAGGAAATTTTGTTTTCTACAAGCTGCCAAATTACTTTTTTTTTGCCAAAAAGCACACCAGAAAGAAGTTATGGGCAAAAAACTGAAAAAAGTGCCAATTTTGAGCGGTTTTTTTCAGGATTGTGAAGGGGGCGGAGAGAGCGTGGTTGTGTAAATTTGTATTTTTCATCTACCGACCATATTATATAACATATCCAAAATTTATAATACCCAAACTTTTGTAGGGTAAAATGTCTCTATTGATTGGACTACCAGGCCCTGATGGCATTCCAGCAATATTTAAAAAAAAAATGTGCTAATGCACTCTGCGAACCTCCTACTAATCTCTTTCAACTTTCACTTTCACAGGCTGTTTTTCCCTCAATATGGAAAGAATGTTTTACCTTCCCAATTTTCAAAAAGGGCTGCAAGAACCAAATCTCCAACTATCAAACCATCACTAAGCTCTCCGTTATCCCGAAACTCTTTGAAAGCATAGTGTACGATTTCTTGTATCTCCATTGCAAATCAATTGTTTCTCCTCTACAACACGGTTTCTTAAAAGGTAAGTCCACCACAACCAATCTCACCCAATTTGTCTCCATGACACTTGTGGCATTAGAAAGAGGCTATGACGTCGATGTTATAACTACTGATTTCAGTAAAGCTTTCGACAAGATTAGTCACCAAAAAATTTATATCAAGCTCAAAGCCTATGGTTTCCCAATACTGGTTATCAATTGGGTCAAATCGTACCTTGAGAATCGGGTGTATAAAGTTCTTTTCAGAAATGTAGTGTCTGATCCCATCTTTGCCTCTTCCGGTGTTCCTCAGGGTAGCCATCTTGGCCCACTCCTATTTGTGCTTGCCATTAATGACGTGGGTAGAGTAATCTCCTTCTCCGACCTCTCTATTTATGCTGACAACATAAAAATAATAAAAGCAATCTCATCTACTCACGACTCTTCCCTTCTTCGACTTGACCTAAATACTTTTCATACCTGGTGTAATAAAAACTTCCTTGAACTTAATGTATGTAAATGCCAATCTATGACTTTCTCCCGTAAACGCTCACCTTCAAATCCTCGAACTTACCACTTCTGTAACGTACCTGTCCCTATTGTTTCGTCTATTCGTGATCTTGGGATAATATGTGATAGGGAGCTAAGCTTCTGTTCTCACATTGACCACATTATTGCGAAAGCAAACAGTTCCCTCGGGTTTATAAAACGGTGGTCAAAAGAATTTTCTAATCTCTAAGTCACCAAGTCTCTTTACACCACATACGTCCGCCCTATCCTTGAATATGCTAGTCAGGTTTGGTCAACCTTTTAAATAACTCAATCTCTTCGAATTGAAGCATTGCACCGAAGATTTCCTCGATTCGCGTTGCGCCATATGTGTTGGTCCGATCCCTATGTTTTACCACCTTATGAAGACCGTTTACAATTAATTGGATTGAGCACTCTTGCTCAACGTCGTCGTCGTGTCGCTGACATAATATTTATCCACCAACTTATCACTGGTATCATTGATTCTGCTGCATTGCTTGAATTAATAAACTTAAATACTAATCCAAGAAACTTAAGATCTGTCCCTTTCTTCCGCCTCCCCACCCATCACACAAATTACGGCCTCTTCAACCCAATGGGTAGAATGCTACGTTCGGCCAACACAGTGGTGCGTTTCTTTTCTGTATTGTTGATCTGTCAAAAAAAAGTGTTGTCATTGTAAAAAATGTTACACTTTGTAACATTTCATTTAGGTACGCTCAGTTGAATATATTGTTGATCTGTCAAACAAAATGGGTTGCAAAAAAAATGCGAAATACATATGAATGATTGCATCAAATTTATTGGATATTATTATTACAATTTTCAAAATACACATAATTTGTAAATTGAATTCGTTTATTTATTTACTAGCCAATAAAACCCGGCGTTGCCCGGGTCTTCTTTAGTAAAAGCTTATGACAACCAAATATCGACCAAAAAGATGATTTAAAATCAGCACTCGAAAAATGTTCAGCTTAAAGAGCCCTACACTACATCCATGTTACTTGTCAGGTAACATTGAGGTTTTTTTTTTTGTCAGGTAACATTAGAAATAAGCCTCCTTACGTATCAATAACATTGACAATTATTTTGAATAAAAATGTAATGTACCTAAATATGTACCTACCTGCCTGCCTATAGTGTAATTTTAAGACAACTTTGAAAATCAGACTATTTGTATGTTATGTTATACCTACCTCCCTCTACCCCCTAAGGTACGAACGACTGTGAATTTTTTTAGTAAGTCCCCTTTCACACGAAGATACTAGTTGCTGGTGATTTTTTTGACGTTTTCTTTAAATCTCCTTAACAATCTCTTGTACCTTTCACACGAAAATACAAAGTCGGAGGAGACTTGCTGTATTTTCCTTTTAAACTACCTTGGTTGAACGCACACAAACTTAGTGTGAAGAGAAACGTCAAAAAGTCTCCTGAATTTGTTGACCGGGGAGATTTCGTTTACCCCTCTTTCTTCCTGCCCTTCTCTCCTATGAACTGATTGTTGCCGGCAACTCAGTTGCCTTGTGTGAAAGGGGACTAACCACTTGAACAGAGAAATTAATAATTGATCAATGAAAAGTTAAATTTTTCCATCTTCTCTACCATATACCTACCCTATATTCTTAAAACGAAGCATTTTTTCCCAGCAAGGGTTATTGCCGTCTATGGAGAATAATTCCCTGCAAAAAAACCGGAATACATTTTTTACCACCCCACCCATCACTTATCAACATCAAAAATTTTTTAACCCCGTCAATAAAAATAAAAACATATTACATATTATTTTTTGTATGGGCCGATTCCATAAAATCAGCCCAAAACAACCAAAAATATGGATTTGACGAACCGGATAGTTACCGGAACCAGTCAAATCCGCCAGAAAAAAAAGGCAGTTTTCTATATTATTTACAATATTTTTATTCAAGCTCAAAAGTTTTTTTTACATTGGGTATTATTAATAAATATATACAATAATTAGTTTGTTTCTTAAGTCTAGTGTTATATATCTGCGAGCACAAAAGGGGCTCTGCTTCGTTATTTGGTTATTATTTTTTACATTTGTATTAACATAAGTGCCTTAAGTCTAACATGAGTTGTTTAAATTTTTTTTTATAATTTTCGGATGTTCACGTCGGCTTGAGCAGTGCTGACGGTCGTTGGGAAGTTTTCTATAGCAAAAGAGCTCTTCCTTATAAATAATTTTAATAAAAGAGAGTGTGAACTTTAAAAATGTAAAAGAATATTGTTCAAGTAAAATACCTACATGCCTCTAAATAAGTTTTTTTCCATTTTAATACAATAATTTTTTTCTGCTGCAAATATTGCGTAATGCGATATTAGAACGAAGTTCTTTAGTGCACGGTTTGTTTGTAAAACCAAGAAATCGGCAGAAATTTACGTCAGATGGTGGCGCAATGGGATAGGTACTTGCTTCTTAACCGAAAGGTTCGGCGTTCGACCCTGCTAGCAAATATATTTTTTTTTTAATTTTTCGTATAATTTGTATTTTTCTCGAATTTTTGTTGTCATTTTCCAAAATAAGTAAATTATTTCACTCATTTAACTATTATTATTATTATTATTATTAGAAGCTTTATTAACCAAAAAAAGTTTACATATTTTTAAATGCATTAATAGATACATCATTATTTCAATTTTAAATTAGTTTTATATACATATTTAATGCAAAAATTTATCTTATAATTTGGTTTGAATTTAAAAAACTTGTTTTGAAAATCTAAGTCTGTGTGTCTTTAGTGTAGGTATTCCGTTAGTTCGCATTAAGTCCATCTGGCATAAGCCTCCCCCATTGCTGCCCATATATCTCTGTTTTTTGCGTCGTTATACCAGTTGTAGTTGAATTGTCTAAGATCGTCCATCCATCTTTTATTTGGTCTTCCTCTCGGTCTAGATTCGTTTGGTGGGGTCCATTTGGTTACTACTTTCGTCCATCTGTTGTCTTGCGTTCTTGAAATGTGACCTGCCCAGCTCCATTTTAGTTGTTTTATTCGTTGAATTACGTCTGTTATGTTAGTTCTTCTTCTGATTTCTTCGTTTCTTATTCTTTGAACTGTCCCTATATTGAGTAATCGTCTTTCCATTTTTACTTGACATTTTCTTAGTTTATCGAGTGAATTTGATGTGAGTCCCATTGATTGTAATCCGTATGTCATGACAGGAAGTATTGTGGAGTCCAGAATGTATTTTTGTGTGTCTTTTCCAACCTTTGAGTCCAGAATCTGTTTTACATTCCAGAATTGCTTCCAACTATTTGTTATACGTCGGTCTATTTCCTTTTCTTCTTGTTTTTTAAACGATTTCAGTTGTCCGAGGTAAATGTAGTCATCAACATAGTCAATCTTTACATTTCCAAGCGAGATGTCCTTCCTTATGTGGTTCGTCATGACTTTTGTTTTGTTTAGATTTAATTTTAGTCCATGTGTTTTACATTCCGTAGAAAGTTCGTTCAACATTTGTTCTATTTCTTCTGGTGTTTCTGAAAGCAAAACAACGTCATCTGCAAATCTCAGGTTACTGAGTCTCTCTCCCCATATGTGAATTCCAAATCTATTGGTCCAGTTAATCTTGCGAAAAATGTCTTCGAGTACTGATGAAAAGAGTGGCGGAGAAATGGGGTCTCCTTGTCGAACTCCCCTTTTTATGATAAACTCTCGTCCGATTTTGTCCGTTTTTACTTTTGCAGTATTGTTACTATATAAATTCATCAAAATTTGGATGAAGGTCGGATTTATGTTTTGGTTTATCAGTGCTGTCCATATACTTTTGTGCTCTACAGTGTCAAAGGCTTTGCTGAAGTCAATAAATAAGAGGTAAAGTGGTTTGTTGTATTCTATATATTTTTCTATGAGTTGATTCATGGTCTGGAGGTGGTCTGTAGTTGAAAATCCCTCTCGAAATCCAGCTTGCTCCCTCGGCTGTTTATCATTTAGTGAGTCTTTAACTTCTTTATATAACGCTTTAGAAAAAAAGTTTATAAATCGTCGATATTAAGCTGATTGGTCTGTAGTTGTTAATATCTTCTTTGTCTCCTTTTTTGTGTAGCAATATAATAACACTTTGCTTCCATTGTCTTGGTATTTGTTGAGTTCTTATGATAGCAGATAGCATATTGAAAAGCTTTGTTAATATTGGGGTAAGTGACTCTTTTCCGAATTTGAGAATTTCTGCTTCTATATCGTCACTTCCAGCACTTTTTTCGTTTTCTAAGCTGTCAATAACGGACTTGATATCTCCTTCGTTGAAAACTATCGAATTGTCAATGAAATTGTTGTCCAAATTTATGTTGTCCGTTGAATGCTCCATTGATGTAAATAATTTTTCAAAAAACTCAGTTGCTGCTTCATTGATGTCCATTCTTTTTGTTTTCTGTTTTGATTTATTTTTCATAGATGTTTAGCCTTTTTAATCGATTTTGTTTCTTTAATTATATCTTTTATTCTCGTCTCATTGTATGTATGTATGTCATTGTTGGTATTTATTTTTATAGTTTTTCTCAATTCTTTTAGTTCTTGTTTCTCAGTTTCTGTCAGGTTTTTTTTAGATCTAAGATCTTCTCTTTTGTTGATCAATATTTTTGTATTCTGTGAGATTTTGTCAGTTTTATGGGTTTTTTTCTTCATGATTATGGTTTTTGCTGAGCTTTTGATGATATTTTCTAGGACGTCATAAGTATGTTGAATGTTTTCTGCAGTGAAAGTTGTATCAATATGTTCTCTTATTTTATTGTCAAGTTGTTCGTTATATGCTATCTTCTGTTCTGTGGTAATTTCTTTTGGTGTGATGTATTTTTGTTGATTCCTATTCAATGTACAGTGGTTGATTCTTATTTTTGCTCTTACCATTCTATGATAGCTGTCGAATTTGAATGAAGGTAGTGTTGAAATATCCATTATCGTTTTAATTTTATTTGTCAATATAAGGTCTATTTCGTTTTTTGTTTTTCCGTCTAGCGATAACCATGTCCACTTAAATTTGTCTTTTTTCTTAAAGTATGAATTTGCAAAGGTCAAGTTTAATTCTTGCATCCATTTGATTAGTTTTACTCCCCTTCTGTTTCTTTGTCCATATCCGAATTGTCCAATAATATGTTCTTCTCCTTCGTCTTGTTTTCCCATATTTGCGTTAAAGTCACCAATAATGTACATTACTTCCGTTTTTGTTGTTTGGTACACTTTTTCAAGATCGTCATAGAATGTGTCAATTTCTTCAGCGGTGGCTTTATTTGTCGGAGCATAAACTTGTATAATGGTCAGTTTTGTGTTTTTTATTTGTAGAGTAATACTACAAATCCTTTCATTAAAGAAACGTACGTCGTATATGTGTTTTTTTAAATCTTTTTTAATTAGAAAACCTACTCCATATAAGCCTTTCGTTTCTCCTATAGTGCAAAGTATGCTGGTATCATTTTCAACTATTTGTTGTCCATATATTTTTGTCTCAGATAGTCCAATAATGTCCCATTCAATGTTTGATAGCGCCAGTTTTAGTTCTTCCTTTTTTTGGTCTGTAGATAATGTTCTCACATTAAATGCGCATATGTTAAGGGTATTTTTTTTTGATGTTGTTGATTTAGTCAAGTGTTTTGGGGGGTTTAAGCCTACATTCCTCACGGTGGCAAGCCGGCTTGAGGAGGTAATCATATTATTTCGTTCTTTAGCTTGGTCTTTCTTGATACTCGATGTTGTTTTGTAAAGTTCATTTTGTTGCTATTCATCGGTTACAGGTGAAGTCAGTGATTCTGATCGACCATTTTTGAAAAAGTTGTTTATTTCGGTTTGTTGCCGTCCCTGTTTTGAAATATCATTTTCTTTTCTTTTCTTGTAGGTCGAACAAGAAGGTTCTGATTCAGACGATTTTTTATCGTCTTCATAATGTTTTGTTCTCTTCAATGTTTTCTTTTGATTTTCATTGTCAGAGGGTCTTTTCTTTGTGTTTGTATTGGTTTTTTCTTGTTCTGGTTGTTTAGTGAGAGTTTCTTTAGAATTAGTCTTTGATTCTGTTGTTATGAATTTTTCTATGATAGTGTTGTTTATGTCTTCTTTTATCATGTCACTTTTCATCATGTCATCTTTTATGTAAATTATTGCGTCTTTGTAATGTTTTAGCTTGAATTTATTTCGCATTATGGAGTCTTTCTTTATTTGGGTGGTAAATCCAACTAAAAGTGGACGCGTCCTTTCTCCTTTTTTCCCAATTCGTCTTATAAAATCAAAATCTCAGAAAGATGTGTTTTTATGTCAAGAATTCTATTGAAAAAGTCCAAGGTGCAGTTTTGTAGAGATTCATTGTCGGTCTCTGTTTCGTCGATGTTATAGATCACTACATTTTTTCGTTTTAAAGTTTTCTCTATGTATTTAATTTTCGACTCTAGATAATTTTGTTTTTCTTCAAGGTCATGGTTTTTGTCAACTATTTTGTCTAATTTGGAGTTTAAGTTCTCAGTTTCTTGTCTTATTTGATTTGTTAAATCGGTTCGTAAGCTTCCCAGAGCGTTTATAATACTATCTAGTTTTTGGTCGGTAGCGCTGGTAATTTTGTTCGATTATGTTACGTTGCGTTGCGTTGTTATTTTCTTTTTACGGCTTGCAATGCTCAAGATTCAAGAGAACTAAGTTTGACAGATGATGACAGGAGTCAATTTTTGTTTGAATATTTTTTTTTCTGTGGTTTGGACAAGAAATAATAATTTAACTATAGTGGCGTAGAAACTTACACACAATCATGAAAACAAGTGCGAAACGATACCTATTTAGGTATCGTCCAAAATCCATCGTTTTGAAGATATCGTTTTGACTATAATCGACTTACGTGAAGCAAATATTTTCGATCGTCAAGACGATAGTCATTTTTTGGTTACGTGAAGCAGGACTATCGTCAAAACGTTATCGTTGGGTGATAATCGTTTTACGGAATGAGTCCCCTGAGCAATCCCTTCCGATTGTTTATGTTACACACCGACTTCACAGGAGATAATTCATTTCAGAATGTTCATCGTGCCATGAAATATATTGTGGAGTCGCGATATATGATCTTATGATATGATATCAGCGATCCATCTCTGATATTTTCTTTTGAAATGGGCCTCTGACATGGAATTTGACAGATGGTTGTTTTTTTTTGTCTAGAAATGTCATTTTTTGTGTCATACGGAATTTTTTCGAAGTCATAGTTTAATTTTCTTAGGCTAGAATACAACAACCGAAGAGTTACACATTTATCTGCAAAAAAATCAACCATCAAATTCCCATGCAGTCGAGGTTCGAAATTTAATATCATGACATGACGTGCAAAAGAAAAATTAAATATATAGATGCATCCAGTAAAAAGTTGTGAGGGCATAAAAAGATTTCATTAATTTTGTAAATACCTCAAGTTTGGGGTATTCAAAAATTTGAAATTTTTTAAATATTTATAAATCAATAGTTTCCATCAGGTGTAGAAATTTCAGATTTTTAGAACCACCCATAAAAAAATGAAAAATAAAAACCCACAAAAAAATGGGTGAAAAAAATGTCTGGATTTCAAAAATCAAAAAGTGGGTACAAAAAATCCTATTCAAAATTCCTGAAACATTAATAATTTTTTTTTTTTCATTACCTTTCTAATAGTATACAATCTATGTCCCTATCTAAAACCCCCGATTTATGGTGAATTATTTGTCTACGTCTATTTTTCAAAATTCAACTTTTAACATTTTATAACTCGCTTCGTAGATTTTATAGAATTTTTTTAAATTAAACACTTCCTTGTATTTAAAAGATCTATCGACTTAAATAATATGAAGACTGTGCCCTCTCCGTTTAGAAAATAGTTTTTTGACCTTTAATCAGAAAACCTTCATTTTTCCGTCTAAGTGCGCCTATACAAAAAATTCTTTATTCAATAAAATTTATTATATATTTTTATCATTTACAGTATAACCTGTGCAATAATGAGTCAGATGAATGAATGAGGGAGTCAGTGACCGACTTTTCATTTATAATATTTTGGCCCCTTACCCCTCTTTGTGCACGTCCTTGTGTTTCATTGCATTTAATCTTCAATCAAAAACTCTAACCTCGAAAATCCGACCATTTGAACTCAAGTTATAAATTTAGCGTCCCTCGTTTGTGTAATTACGGGTGTTTTCATAAACTTCTGACTAACCGATTTCTATAATCACAAAAACGAATGAAAAACTACTTTGTAAATGTAAATATCACCTCTGTTCTGATTTTCGTTCCGAATTAAAAAGAGTGTTCTGAATTTCGAACGAATTCGGCTTTGTAAAACCTCTTACCAGATCTGGGTGTTTAATAAAACTTAAAAAAGCTGTAAACTGTGCGTTGTTCAAAAGAAAAACAATTATTAGTTTTTAAAAATATAATGTTTAAAAAATATCTTACATTTTTAGCTTTACGAATTCAAATTCGACAACCAAAAATGAATCGAATTGAAAACTTAAAAATGTTTTAAAAACGAAAGTATTTTTTACTGAAGCGAAAATCAGAACAGGGGTGTATATGTTTTGGTTCATTCTTTAAAGTATTTTAAAAATAATTATTAAAATCGAAGCAGTAAAATGTAGGTATATACCTTTTAGAAATAGATAGTTTTTTGTTATTTTTGAAATCGCAGAAATCGGTTAGTCTGACGTTTATGAAAACACCCTATATACCTACTTAAAAAAAATAATAACTTTTATTAGTGGTGCAAATGCCCCTTACCTCTCCTCGCAACCTCTTTTTTTGCATTGAAATTTCTCTTCATTTTAAAACTCTAACCGTGAAAATCCGACCATTTATACTAAAGTTGTAAATTTAGCCAGTTTGCATCCCCCTATCACCTTTGCGTACGCCCTTGATTGTGAATTACTCAGCAAAAAAAATAGAAAAATAATTTTAGTAGTTAATAATATGAAATAAAAGAAATATTTAAGTTTTTTTTATTAAATTTTCAATTTATATTTTATTTTTGAAAAACAACAATTTTTTACAACTTTATTTTATATTTTTACGACGCGTTTCGAAATTTTAAAATTTCATCTTCAGGCGAAGGTTTTGTTTGTTGCCACTCAACTTTGTTTTGTCTTTTATCATTATGCTTTGATGTTGCCCTTGTTTCTGTTATGTGTATTTGTTGTTTTTTCTTCAATATACATATATTTTAATAATTTAACTTTTTGTTCTGTCTTTATTACACCTTATTTGTTGGTATATTTAAGTGCAGTGTCATATAATGCATTCACTTTAAAAATTAGTTTGTCATTTAAAAATCTGTCTTGCTCTGTCTTATTTGCTTTGTATATTTCAAATTCTTCCAACGCATCCAATAATTTCCCTTTCTTGCATATGTGCAAAGGTTGGACATTTGTGTCAAAGTCTGAATAATTGTGATTGTTGTCCATCAGGTGTAATGCAAAATTGGATTTAGAATTTTGTTTAGGTTTATGTTCCTGAAATGTAATATTTATTGCAGTCATCACATTTTATTTTGTATACTCCTGAGTTTTCTTTGGTTTCGGTTTTCTTCTTTGGATGTAGGATTTGTTGTATGTTGTTGTTTGTTTTGAATGATACGTTGATGTTGACTTTTTTTAATTCATTTTTTATTTTTTGTGGTAGAATATTAGTATATTCAATGGATTTGTACTTTTTGTCTATTGTGTCTTGGTTTTCTTTTTTATCTTTTGTTTTTCTTTTCTTTGAATGCATTTAGTAGGGGTACAAATGTCCCCTTACCCCTCCTTGTGCATGCATTGGCCTCTAAATAAGTTCGTTTCCATTCACCATCACCAATCACCCACCGCCAAACCAACCAATTTCAGTCTTACCTTAAAATCCAACAATTAGAACTCACGTTGTAAATTTAGTCGATTTTCATGTAATAAGCATCCCCCTATCCTATTTACGTGCGCCCTTGATTGTGTAATTACTCAGAAAAAAAAATTGAAAATAATTTGTATAAGGGGCGCAAATGCCCCTTTACCCCTCCTTGTGCACGCCTTTGCCTCTAAATAAGTTCGATTCCATTCACCATCACCAACCACCCACCGCTAAACCAACCAATTTTAGTAGATTAGATACAAACATTTTTTTTCTGCTGCAAATACCTATTATACCTACCTACTCATACCTATACCTACTCCACTCATTTCGTACTACACTATAGAGAATACCTACCGACTATTTATGTTTTGTTTTGTTTTACCATACCTTCCTATACACAAAAATATCACCACGATTCGTCGACGGCGAAACGCGAAAACAGTCAACTCTACTCACTATCTCGGTCCCACCTACCAAGTCACATTGCACATGGTTTGAATTTTTTTTTTTCGTTCGATGAAGATTTTTACTACCCATCACTTATTCGCATTAAAAATTTTCCCTAAAAACAAAAATATTACCTACCTAGAACAACTTTTTTTTGAGCCGATTCCAGAAATCAGCCCAACTTAAACATGGATTTGACGAACCGGTACCGTAACCAGTCAAATCCGCCTTCCGCGCTTCCGCCACAAAAGGCATTTTTCCATGGCAAAACAACTCTTCTTTATAAATAATTGAGCTTGAAGTAAATGTGAATTAAAGATCTATAAAACAGAATTTTGCAAGGAAAATACCTACATGCTTGATTTTAGAAAATTTCCATACGATTTTTTTTGTGGTAAGTTTTTAATTTGTTTATTATTCTGTATTTATTAAAAATTTTCTTTTCTGCTGTATCCTATAGCATACCAGATAAGTGAAATTTGTATTATATCTATTTTTTAAAAGGGTTTTTTTGTTTGTTTGTGAGTTTATTGCATACATACATCCAAACTGACAAACAAAAAAAGTTACTCTTTTATATAATAGTATAGATTTTTTAAAAGGGTTTTTTTGTTTGTTTGTGAGTTTAGTGCATACATACAGCCAAACTGACAAACAAAAAAAGTTACTCTTTTATATAATAGTATAGATATAGATATAGATATCGGTGAACAACAGCCATATTTGAATACGAATTAAAAGTGTTCTCTTTATTTTAAGGGTTACCGTAACATAATAATATTGTCTTAGTGAAAAGGGGAGTTCACATTCAACGACGACCCGAGTCGTTTTGCTAGCGTTCACCATCACATTCTACGACCGTTTCGCCGCCTTTATTTGAAAACAAAATTTCAATGAGCGTATTTAATTTTTTACACCAATATTACCGCACTATTTTTGATTTTTTGCGTTTCTATTTATTGTTAAACTTCGATTTCAACGCGTGCTAATTAAATCTTATAAAAAAAAAATATAAAATGGCTACAAAATTAAAATCAGCGGTCGTTCAACTAGTGTTCACCAGCGTTGCCGAAGGAGCACGATCGTGCTTTTTTGACACAATAATTTCCTCGTGTCACAGTGGCACGAAAAAGTTCAATATTGCACGTTTTTTTATTTCCATTATTTTACTTTAAATTAAGCAAATTTCAACAAAATTTAATGAAACTTGATCCAAATTCCGTAAAAAGTGGACAGAAACACATATTTTTTGACGATGCAGAGCAGATCAAATGAATTCCTGTGATTTTTGGTTGTTGTATTAGACCCCGTTATAAAATTGACTACAGTTTTTTCAACAAAACAGAAGAATTTGTGTTTTTTTGTATGGCACGAAAATTGGCATATTTTTTCATAAAATATGGCACGTTAATTTTATTTTGGGCGGCAACGCTGGTGTTCACATTCACTACAACGGTCGACCGACCAAGCAAAACATTAAAAAATTTAAACTACACAACAAGTCGATCGACGGTCATTCGACTGCTGTACACATTACAAAAATCTGCCAATTAGATACATGTTGATCAACATGTCGTTGAATGTGAACACCCCTAAATATTTTTTGGTTTTGTATTGTGTATAAAATCTTAAGAATGTATTAGGTTCAGATAATTATGTGGAAGTTATGTAAACAAGTTACGGCACGACTTGCCTATCATTATCATATGATGAAATAGCTGACATATCATCAGCGAAGATAACTTCAAATATCCAATAGCCAGGAAACGGCACATCCGCCACAATGCAGTAAACAACAACTGCTACACAAAAAGTGTAACAAGAACGATCTTGTTATAAAAAGAAGACTCCAGATACCCAAAAGATGAGCTGTGTTAACTTGGCCCCAAAAATTGTCTAATTTTTTTGTAAAAGATGACCAATTAAATGACCACTTTTGACCACCCATTAAAATTTTTTGACCACCCACAGTTATCGAAAAAATCGATTTTTAAAAATGGGGGGCTAAAAGAACGATTTTTTCAAATTTGATTGATTGTTATGATAGGTCCCACGGAAGAGATTATTGACCACCCTTTAACTTTTTTTGACCACCCCTAGAAATATTTTTTTTTGATTTAAAAAAAAAAATATTGAGATTAATTTTTTGTTTAAAATTTTCTCTTAATTTTCTTATTTCAAAAATTTGAAGATACAGATTATAAAAAGAACAAAATTAGGTAAAATGACCACTCTTTAGAATTTTTTGATCTTTTGAAAAAAGAATTTTTAAAGATGATCATTGTAAAAAAAACTCAGTTTTCTTAGATAACCATTCCTTTAAAATCGCTCTAACTTCTTAAAAAATACATTTTTTTCAATTCTGGCATATGACCATTGTGAAGAACATACATATCTAAAATGACCACACTTTAGAATTTTTCAATCTTTTGAAGAAATATTTTTTTCGAATTTTTAAAGATGACCATTGTAAAAAACTCTGTTTTCTTAGATAACCATCCCTTAAAATCGCTCTAACTTCTTCAAAAATAAATTTTTTTCAATTCTGGCAAATGACCATTGTGAAGAACATACATATCTAAAATGACCACCCTTTAGAATTTTTCGATATTTTGAAAAAATATTTTTTTCGAAGATAACCTTCTCTTTAAATCGCTCTGACTTAGGTATCAAACTATTTTTTTTTTTTTCAAGTTCTTTAACTTGAAGTTTATAAAAATTTTGCAAGCGAATCGTTCTGGAATTATATTGCTTTAAAAAATAAAATAAAATTTTTAAAACACAAAAAAAATTTGAGTAGTGTACAATGTACATTTTATTCGTATCATACGGAAATTTTAAATTAGAGTATACATTACAAGGTTGGCCTTAACTGCAAATTTTTCAATATTATTGATTCTTTCCGACTCCAGGTAGCGGTCATCGTGAATCTCCCAACAGTCGGTTACTCTTCGGCAGATTGCAATATTATGCCCAACTTCATGTTGTGTGCAGGAAGGTATCCAATCAAGCCGGTTTAAATATTACTATTATCTTTTATAAATATTTTCTTTGGTAAATCAATTAAATTTATTTTATCAGGTGCTTTTTTGGAGTAACTGACTATTGGACTATTTATTTTTTAAGCAATACAATTATTCCAGAACGATTCCCTTTCAAACATTGTTATAATTTTCAAGAATTTGAAAAAAAAAATGTTTGTTTGATAAGTCAGAGCGATTAAAAGAGAAGGTTATCTAAGATAATTGATTTTTTTTACAATGGTCACTTAAAAATTCGAAAAAAATATTTCTTGAAAAGATCGAAAAATTCTAAAGGGTGGTCATCTATACTATTATATAAAAGAGTAACTTTTTTTGTTTGTCAGTTTGGCTGTATGTG
This sequence comes from Epistrophella euchroma, assembly GCA_947049315.1. NCBI lineage: Eukaryota > Metazoa > Arthropoda > Insecta > Diptera > Syrphidae > Epistrophella > Epistrophella euchroma. Next base: position 55,052,501 of record OX346247.1, on the reverse strand, counting down.
TGCACTAAACTCACAAACAAACAAAAAAACTCTTTTAAAAAATAGATATAATACAAATTTCATAGGATACAGCAGAAAAGAAAATTTTTGTTAAATACAGAATAATAAACAAATTAAAAACTTACCACAAAAAAAATCGTATGGAAATTTTCTAAAATCAAGCATGTAGGTATTTGCCTTGCAAAAATCTGTTTTATAAATTTTCAACTCACATTTACTTTAAGCTCAATTATTTATAAGGAGGAGTTGTTTTGCCATGGAAAATTGCCTTTTGTGGCATGTGGGGTAGGCGGTGGGGAATGGGCGATTTGACCGGTTCCGGTGTAATCCGGTTCGTCAAATCAAATTTTTGGTGGGCTGATTCTGGAATCGGCTCAAAAAAAAAAGTTGTTTTAGGTAGGGTAATATTTTTGTTTTTTTTTTTTTTTAGGGAAAATTTTTGATGAAAATAACTAAGGGGGGGTAGTTAAAAATCTTCATCGAAAAAAAAAAACAATTCAAACCATGTGCAGAATAATGTGCCTTGGTAGGTGGGAGCGAGATAGTGATAGTGAGTGAGTTGTTTTCACCGGCAACGAATCGTGTTGATATTTTTGTTTAATAGGAAAAGTTCAAAAAAAAAAACATCAACGGTAGGGATTTTCTCTATAGTAAGAAATGAGTGGAGTAGGGTATATATTATATGTATATGAGTAAGGTAGGTATAATATTTGCAGCAGAAATAAATGTTTGCTACTGAAATTGTTTGGTTTGGTGGTGGGTGTTTGCTGGATAATGGTAAATGGAAACGAACTTATAGGCAAGGGGCGTGCACAAGGAGGGGTAATGGGCATTTAATGCACCCCTAATAAAAATTATTTTTAATTTTTTTTTCTGAGTAAATTAAACAATCAAGGGCGCACGTAAATAGGATGGGGGGTGCTTATAAATCGGCTTAGTTAGTTAATTCACAACTTGAGTTCTAATTGTTGGATTTTAAGGTAAGACTGAAATTGGTTGGTTTGGCGGTGGGTGGTTGGTTTTTAAATACCTTATTTAGGTTAGGTACAAATTTTTTCATGAGGATAAGTGATGGTGGGGTGGTAAAAATATGTATGCAGGTTTTTTGGCAACGAATTATTCTTCATCGTCAAAAAATAAAAAAAAAACAATTCAAACCATGTGCACTGCTGTGTCTTGGTAGGTGGGATCGAGATAGTGAGTAGAGTTGACTGTTTTCGCGTTTCGCCGTCGACGAATCGTGGTGATATTTTTGTGTATAGGAAGGTATGGTAAAACAAAACAAAACATAAACAGTCGGTAGGTATTCTCTATAGTGTAGTAAGAAATGAGTGGAGTAGGTATAGGTATGAGTAGGTAGGTAATAGGTGTTTGCAGCAGAAAAAAATGTTTGTATCTAATCTAATAAAATTGGTTGGTTTAGCGGTGGGTGGTTGGTGATGGTGAATGGAAACGAACTTATTTAGAGGAAAAGGCGTGCACAAGGAGGGGTAAGGGGGCATTTGCGCCCCTTATACAAATTATTTTCAATTTTTTTTTCTGAGTAATTACACAATCAAGGGCACACGTAAATAGGATAGGATGATGCTTATTACATGAAAATCGACTAAATTTACAACGTGAGTTCTAATTGTTGGATTTTAATGTAAGACTGAAATTTTTGTTGGTTTGGAGGTTGGTGATGGTGAATGGAAACGAACTTATTTAGTGGCAAGAGCGTGCACAATAAGGGGTAAGGGGGCACTTGAATCACTAATATATTTGTTTTTCTAATTCTTTTTGTTGAGTAACTACATAGTCAAGGGCGTAGGTAAGCAAAGGTGATGTGGGGGTGCTTATTACGTTCAAATCACCAAAATTTACACCTTGAGTTCTAATGATCGGATTTTCAAGGTTCGAGATTTTAAATGAAGATTAAATGTAATGTGGGAACACAAGAAGACAAGAACGTGCGCAAGGAGGGATCTGGTTTCCAGAATCGGCTCAAATTTTTTTTTTTTTAGGTAATACCTACCTACATAAGTATTTTTATTTTAATAGGTAGGTACCTACTTTATTTTGGTAGTACAAGTGGTAAAATTTTTTTGATGTTGATAAGTGATGGGTGGGGTGGTAAAAAATGTATTCCGTTTTTTTGGCACGGAATTATTCTTCATAGACGGCAATCACCCTTGCTGGGAAAAAATGCTTCGTTTTAAGAATATGGTAGGTAAATGGTAGAGAAGAAAAAAAAATTTAACATTCCATTGATAAATTATTAATTTCTTTGTCAAGTGGTTACTAACACAATTCACGGTCGTTCGTTCCTTAGGGGGTAATGGGAGGTAGGTATAACATAACATACAAATAGTCTGATTTTCAAAGTTGTCTTAAAATTACACTATAGGCAGGCAGGTAGGTACATAATTAGGTGCATTACATTTTTATTTAAAAGCAAGCCCACACAACCCACACACATAATTTTAGGAAAATAATTGTCAATGTTCATTGATACGTGTGGAGGCTTATTTTCAATGTTACCTGACAAAAAAAACGTCAATGTTACCTGACAAGTAACATGAATGGTGTGTAGCGCTCTTTAAGCTGAACATTTTTCGAGTGCTGATTTTAAATCATCTTTTTGGTTGATATTTGGTTGTCATAAGGTTTTACTAAAGAAGACCCGGGCAACGCCGGGTTTTATCGGCTAGTTTTAGATATGTATGTTCTTCACAATGGTGACCATTTTAAAAAACTCAGTTTTCTTAGATAACCATCCCTTAAAATCGCTCTAACTTCTTCAAAAATACATTTTTTTCAATTCTGGCAAATGACCATTGTGAAGAACATACATATCTAAAATGACCACACTTTAGAATTTTTCAATCTTTTGAAGAAATATTTTTTTCGAATTTTTAAAGATGACCATTGTAAAAAACTCTGTTTTCTTAGATAACCATCCCTTAAAATCGCTCTAACTTCTTAAAAAATACTATTTTTAAAATTCCGGCAGATGACCATTATGAAGAACATACATATCTAAAATGACCAATCCTTAGAATTTTTCGATCTTTTGAAGAAATATTTTTTTCGAATTTTTAAAGACGACCATTTTAAAAAACTCAGTTTTCTTAGATAACCATCCCTTAAAATCGCTCCAACTTCTTAAAAAATACATTTTTTTTCAATTCTGTCAAATGACCATTGTGAAGAACATACATATCTAAAATGAACACCCTTTAGAATTTTTCGATCTTTTGAGAAAATATTTTTTTCGAATTTTTAAAGATGACCATTTTAAAAAACTCAGTTTTCTTAGATAACCATCCCTTAAAATCGCTCTAACTTCTTCAAAAATACATTTTTTTCAATTCTGGCAAATGACCATTGTGAAGAACATACATATCTAAAATGACCACCCTTTAGAATTTTTCGATATTTTGAAAAAATATTTTTTTCGAAGATAACCTTCTCTTTAAATCGCTCTGACTTAGGTATCAAACTATTTTTTTTTTCAAGTTCTTTAACTTGAAGTTTATAAAAATTTTGCAAGCGAATCGTTCTGGAATTATATTGCTTTAAAAAATAAAATAAAATTTTTAAAACACAACAAAAATTTGAGTAGTGTACAATGTACATTTTATTCGTATCATACGGAAATTTTAAATTAGAGTATACATTACAAGGTTGGCCTTAACTGCAAATTTTTCAATATTATTGATTCTTTCCGACTCCAGGTAGCGGTCATCGTGAATCTCCCAACAGTCGGTTACTCTTCGGCAGATTGCAATATTATGCCCAACTTCATGTTGTGTGCAGGAAGGTATCCAATCAAGCCGGTTAAAATATTACTATTATCTTTTATAAATATTTTCTTTGGTAAATCAATTAAATTTATTTTATCAGGTGCTTTTTTGGAGTAACTGACTATTGGACTATTTATTTTTTAAGCAATACAATTATTCCAGAACGATTCCCTTTCAAACATTGTTATAATTTTCAAGAATTTGAAAAAAAAAATGTTTGTTTGATAAGTCAGAGCGATTAAAAGAGAAGGTTATCTAAGATAATTGATTTTTTTTACAATGGTCACTTAAAAATTCGAAAAAAATATTTCTTCAAAAGATCAAAAAATTCTAAAGGGTGGTCATTTTAGATATGTATGTTCTTCACAATGGTCGTTTGCCAGAATTGAAAAAAATGTATTTTTTAAGAAGTTGGAGCGATTTTAAGGGATGGTTATCTAAGAAAACTGAGTTTTTTAAAATGGTCATCTTTAAAAATTCGAAAAAAATATTTCTTCAAAAGATTGAAAAATTCTAAAATGTGGTCATTTTAGATATGTATGTTCTTCACAATGGTCATTTGCCAGAATTGAAAAAAATGTATTTTTTAAGAAGTTGGAGCGATTTTAAGGGATGGTTATCTAAGAAAACTGAGTTTTTTAAAATGGTCATCTTTAAAAATTCGAAAAAAATATTTTTTCAAAAGATCGAAAAATTCTAAGGGTTGGTCATTTTACCTAATTTTGTTCTTTTTATAATCAGTATCTTCAAATTTTTGGAATAAGAAAATTAAGAGAAAATTTTAAACAAAAAATTAATCTCAATATTTTTTTTTTAAATCAAAAAAAAAAATATTTCTAGGGGTGGTCAAAAAAAGTTAAAGGGTGGTCAATAATCTCTTCCGTGGGACCTATCATAACAATCAATCAAATTTGAAAAAATCGTTCTTTTAGCCCCCCATTTTTAAAAATCGATTTTTTCGATAACTGTGGGTGGTCAAAAAATTTTAATGGGTGGTCAAAAGTGGTCATTTAATTGGTCATCTTTTACAAAAAAATTAAAAAAAAATTATACAATTTTTGGGGCCAAGTTAACACAGCTCAAAAGATGACATCATCCACTCCCGTTATAGCAAATAGTATTAAGTATCTTTAAGAACAAATTGTATCTTAGACTTAGATTCCATTTGTAGATCGAAGCGATCGGTTGTATTAAATAAAGTTCTTTTTTAAAAATAAATTTGCTATAAGCAAATTATTAATTAACATAGTTTTATATTAAAAAGGTGTTCGGAAATGTTAGTTGCGTACAGAATTCAATGAACTTCCACGTTTGAATAATAATTTAATATTGTATATTTCTTTAATACTGGATTTACCCAATGCAGTAACTGATTAAATTTATAGATACATATATACTGAAAAAAAATATGCGATTTCATTTTTTCTTGTGTTTTGTCATTATTTGCAAAATCGAGGCAGCAGAATATTTACGCAGCATAAGAGAAATTGCAATGTTTAAAGCCAGCTGTTCTTGTCTTGTTGGCATATTTCATAAAATCAAACGATTAAATCATAAATACCACAAAAACATCTGACAAAACGTACCTATACAAACCTATATTTTTGTTATAAATAATAATAATGACAGTAAATGACAAAAAGAAAAATAAAAAAATAATAAAATTTTGTCCGTCCTGTAAATTAAGCATAAACGTTTTTTTTTACAAAAAAAATTATTCATGCTAAATTAGTAACAAAATTATTTAAATACGCAGTTTTTTCAAAGCACTTTGTTGTTTTTCGAATCAAAATGTGCAAATTAGTAGATTAAATTTTAATTTCACCAAGATTTTAGTTCACAATATGCCATGAATTAGTTTAAAATATGCTTATGAATTGAAATTAGTGCAACTCACAAATCGCAAAGAGCTTGTGAATCAAATATTTTTCAATTCACAAATCACAAAGAGCTTACAAATTGAATATGTTTCAATTCAAAAATCACCAAGAGCTTGTGAATTGAATATGTTTCAATTCACAAATCACCAAGAGCTTTTGAATTAAATATTTTTCAATTCACAAATCTAAAAGAGCTTATGAATTGAAACTCATTCAATTCACAAATTAAAATTAGCTTGCGAATTAATTTTTTTTTTAATTCGGAAGTTGAAAAATAGCTTAATTCACAAACTTGCAACCCTGTTACAGGGTGAGTTGTTACAAGATATTTTTATCATTCCACCAAAAGGTCTTGAGGTTAGTAGTGACAAGGTCATCAAATTAAAAAAATCTATTTTTGGCTTAAAACAATTGTCAAGAACATGGAATCAAAAGCTTAGCCAGACTTTAAGAAAATTTAATCTTTGTCAATCAAAATACGATCCATGTATTTATTTTAAAAATGCGAATTGAGATCAGTTTTTGATAATGGCTGTCGACGATCTGTTGATTTTTTCTAAAGACCTAGATATTACTCAAATTTTAAAAAATTATTTAAAAACACAGTTTCAAACAAATTCATTTTTGGGAATGAATATCCATTATGAAAAAGATTCCGGAGAATTATGCATAAGCCAAGAACAGTATATTCTGAAGATGTTGAATCGATTTGGTATGGAGGCATGCAATCCTGTCTCAACTCCGATGGAGTTTGTCCAAAAATAACAGCCCTATAGTTCAGAAGAAGAAAGAGCTGAAATGGAAAAAGTACCCTACCAGGAGCTGACTGGAAGTCTATTCTTCGCAACTCAAATAAGTAGACCAGACATATGTTATGCTGTAAACTTTCTAAGTCGTTTTAATAATAATCCAGGTCAACAAAATTGGCTAGCAGTGAAGAGGATTCTAAGGTATCTAAAAGGCACTTCAAGTGCAAAGCTGACTTATTCAAGAAACGGAAATGCAGATATCGGATATTGCGACGCTGATATTGCAAATGATTTGGATGAGAGAAAATCCATAAGCGGATTTGTTCTCGTATCGCAGGGCGGTGCTGTATCATGGGATCTAAGAAGAAAAGTATACCAACATCAACATCATCATCAACACCAACATCAACATCAACATCAACATCAACATCAACATCAACATCAACATCAACATCAACATCAACATCAACATCAACATCAACATCAACATCAACATCAACATCAACATCAACATCAACATCAACATCAACATCAACATCAACATCAACATCAACATCAACATCAACATCAACATCAACATCAACATCAACATCAACATCAACATCAACATCAACATCAACATCAACATCAACATCATCGTCAACAACATAATCGTCAACAACATCATCATCAACAACATCAACATCAATGACATCATCATTATTTTCATCATCATCATCACCAACTTCAATATCGCCTTTTGTGTCAGGACTTAGAGTAATTGAAGGTCAAAGAAAAATTTTCATTTCTAAGCTTGACCCAGCCACAAATGCCTTAGACGTTAAAAACTATATAAAAATGAAAATTGGCACACTAGAACTCATAACTGTCGAAAAAATGCTTCAGCGCAACTTTTCAAAATACTCATCGTTTAAAATAAGATGCCCGGATTCAGTCTTCCACCTGCTACATTCTTCTTCCTTTTGGCCTGTGGGAATTGTTAAGCATGAGTTCGAGAACGGAAATTCAAAAAAGCGCCCCCACCATTTTCCGCAACAACTGACAACGCATGCCTACCGATGCAGCTTCTAATATACTATCAAAATGTTAATGAACTTCGAACGAAGACAAACAAGATATTCAAAAATGTTAATAATTTACCTCACGAAGTAATTGTCTTAACTGAGACCAGGGGCCTATTTCACCAAACACTTTTCACTTTTCACTTTGCAACTTTTCACTTTTACTTTGCAAATTTCGTTTCACCAAACGCAAATTTGCAAAGAGGAAATTTTTGAAATGAAAAGATTTACTCTTTGCAAATTACGTTTCACCAAACGCAAATTTGCAAAGTGAAAAGTTCTTTTCTGCAAAGTGAAAAGTTTTGTTAATTTGAAAAAAGTATTGTACTTTTCGTTTCACCAAACAAATAAACTTTGCAAATTATAATTAGAATTTTGAAAAGTTTTTCAGTAATATGCAAAGAGAAATTTTCATTTGCAAATAAGCGTTTTTTATGAAAAGTTGTCGGAAAATAATAATAGCTGCATTTTATTTTCCCCCAGATCTGATCCGGATTGGATTTGGGAACATAAATACAAGTATTACAAAAACAACACAAGATCCAGATCTGCCTTTGGATTTGGATTTCAAAATCCATTTTCAGAACACTTTCCTAGCAATATTTTAATTTTATAGGTTGGTACCACTGCTGAGATTTACAAAAAAACTCAATAAAATTAAAAATTCTCGAAACCAAACACATGCCGCCATCATTCAAATTTTGTTTATCAGTTTTTTCTTTATTTAATAGAGCCGACGCGTCGCGAGGCACGGAAAAAATACATAAAAACTATTAACTTAATGGAAATTAAACTAAAAAATTAAACTGTTCCATTTTTAAACATTCGCTCTTTCCTTAGATACCAAATATTATTTCAAACAATATTTGTGAAAATTTTCCTTCTGTCAATTTTATTTTGCAAATAAAGCCAACTGTGAGAAATAAATATATTTGTGATCCGTTTGTTTTATTATCATGATCTGATCCGGATCAGATCTGGGGGAAAATAAAATGCAGCTAAACAAAAAATAACAATTTTGAGAACGAAGAAGTAAATGATAGTGACCAAATAGTAGTTAAATTAAGAATTATCTTTGATATCGGAAATAATTATTGGAAAAAAGAGAGTTTCTTTTTAAATTGGAAATAAACTACAATTAGACAGTCAAAGGAATATGGATTTAAGTCACTTCCAACTACTTTTGTGTGCATAACATTGGGCCGGTAATGAAGCCCAATATCACAGTGTTGCATCTGTGCAACACCATTTGCTGGACAAAAAATTCTCTTGGAGGATTTTTTTGTGTAGCGGGATGTATTGACGGTACAATTCACCCATAATGAAAACAACATTATGTCAGCAAGCATAAAAAGCATGCTTTGAAGGTTTGTGGCCCAGATCGGTCCTTATAGTTTATATATGCTGTAAACGTAAGCTGGACAGGTAGCGTACAATGCAGTTTGCTTAGGTCGTATGTTTGAAAATATCATCTGCAGTGCAGCTGGTGCAATACAAAAATCGAGGTTATGAAACAGACAGAAGCGTCTCAAATTTATCCGATGCAAGACGATTTTTAAGTTCCAATGAGGATATCGACCATCCACTAATGCAGTGTTAATAACACCACTAAGGACAAATTCTGCAGAACAGAGATTTAACAGGGGTCAATGTCAATGTTTTTTGATACAAATGTATCAATTTGGATCAAGTTTTACTTTGCAACTTTGCAAAATACGAATTAAAATGCAAAGTTCTTTTTTAAATTGGTGAAACACTTTTACTTTTCACTTTTCAAAAAAAGTCTGAAAAATTGAAAAGTGAAAAGTCTTTTCAATTTTGTGAAACGCTTCGCACTTTTACTTTGCAGGAAATTGTTTTTTTGCAAAGTTGCAAAGTGAAAAGTGTTTGGTGAAATAGGCCCCTGGCTGTACTCATCAATTGCTGATACTGAACTATTTGAAACGAATTTCCAAGTTTTCCGTCGAGATCGACACTCTGTTAGCGAATCCTCAAGAGTAGGTGGAGGATTATTAATAGCAGTTAAAAATTCATTTATAAGCACCTTGGTCAATGACTTTTTACAGTCCGATTTCGAAATAATATGCATAAACATAAAAACGACATCCGGTAGCCTATATTTAGTAGCTGTCTACATACCACCCAGTTCAAACTACGAAACATATAAAAAATTATGCGATTCCTTGGATGATTATAATGTGTTTGAGAAATTATTTCTCATTCGGCTTTTTTGGTCGTAATGTTGATAAATGAAAATAACTATTTCATTTCGTTTCCCAACGTTTCGACGGTTGTTGCCGTCTTCTTCAGGGGATCTTTTTATTAACAAAAAAGAAATGAACATTTAAAACATATGTTTGAACATTTAAGGCAGAACATGATTGGAAACTTACGTTACAATTTGTTAAGTTTACATTAAATATTGCATTAATTTGTAATAGAAAACTGTAAAACGATTTAAACAATTTAGCAAACTATTTTAAAATGAATGTTATGAAATTTACTTCTAAATTTTTTTATATAATAAAACACTTCAAATGAAGATTAGTTAGCGTTTCTTCCCAGTCACCAGAGAGCAGTACATAGATGTAATATTTTGGGTGTCTTGTTTGCGGTTCATGTTATTTTTGTTGTTTATTATGTGGAGCGTTTCCAAAGTGTATCGTTTTGAAGTATGTCTCTCTGTTTCCAGAATTTCAACTCCTTCAAAGTCAGGTTTATGTCTGCGTTCTATACTATGGTGCGCCAGTGCTGTCTTTCCAGTATTTTTCAGATTTATGTCGGATTTATGATTGGAAATTCTTTCCTTGGATGACATATTCGAATACATTGATCCAAATGACGAGATTATTGTGATAGGAGACTTCAATCTTTCTAACTTAAAATGGTCCAGGTCTAATGAAAGTGGTGAATTTCTTCCTGTTAATGCATCAAATGCCAACGAATTCTGTACTATTGATACAATGGCCTCCTTAGGCCTCAACCAATTAAATACTGTGTTGAATGTTAATAACAAAATACTTGATCTTGTTTATGCTTCTGACGTTGTAAATACTGATACTGCTGTTATGCCGAGCGACTTAAAACTTGTTGAAGAAGATCGCCGTCACCCTGCACTATCAATCTCTTTAAACTTAAATGTATGTAATGTTGTTAATGTGTGTAAAAATCAAATTGAATTCGATTTTAAAAAATGTAATTTCAATTAACTTTTTAATGTTTTGAATAATTTAAACTGGGATACAATATTTTTAAATTTAAATTTAGAAAATATGGTTATGAAATTTTATATAGTACTATTTAACTGCTTTTTGCAAACTATTCCCTTACGCAAAGTTAAAGTAAAAGATAACAACCCACCATGGTTCGATCTGCATCTTAAATCCTTAAAAAATAAAAGAAATAAAGCCTGGATAAAGTTTAATCTATCACGAACTGACGAGGATTTTGGAATCTACTTAGAAAGTAGAAATGAGTTTATTAACTAATTGCCTTTATGCCGAGTTTGTTGCAAAAACTGAAAGTGAGTAAAAACTGAATCCACGAAATTTTTGGAAATATGTAGATTGAAAAAGAAAATTCGACGGTTACCCTGCTAGATGAGTTACAAAAATGAAACCAGTCATTATCCACAAGCTATATCCGATATGTTTGCGGAATATTTTAAAAGCGCATATGAAGACTCTTTTCCGTCAGCTTCTAGCACAATCAATTCTCCAATCACTGAACAATACGCCCACCTTGGTCTCATCAATTTAACTATTTCCGAATCTACTATACTAGAAAATATTTTAAAGCTTGACGATAATCTAAGTCCGGGTCCTGATGGTTTACCATCATTTATGCTCATAAAATGTGGGACACATTTATCATACCCTTTATTTGTCCTATTCAATCAATCTTTAAAAAACTCTATTTTTCCAGTCTTATGGAAATATGTATTCCTCAAACCAACACATAAAAAGGGTTCAATGCATTTAATTGCCAACTACCGTCCTATAGCTAAGCTGTCTGTGATTTCAAAACTTTTTGAATCTCTTGTATGTGATGTACTCTCTTTTAATTGTTCTTCTATTTTATGTGAAAATCAACATGGTTTTGTCAAAAAAAAATCCCCTATTACAAATTTACTAGAATTTACAACATTTTGTATAGACGCTTTTGAGAAAAAACAGCAAGTGGATTGTATTTTTACAGATTTTAGCAAAGCATTCGACAAGCTTAGTCATAAAGTACTTCTTGGAAAATTGAAGAAGATTGGGCTTAATGACCATTTTATTTCATGGATTTCTTCATATTTAACTGATAGACACTATCGTGTTGTCTTCAAAAATAACCATTCTAGTCAGTTTAAAGTTAATTCTGGTGTATCTCAGGGGAGCCATCTTGGTCCGTTGTTGTTTGTTCTGTTTATAAATGATCTCCCTTCAGTCTTACAAAATTCAATGACATTAATATACGCTGATGACGTGAAATTATTTCGAACAGTAAACTCCTTAACTGATTGCGAACTACTACAAGATGATCTGCGAAGATAATGGGAATGGTGCAAAACTAACCGTTTGTTGTTAAATATTGACAAATGTAAAACTATGAGTTTTACACGCAAACGTTATCTATTTGTCCATAATTATGTGTTAAATTCGTCAAGTCTGGAAAAACTATCTAATTTTTCAGACCTTGGTATCATTTTAGATCCTAAATTATGTTTTACTGACCACTATAACCACATTATAAAGAAAGCTAATAAAACGCTTGGTTTTATAAAGCGATTCGGTCGCGAATTCCGCGATCCTTATTTCATTAAAAGTCTTATGTATCATTTGTCAGATCTGTCCTTGAATACGGCTGTATAGTTTGGGCCCCATATTACTCGCTTCACATAAATAGATTAGAGGGAGTTCAAAGAAGGTTCATGAGATTCACTCTACGTTTTCTTCCGTGGTCGAACAGAATTATTTTGCCTCCATACTCCCATAATCTTTAGCTTTTAAATCGCCCATCACTCACTATTCACAGGGAGTACTTGCAACTGTGTTTTATTATTGGTATCATAAGTGGTTCCATATCGTCGTCGTCAGTTTTGATTCGATTTAATTTTAATATAGGATGAGTTTGTTTAAGAAATAGATTACCAATTCGAATTATTTTTAGTAGATCTAACTATGGTATAAATAGTCCTGTTGATTAATGTATACAATAAAAATAACTCCCTCATAAATTCTGTAAATGACAATATCAAATCTGATAGTTTTAAAAACAAATTCTTTTTACAATATATTAGCCCTGTTCCTTTACTTTGAAACTCTGCGATTTTCTGTGCATTTGTGTGAATTTCAGTCCAACGTTCTGTCAAAGTTCATATAAAAAAAATAAAATGGCAGTTAAATGCACAGAAAATCACAGAGTTTCAAAGTAAAGGAACAGACATATTAATTCATAGTTTTTTTGTTGTTTTTAATTATATAATGTACAATATATTTTGTGTATTTATAAAGTTATTAGTGTAATTTAACGTTAGCATTTAACGTATTCAAATAAAATAAACCTATGGTTGTCTTATCCACAACAGAGGCAGAATATGTTTCAATTGGAAGTGCTACACAAGAAGCTCTATGGCTGCAGGGTTTGCAGAGTAAAATTATAAGACAAAATTAACTACGAAACTGTTTTGCAGAGTGCTACCCATCTGGCATCTAATGAAAGCTACCGACCACGGAAAAAACACATACATATTCGTCACCACTTTATTCGAGTTGTCATCGCTGAAGGTAAAAACAGTTTAACCCACCTTGCAACAGACAGGATGTCGGCAGATATTTTGACTAAGATGATACTACCTCCAAGGGCTAATGAATTAATAAAAGCATTTGGTTTTTGTATAAATTAGTTTTTAGAAAGTAAAAACATAATTTTGATTAAATTGGCAACACTTAATGTACAATCTTAATATAAATAAAGATGGATGCTATCCACTTCCTATTTTAATTTCACGAGAACAAGACGTCTTTCATTTTGTGACTATTTTATTTACAGGAGATTTCTGTGCAAATTCAACAAAACCAATTTTAAAAAGTGGTTTCTGTTCTCGCCTAGTGGGAACTAACTCCTTCGGTGGACTTATTTCTACGGCACCATCTTAACCAATATTCAGCTCCGAAGATAGCTAAAACTCCATTTTCAAACTATTGGAGCAAAAATTCCAATGTTTGAAGTGCTATATTTCGTGATCTTTTTAACCTACACAGCTATTAGGCTCAAATAAAAGAAAATTTTGCCTGGTTTTTAAGAATATAAAAGGTTATTTTTATATATTTTTATATTCTTATAGGCCAACAAGTTGAAAAAAATTTCGAAGTTTTTCATGCATAGGTCTTTCGAAGCTGCAAAATTTTTTTAGACTACTGGTATCTATCCTAACAACTTCCCAAAAAATCAGAGTTGAGTTATTTTTTGCGACCTAGGATGTCTTTCTTGACTGTCCTTATACGGAAATACATGCTTCATTTTTAAAGACCCGCACTCAAACAAGGAGTTTTATGAGGACTCATGGTAAACTCATGAAAGAGTGATTTTTTTACAATTTTTCTTGTAGCTACTTGTTTTGGGAATAGGTTCATAGTTCTTACATTAATTTCTTTAATTAAATTTTTGTTTTGTCTTATTTCAGTGACGTTTCACGTAATTATTCTCCAAATGACTATCTAAGCAATGTTCCACCGAATCCATATTCCTCTCGTAATCAAAACTGTACAACTGATATTTCTATGCATCCAAAACAAAACCAAATAACACCTCAGTATAGCTCCAGCACGGACGAAGGATGCGAAACTGATCATGGATGTGATCTCAAAGGTAGGAGCATAATATTAGCTTGTTTAAATGTTGTGTGTTGCATACTTTGTGTGTTACATACTTTTTTTAATTGTTCCTACATACATATATGTACCTACATACATACATTTTCAACAAAACTAAAACTAAGTCACAAAACAGAATCAGAAGTTTTTCAGTTTCTTATTTTATTTTCTCTCCATTTTTTGTGTTTTGTAATAACCAATAAAACTAAGAAATGGACGAAGCTCAATCCACAGTTCCAATGCCTTCTATGCAGCGTTTAAATTCATACGCAAGTAGCAGTTCCTCAAGCGGTGTTGTTGCAAACTTTTATTCCAAAAGTCTAAGCCAGAACCTGAGTTGTGACTCTTCTCGCAGCAATTTTTCAACATTAGAGAGCCTGGACTTGAATCTATCTAATTGCAGTGATTTAGCTGGAAGTCTACCATCGTGTATATCAAGTGCAAAAACTGTTAATAAAACTGATATGCCCACAGCAACCAGGTCTTCGTCTATTCTTCCAAGTGTTTATGTTTCTATGTCTTCAAAGTCCCCATGCTCCTTCTCCCGTCAATTGTCAGCTCATCACCAGCATGGAACTGAGAGGTGCCGATCAATAACGAGATCACCTGTAGATTTTCGGTAAAAGTTGCAATTTCGAAAACGTAACTGAAATTTGAAGTTAAAATATCTATCTTTTTAGAGAAGGCCGACGTGCTAGTGATGGTCTAGTGGCCCAGGGAATAATTCACTCTTATTCGGATTACCCAGTTAATTCAATGGTTGCGTTCAATAGCCAACGTCTTCACGAAGCTTATAAAACTAAAGGTGTACTTGAGCTTCATGCCCTACAAAAGGAAGCTGCCCAGCTGAAGACCCAATACCAATCAAATGTGCCACCTGATGAGATGACAGTCCGTCAAATGCAACACAGTCAGTTTCATATTAATCCGAGTAAAACTTCCACGGATTTAAGTCAACTTTACCATCATCACCATAATGCACCATCAATTAAGCAATTTGAGTATTTAAATTCTTCAGTTAAAAATGCGGAAGATGTCTCGTTTTTATACTACGTAAAAGGTGAAGAGGCAGTAAGTTTAAGAGCGGAACGTGAACTCTTGCAAACGCTTGCCGTGAATCAATTTCAAAAACCACCGCTACAACAGCAATTAATGCAACATAGGCTATTGCAACAAAAGAGGCAGATTTTCCAAAAACAAGTAGCATTGGAGGCAAACTTATCACGGCGCCTAATTTTGCGCCAGCAAAGTTATAAGATAGCACAACAAACTCAAATTTTGCCGCCACTTCCACTGAGCGATATTGAGTCAGAAGATTTGCTTGCTTTTCAGGCAGTTGTAGAAGGTAGTCCTGGATCTGCATGTCAATCACCAAATTCATCAGTTACCGGATCACCAAAAATATTAATTAAGACATCACATATTCAACAACAACCACAGGACAGATGCAGTTTTCCATCATCAAAACACAGCAACTCACAACGTTCGACTGTTGCGGCAACTGTATCAGTAGGAAGTACTGCTGACTGCTGGAGTACACTTCCAGGTTCTATGCAAACGTGCCAGATAAATGATCAATTACAATCAATTGAGAACTGGAATCCCAACAATTCGCAATTGTTTCAGGTGAGTTACATCTACTTTTTAAATTACAATTTTGTGCATGTATGTAAGTACATTTTACGAATATTAATATTAACTTGATGTAATATTAACTTGAGCTATTGAAAATCCTGATCATTAATCATATTTCGTACAACATATTCGTAAATTTTTGCTGGAAGAAATCTAAAAAATCCGCCATTAGCTTACAAAATTTAGTACTAATTGATCAATTTTACCCATAACAGAAAAATACGCAGATTCAATAGGAAACAAGTGTCCACTCCACAAGCCTTTTTCCAAAGCGCACTTCTGTCTATCAACAACTACTCTCACCTCCCCGTGGTGAACATCAGGTGGACGGTTTAAGACAGCAGAAATCGACAGAGAGGGGGGGAGTGTTCCCAAAAAGGCACTTCACCTTTGTTCAAGGGGCAGAGGAAGAATTCCTCAGTTGGAATCAACGGTGGGGTCTACAGTTCTAGTCAGGTTATACTTAGTGACCACATGATACTGGCATAACTACGACGTATTCATCGCTCAGCCCTATTAGGAGCGGTTTATCCGGTTACCAACCTTTAGAGTTATAGTAAGGTTCTGGTCCTGCAGGGGTAACTTTCCTTCCACGGAAAAATGACAACAAGCCTCGAATAGAATGACTATAATTTTGAAGACCCCAACAAACGAAACAAGTACTATCAAATTCGGATCTGCACGTGGACTGTCCGGAC
The DNA here is from genome assembly GCA_947049315.1 of Epistrophella euchroma. Classification (NCBI taxonomy): domain Eukaryota; kingdom Metazoa; phylum Arthropoda; class Insecta; order Diptera; family Syrphidae; genus Epistrophella; species Epistrophella euchroma. The sequence continues at coordinate 55,035,833 of OX346247.1, read as the reverse complement.
CTTGAACAGGCCACGTGCAGTCAAACAACTAGTGGAGAGCCTGGATAGGCTAAACAGCCATTCAGGAAGTGCGACGGGATGAAGAGGGCATACGAAGGATGAAATCATGTGATATTTACTTTGGCGAGTGCTGTAAAGAGAAGAATCATCCGCTCTTTGATTGTGGTTTTGTGGTAAGGAGAAGACTTAGGCAAGAAGTTTGGGCTTCAGAAATGTAACCGAGCGACCGGTCACAATCCGCATCAAAGGCAGATTTAAGAACATTAGGTTGATCTGTGCTCACGCCCCAACGGAAGAAAAAGATGACTCAACCAATGATGAAATTTACGACCTCCTCGAGGATAAGTACAACGTCAAGACCATTCTTGGCGACTTCAACGCCAAAATCGGAAATGATGGCATGTTTGGTTCGATAGTCGGAAGACCACAGCCTGCACGACAACACTTCCGGTAACGGAATCAGGGTGATTGACTTTGCGGCGGCGGGGCGTAATATTATCAAAGCAAGCACTCGATTCCCACACCTCAATATAATCAAAGGGACCTGGTGGTCTCCGGATCAACGAACCTTCAACCAGATTGTCAATCAATGCTGCAGACTAGAACCACAGTTGCTGAGAGAGCAGCCCGGGAGTTTTACGGACAAAAAAGGAAGGAATGCCACTGTCTCCTTTTAAGATTCGAAAGCGCGCGCTTTTGTACATTTTTTCAACTTTTTTTTAATATTTGCAGAATTCTGTAAAACAGTGTTTTTTGAAATTTGAGTTGCGTATTACAATTTTAAAAATAAACATTAGGTATTGTAAACAGAAATAATATTATTTTTTATTTTTTTATATATTCTGTTAAAAGCTCAAAATCAAAGACAAAATCATTTCTTCGAACGAAAAATATTGATCAAGCGTAGGTATTTGATTGCCTTGTGTTGGTTGCTATGTTGAGTCATGTGATAAGGTTCTTAAAATCTCAAGAAAAAAAGACCTTATTTACTAGCCGTGTTTTTTGGGAAATAGAATAGTACAATAGAATTTTACACGAATTACAAATATAACATCCACAGTAGGATTACTGCCAATAAAAGGAGAAGTAGAATCCTACTGCGGATGGGTTTGGGACGTTTATTCGAGTACCGAATGGAATTTGGGGGTTTTTAGATGTTGAGCGATTGATAATTATATTTGAATCTCGATGGCTTTGTTCATAGAGTAGTTGTGCGTTTTTTGTGGTGTGTTTTTCCATTTGGCAAAAAATCAATCTTTTTCTGTTCTTCTTTGAACAGGAGCATTTTTCGGCAACAAAATTACCAAATTTCATTGAATCGTTCACACGACACAAAGTAGATTACGTTTTAAACGAAATTCGATGTCAATAGAAACTACATAACGAATCTCTATTGCAATTAGGTAAAAATCCCTAGACATACGCATTTAATTGCCCTCTTTTTCTATTGACAAAAAAAAGACAAAAAATGGAATGACATAACTGAGAAAACAAAAACTGCGCACGATTTACAAATCTACGAAAGACACACTTCTTACGACACAACTATGAAAAAGGGGAGGTCTATATTATGGATTGGTTTTTCGGCTGGCAACCCTAAAAGGAAATAATTATTATAAGGAAGTAATATTAACACACTTGTTATAACAAAATTCCAATGTTAAATTTTTAATATATTTTATTATTTTATTTTATTAAAATAATTGGTTCAACGCGTTTCGTCCTATGAAGACATCATCAGGGAACTAGTTAAAGCTTGTACAAAAATAAGGCAAGTGAGGAAAGCTTATTATTCATACAAAGAAAAAAAAAACATGAAGAAATATTATTAACAGTGAAGGCAAAATTTGTTTTTCTATCATTTAACTGATTTGGAAGAAAATAATTTATGAAAATAAAAATAAAAATAAATATACTCATCAAAGTTTTATGTTGAGCACAGGGCTGTTGTTGGTCAATTGATTGTTGAGTATTTTTAAATCTAAATCTAAATCTAAATCTAAATCTAAATCTAAATCTAAATCTAAATCTAAATCTAAATCTAAATCTAAATCTAAATCTAAATCTAAATCTAAATCTAAATCTAAATCTAAATCTAAATCTAAATCTAAATCTAAATCTAAATCTAAATCTAAATCTAAATCTAAATCTAAATCTAAATCTAAATCTAAATCTAAATCTAAATCTAAATCTAAATCTAAATCTAAATCTAAATCTAAATCTAAATCTAAATCTAAATCTAAATCTAAATCTAAATCTAAATCTAAATCTAAATCTAAATCTAAATCTAAATCTAAATCTAAATCTAAATCTAAATCTAAATCTAAATCTAAATCTAAATCTAAATCTAAATCTAAATCTAAATCTAAATCTAAATCTAAATCTAAATCTAAATCTAAATCTAAATCTAAATCTAAATCTAAATCTAAATCTAAATCTAAATCTAAATCTAAATCTAAATCTAAATCTAAATCTAAATCTAAATCTAAATCTAAATCTAAATCTAAATCTAAATCTAAATCTAAATCTAAATCTAAATCTAAATCTAAATCTAAATCTAAATCTAAATCTAAATCTAAATCTAAATCTAAATCTAAATCTAAATCTAAATCTAAATCTAAATCTAAATCTAAATCTAAATCTAAATCTAAATCTAAATCTAAATCTAAATCTAAATCTAAATCTAAATCTAAATCTAAATCTAAATCTAAATCTAAATCTAAATCTAAATCTAAATCTAAATCTAAATCTAAATCTAAATCTAAATCTAAATCTAAATCTAAATCTAAATCTAAATCTAAATCTAAATCTAAATCTAAATCTAAATCTAAATCTAAATCTAAATCTAAATCTAAATCTAAATCTAAATCTAAATCTAAATCTAAATCTAAATCTAAATCTAAATCTAAATCTAAATCTAAATCTAAATCTAAATCTAAATCTAAATCTAAATCTAAATCTAAATCTAAATCTAAATCTAAATCTAAATCTAAATCTAAATCTAAATCTAAATCTAAATCTAAATCTAAATCTAAATCTAAATCTAAATCTAAATCTAAATCTAAATCTAAATCTAAATCTAAATCTAAATCTAAATCTAAATCTAAATCTAAATCTAAATCTAAATCTAAATCTAAATCTAAATCTAAATCTAAATCTAAATCTAAATCTAAATCTAAATCTAAATCTAAATCTAAATCTAAATCTAAATCTAAATCTAAATCTAAATCTAAATCTAAATCTAAATCTAAATCTAAATCTAAATCTAAATCTAAATCTAAATCTAAATCTAAATCTAAATCTAAATCTAAATCTAAATCTAAATCTAAATCTAAATCTAAATCTAAATCTAAATCTAAATCTAAATCTAAATCTAAATCTAAATCTAAATCTAAATCTAAATCTAAATCTAAATCTAAATCTAAATCTAAATTTAAATCTAAATCTAGATCTAAATCTAAATCTAAATCTAAATCTAAATCTAAATCTAAATCTAAATCTAAATCTAAATCTAAATCTAAATCTAAATCTAAATCTAAATCTAAATCTAAATCTAAATCTAAATCTAAATCTAAATCTAAATCTAAATCTAAATCTAAATCTAAATCTAAATCTAAATCTAAATCTAAATCTAAATCTAAATCTAAATCTAAATCTAAATCTAAATCTAAATCTAAATCTAAATCTAAATCTAAATCTAAATCTAAATCTAAATCTAAATCTAAATCTAAATCTAAATCTAAATCTAAATCTAAATCTAAATCTAAATCTAAATCTAAATCTAAATCTAAATCTAAATCTAAATCTAAATCTAAATCTAAATCTAAATCTAAATCTAAATCTAAATCTAAATCTAAATCTAAATCTAAATCTAAATCTAAATCTAAATCTAAATCTAAATCTAAATCTAAATCTAAATCTAAATCTAAATCTAAATCTAAATCTAAATCTAAATCTAAATCTAAATCTAAATCTAAATCTAAATCTAAATCTAAATCTAAATCTAAATCTAAATCTAAATCTAAATATAAATCTAAATCTAAATCTAAATCTAAATCTAAATCTAAATCTAAATCTAAATCTAAATCTAAATCTAAATCTAAATCTAAATCTAAATCTAAATCTAAATCTAAATCTAAATCTAAATCTAAATCTAAATCTAAATCTAAATCTAAATCTAAATCTAAATCTAAATCTAAATCTAAATCTAAATCTAAATCTAAATCTAAATCTAAATCTAAATCTAAATCTAAATCTAAATCTAAATCTAAATCTAAATCTAAATCTAAATCTAAATCTAAATCTAAATCTAAATCTAAATCTAAATCTAAATCTAAATCTAAAACACAACCGAAACCGAAATCCCGAAAAATTATATAAAGTTAAAAATTTTTGCAAAATGTTCATTTTATATAATTTGTCTCGGAATTTTTGGGTATTTGGGATTTTCGGTTTTAAGGATTCTGGTTTTCGGGATGCTGTGTTTTCTAGATTTTGGGGTGTCAGGTTCTTGGGTTTTCAGGATTTTGTGTTTTCGGGATTTCAGGTTTTCGAGATTTTGGGTTTTCGGGATTCTGACCCCAATTTAAGTTTTATTTATAGTAAATAGAGAAATGTCACAGCCCTTAAATGATATTTTTTGAAAATGTTCGTATATTTTTAATCAGACCATTTTCATTTTCAGTTTCAGTGTACCTATACATAAATCATTGACTACAGTTGTAAAGTTAAAATCTCTAAAAGAAATTTTTTGAAATTTTTTTTGTGAGATTATCTTCTCTTAAAGAGCAGGCGAATGTTGGATGAACGCACCAATGAAAGACTATTTCGTCGCCCGAGGATAGTTTTATCGTATACGCCATTTGAGCAATTTTGGGAAATCGCATTTTAAGTTTCACGTTTGAATAAAAAAGGAACAAACCAATACTGATACTGGCTGATAGATTTTTTTGCATTTTTAATATAAAATTATGTGAAATATCTTCTTTTCATTGAAGTATTCCAAGTTGTTGGTTTTGGTTTTCAAATAATAGAGGTTTTTCCCCAAAATCATTTTGTCGAAAATGAGTACTTTTTAACACCCCATACACGTACGACCATGCTATACATTTTTGTAAAGCCAGAAATTTGTTTTTAAATAAATCAGGTTTAGGGAATAGTTTGTGAAATATACTTGCGATTATAGGTACTACGAGTATATGGCAAGTTCGTAAAAAAAATTGAACTCGAGATAACAATGTCTGTCTGTCTGTCTGTCTGTCTGTCTGTCTGTCTGTCTGTCTGTCTGTCTGTCTGTCTGTCTGTCTGTCTGTCTGTCTGTCTGTCTGTCTGTCTGTCTGTCTGTCTGTCTGTCTGTCTGTCTGTCTGTCTGTCTGTCTGTCTGTCTGTCTGTCTGTCTGTCTGTCTGTCTGTCTGTCTGTCTGTCTGTCTGTCTGTCTGTCTGTCTGTCTGTCTGTCTGTCTGTCTGTCTGTCTGTCTGTCTGTCTGTCTGTCTGTCTGTCTGTCTGTCTGTCTGTCTGTCTGTCTGTCTGTCTGTCTGTCTGTCTGTCTGTCTGTCTGTCTGTCTGTCTGTCTGTCTGTCTGTCTGTCTGTCTGTCTGTCTGTCTGTCTGTCTGTCTGTCTGTCTGTCTGTCTGTCTGTCTGTCTGTCTGTCTGTCTGTCTGTCTGTCTGTCTGTCTGTCTGTCTGTCTGTCTGTCTGTCTGTCTGTCTGTCTGTCTGTCTGTCTGTCTGTCTGTCTGTCTGTCTGTCTGTCTGTCTGTCTGTCTGTCTGTCTGTCTGTCTGTCTGTCTGTCTGTCTGTCTGTCTGTCTGTCTGTCTGTCTGTCTGTCTGTCTGTCTGTCTGTCTGTCTGTCTGTCTGTCTGTCTGTCTGTCTGTCTGTCTGTCTGTCTGTCTGTCTGTCTGTCTGTCTGTCTGTCTGTCTGTCTGTCTGTCTGTCTGTCTGTCTGTCTGTCTGTCTGTCTGTCTGTCTGTCTGTCTGTCTGTCTGTCTGTCTGTCTGTCTGTCTGTCTGTCTGTCTGTCTGTCTGTCTGTCTGTCTGTCTGTCTGTCTGTCTGTCTGTCTGTCTGTCTGTCTGTCTGTCTGTCTGTCTGTCTGTCTGTCTGTCTGTCTGTCTGTCTGTCTGTCTGTCTGTCTGTCTGTCTGTCTGTCTGTCTGTCTGTCTGTCTGTCTGTCTGTCTGTCTGTCTGTCTGTCTGTCTGTCTGTCTGTCTGTCTGTCTGTCTGTCTGTCTGTCTGTCTGTCTGTCTGTCTGTCTGTCTGTCTGTCTGTCTGTCTGTCTGTCTGTCTGTCTGTCTGTCTGTCTGTCTGTCTGTCTGTCTGTCTGTCTGTCTGTCTGTCTGTCTGTCTGTCTGTCTGTCTGTCTGTCTGTCTGTCTGTCTGTCTGTCTGTCTGTCTGTCTGTCTGTCTGTCTGTCTGTCTGTCTGTCTGTCTGTCTGTCTGTCTGTCTGTCTGTCTGTCTGTCTGTCTGTCTGTCTGTCTGTCTGTCTGTCTGTCTGTCTGTCTGTCTGTCTGTCTGTCTGTCTGTCTGTCTGTCTGTCTGTCTGTCTGTCTGTCTGTCTGTCTGTCTGTCTGTCTGTCTGTCTGTCTGTCTGTCTGTCTGTCTGTCTGTCTGTCTGTCTGTCTGTCTGTCTGTCTGTCTGTCTGTCTGTCTGTCTGTCTGTCTGTCTGTCTGTCTGTCTGTCTGTCTGTCTGTCTGTCTGTCTGTCTGTCTGTCTGTCTGTCTGTCTGTCTGTCTGTCTGTCTGTCTGTCTGTCTGTCTGTCTGTCTGTCTGTCTGTCTGTCTGTCTGTCTGTCTGTCTGTCTGTCTGTCTGTCTGTCTGTCTGTCTGTCTGTCTGTCTGTCTGTCTGTCTGTCTGTCTGTCTGTCTGTCTGTCTGTCTGTCTGTCTGTCTGTCTGTCTGTCTGTCTGTCTGTCTGTCTGTCTGTCTGTCTGTCTGTCTGTCTGTCTGTCTGTCTGTCTGTCTGTCTGTCTGTCTGTCTGTCTGTCTGTCTGTCTGTCTGTCTGTCTGTCTGTCTGTCTGTCTGTCTGTCTGTCTGTCTGTCTGTCTGTCTGTCTGTCTGTCTGTCTGTCTGTCTGTCTGTCTGTCTGTCTGTCTGTCTGTCTGTCTGTCTGTCTGTCTGTCTGTCTGTCTGTCTGTCTGTCTGTCTGTCTGTCTGTCTGTCTGTCTGTCTGTCTGTCTGTCTGTCTGTCTGTCTGTCTGTCTGTCTGTCTGTCTGTCTGTCTGTCTGTCTGTCTGTCTGTCTGTCTGTCTGTCTGTCTGTCTGTCTGTCTGTCTGTCTGTCTGTCTGTCTGTCTGTCTGTCTGTCTGTCTGTCTGTCTGTCTGTCTGTCTGTCTGTCTGTCTGTCTGTCTGTCTGTCTGTCTGTCTGTCTGTCTGTCTGTCTGTCTGTCTGTCTGTCTGTCTGTCTGTCTGTCTGTCTGTCTGTCTGTCTGTCTGTCTGTCTGTCTGTCTGTCTGTCTGTCTGTCTGTCTGTCTGTCTGTCTGTCTGTCTGTCTGTCTGTCTGTCTGTCTGTCTGTCTGTCTGTCTGTCTGTCTGTCTGTCTGTCTGTCTGTCTGTCTGTCTGTCTGTCTGTCTGTCTGTCTGTCTGTCTGTCTGTCTGTCTGTCTGTCTGTCTGTCTGTCTGTCTGTCTGTCTGTCTGTCTGTCTGTCTGTCTGTCTGTCTGTCTGTCTGTCTGTCTGTCTGTCTGTCTGTCTGTCTGTCTGTCTGTCTGTCTGTCTGTCTGTCTGTCTGTCTGTCTGTCTGTCTGTCTGTCTGTCTGTCTGTTTTCAAATTTTTTTTTTATTGATTTTTAAAAAAAGTTTCAAATTTTTTTTTTTGAAAACCAAATATTTCGAAAACCACCTTGTTGATATTTATGAGGATATATAAATTTTCTCGAAAACGGCTCCTACGATTTTGAATAAAATTGTTCTAAATACTAATATTAGTATGTTCTACGATCTGCAAACAACAAAATTTACAGTTAGCCATTATTAACAGTACCTCTCATAGAACCATTTTTTTTATTTTGGACTATCTCATTATGTGTGTAAATTAAATATGCTTCTTAAAAGTTGAAATAATACTGCATATCAAAATTTTCAAAAAAACTAATTTTGGATTTAAAAAAAGAAATCAAATTTTTTTTTTGAAAATTCGATAATTCGAAAACGGGTAGATAATTTTTAAATACTAAAAAATTGTGTACCAATTTTTTTTCTTAAAATTATAAAAATTATTTATTATAAAAATATCTTTAAACAAAAACCGATCCTTTTTTCTCCAAAACTAAGATTAGTTAAAGAAATCAGATGGTGTACCTTTTTTAGCTCTCAAAACAATTTAAAAAGATTTTTTAATAAATTTAATTCGAATTATGTTGATTTTTAATCATTTTTTAATTTGAGCTCTATAATGTATAATATTAGTTTAAACTCCCAAAAAAAAATTATTTACTTTTAATACACTAAAAACTTTAAATTTCGAAGAAACTTTTACTACAAGAGGAAGTTTGTGTGATCCAGTCGTGCGTTTTATTTTTAATTCTGCAAAAGGCCGATGTATTAAAAATTTTTTTAATCAAATAAAAGTTTTTTTATTCCCAAAACGTTCAAAAAAATATTTTTAGATTTGCGGCTAAACTAAGTATCCTATAGCGACTTAAAAAGTGCATATTCGTAATCTAGGAAGTACCACCTTTCAATTGATGCATCGCATTATACAGGGGCGGATTAAGCCTAGGGCAAGAAAGGCAAACGCCTAGGGGCCCGGCCGTGCATTGGGGCCCCGTTTGTCTTGAAAAAAAAAAATCATAGGTGTATTGCTTCTTATTTCTTTTAATGTCGAATTCCTGTCAACAAAAATTCGATTATTTTTCTAAACAGAATCGATTCTTTTTTCTATCAGTACGCCCGTGGCGTAATGGTTAGTGAGTTCGACTGTCATGCCAGAGGTCTGGGGTTCAATACCAGCCGCTTCCACCTTAAGTTTTTTTCGGAGCTACTACTTCTTGCGAGGAAGTGACCAATCCTCCAAGAGCATCTCTTGTCATAGAAAATACCGCTCACCTTAGAAGTTAGGATTCGGCAATAAACTCTGTCTGTAGGTAGGTCCCCTCCATTCCTGCAGACACGCACAGGAATGGTTGAGAGTTGTAAGTCGCTAGGCTCTGGTTCTTCATAAGCCGTTTTTGCCACCAAATTTATTTTTATTTTATTTATAGGAGGAATTTTTTTTTGTTAAAAGGAACTCGACATAAATTATAAATTGAATTTGTGAATTATCGGGTCTGTTCCTTGACTTTGAAACTCTGTGATTTTCTGTGCATTTAAATGCCGTTTTATTTTTTTATATGAACTTTTACTTAACTGAACGTTAGACTGAAATTCACACAAATGCACAGAAAATCACAGAGTTTCAAAGTAGAGAAACTAGGCTATTGTTACTCAATTTCAAAATTTCAATATGTATTGTGAACTAACACAGATCACAAATAACTTTGAAAAATTTTTCGTTACAATGTTTAGTTAAATGTTAAAGCGTTTGAACTACGCTTCTTCCCATTTATCTTTGTCTAGTTGAAATCAGATTGCTTTGTTTCCACGTTAGACTGTTTTTAAACTATGCTATAATTATTTCCTAGCGACTTTTAAGCACATTGACGAGTGGTGGCGGGGGTAGACAAAATTTCTGAGGTTGAAAAAAATGCAGAGTTACCCATCCCCTCTTTTTTATTGTGTGTTCTCCTATTGTTTATGTTTTATTAAAATTCGTCTTCTACTATCTAAAACTTGAACTGTTGTTATGTGGGCGTTCACCTAAGCTTTTCCGATTCAGATTTCTTGTGCTAAATGAACAAGAGATTTTTAAAAGAATCGAATGAAAATGTCAAAAAAATCTCCAGCAATTGGTTTCCTAAAGACCTGATCAGACAGAACGCGCGCGGTCTGGCGGTCTTTGTATAAATTTACAAACAAAATTTGACCGCCGCGTTCTTTCTCTCTATAGTAAAGTATTGACCGTCCCGTCGCGTCGGCCTGCACTCTGTCTGGCCAGGCCTTAACGAGAAAAGGGTTTATGACATCGAGTAAACGCTTATAGCAGTTACCAACGAATTGCTGTGTTTGGTAACTTGAAATTTATTAAAAATTTGCACACATTTTCATTAATTATCACAAATATTCCTGTTTGTTAACTCGAAAAAGTAGCAACTCCTGCGTGCAAGTAGTGTAACTATACTATCAAAACCCTAACTGTGAGTGCATGCGACTTGACAGCGACTAACAAATTAAAAAAAAAGTATTTTGGTCTTCGCTTTATGACTATAACGGCATTATTTAGGCATTTTTTTTTTTTAGAAATTTTTGAGAACATATGAAATTATAATTATAGTCAAAAATTTTAAGTCACAAAAAAAATGATTCATGGAGACGTGTGGCACCATACACACAAAAGTGAGGTTTTGTACAAAAAGTGGTTATGTGCGTTTGTTATAACATTTTGGGAAGTTTTCCCCTTTCTGAGAGAATTTTCCCTTATTTTAAAATTTGACAGGTTTTAAACGTTTTACTGGAAAAAGATATCAAGCACACCTAATAATCAGTTGCTGATTATTTGTTCGAAACCTATTCGCTAAACTATCTTAAGCTACGAGCAGACGGCATATAAAAGTCGCATACGTTTGCGACTCTGACGTCATTTTTACGTATATCGCATATCGTCTGAACACCCTTTTGGGAAAGTCTGCATATGCTCGCATTTTATTTTTTTTTACATTTTTTTTTTTTTTGATATTAGCTTTGTCAGAACTGAATGCACAGCGTTTTAAAGGAAAGGAGCGAACCTTATAATGCCAAGATATTTGAATTTTGTCTTGGTAAACAATAAACATAGATATACAGGGTCGGACTGGGCCGAAAGGGCCCAGGTGGGAAACATTTTCAGGGGCTCGCCGTACACTTGGACTTTTCACACACAGCATTGTATAAAAAAGATTTTTTTTATATGTTTGTGAATAAATAAAATATAATAAAGGTATTCATGCAACGTCGTAAAACACTAGATAAATTTATCTTTTGGATAAGTTTATCTTTTAGTAAATGAACTGTCAAATTTTGTATGGGAAATGGTTTACGCAATTTGGATAAAATTATCTAAGGATTTTGCTGCGGAAACTTATACAAATTTATTTGGATAAACTTATACGTAACGAACGTCATTGTGACTTTTAGAATTAGACGTGTGCAGATATATGATACATATGATGTCTCAGATAACTTAAAAAAAAATCTGACCGTGCTCTGTAACTATTGCATTGCGATTAGTTAGCGATACAAGTTGTGATCTTAAACGTACTTTATAGACAAAAAGAGTTCTAAATTAAAACGTAGTTTATACAAAAAAAAAAAAAAAGATAAACGTCTATATTTACTCAACGATCAGGAAAGCTGGTTAGTAAATTATTAAGGTAGAACTACATATAAAGGTTCTCCCAAACCAATGCGAATCATTCGTTGCCAACGTCGAAAGCACAATCAAAACAAACAATACGAATATATCGCATATGAATATTTCGCATTCGTTTGGGAGAGCCTTAATAGTCAGAAGTTATCATAAGCAGATTAGATTAATCAATGAATTTTATGAATGCGAGAAGTTACAGAGCATGGGTCCAGATGTCATTAACCAATGAAAAGTAGAATGCTGAACAGTAAAAATCAGAATTAAACCATAATTCACTCTTTCTCTTTTCTTCGTCCTTATCTCAATAAATTTCAGTTTCAATTCCGTGAGGTGAATTTGTGGCGCGCTTCACTTCCGAAAGAAAAAGTTAGTGAAAATCAAGAAACCGACATTATGGGTGAGCCATATGATTTTTTGTATTCTTTCATTTTCGTTCGACCACTGCCTTGAGCTTGCGACTAATACCGCCATATTATTTATTCGTTTAATCCAGATTAAAACTTTAATTTAATAAGTTTGATCTATTGCCACAATAATCCATTTGGATTAAAAGCTCATTTTAATCCAAGACTGAACAATATGGCGGTAAAAGTTCATTTTAATCTCAACCTTATAACATGGCGGTTATAATTCTACCTTAAAACGCGACTCGTGTATCTATCTAACATTTTTGTATCATTCCGCAGCATTTATCCAATTGAATAAAAAGGACATTCACACGCAAACTTTTGTATAAACTTATCTTTTTACACAATTGGTAAACTTATATCGTTGCATGAATACCCTTAATGTAAATATAATTGACTTATTTCGTTACAATGGATGTGGCAATTGTTGCCTTCTTCAAAGGAGCTTTATAACACTTATAAAAATATAATTAGGTAATGTATTAACTACTTTTGAAACATTTTGAATACAATACCAACAACTTGAGAGTACTACCACCAAGCTTTTTACTTCAAATGCTGAAGCTATATGGAGGGTTCACAGCTGTAGCGAACGAAGTCAGAAAAAAATAAATTCGAAGATATTAACAGGTTAAGCAAATGCATTGCCATTAATTGTTAAACTAATATTTTACGTATTGCAGGCAATATGATAGTTTATTCTATAAATTTTCTTCTGATTTAAAAATAAAATAAACGAAATACGCAATATTTAATACTAGTTTTAGAGTTATTTTTTTTTGTTTGACTTGGTTCGGTGCAGCTTTAAACCTTTCATATGTATTTCACGATTTGCCACGCTCGATCATCAAGCTTCTTTTCATGGTACAGAGTGTTCATAAACTATTTATCGTAGACTATTATTATTTGATCACAGTATTAAAACGCAAGCTGATTTTATCTCGAATCACATCGTATTTCTTATAAGCCTCAGCCAAAAAAAAAAACAACATGTAAATAAAAATTAGAAATTCAATGAAATAAGACTTAAGCAGTATGTAAATTGGATTAAAATTTCCATCTGGTTTTTAGCATTCGAAACAATTATTAGACTATGGCATTAAGGCCCATTTGCTGAAAAGAAACTTAAATATTTATGTTCAACTTACACGCTTATGTTTCACTTTTTCTTAGCGTAATCTGCCACATAAGCTCTTATGTAGAAATTAAATATTTAAGTTTTGTTTCAGTAAATGGTCCTAATTAATATAAGATTCAAAATTAGTTTCTCCAAATCTATAAACTAAAACAACTTGAACAACAAAGAATGGATTTCTGCTTTTAAATAAAAATATATTATGACATTGTAGGTATTGCGGTTTTAATATTAAAAAATAAATGATCACTTTTACTTAAAATTGGCCAACCCATCGTTTGCTAATTTACACACCGCGCTGTACCATGAGGGTACATTTCACGGGCCCCACTGAGTCAGCGCAGCGCAGACCCCATAGACTCCACGGATCCTTTGAGCTACTGTTTTTAATGCATTTATCATTATTTAGGCATTGAGGGCCCCCGTCTTCACTGCACGGGCCGCCGTCTAGCCTTCACGGGCCCCTTAGATGAGATTTTTTATGCATATAACTTTATTCAGGTATTGAAGGCCACGTATAGTCTGCACGGGCTTCCGTCTAGCTTCTACGGCCCGATCTAGCCAGCGCGGGTCCCATAGTCTCAACGGGCCCCTTTAGATACCATTTTGAAGGCATATATCTTTATTCAGGCTGTGAGGGCCCCCGTCAAGACTGCACAGGTCCACATCTTACATGCACGGGCTCCGTATTGCTTGCGCGGTCCTCCGTCTATCCTCCACGGGCCCCCGCAGACCCTTTTTTTGTAGCTTATATTTACAACGGCTACTGCCTCTTGCGAGGAATTGACAAATCATCCAAGAGTATCTCCTGTCACAGAAAAGTGCCGCTCGTTAGCCGTTCGGATTCGGCAATAAACTGTAGGTCCCCTCCATTCCTGCAGACACGCACACAGGAATGGTTGAGAGTTGTAAGTCACTAGGCCCTAGTTCTTCATGAGCTGTTGTGCCATCAAATTTATTTTATTTTTTATATTTACATTTTTTACTTTATATAGGCTGGATGGGCTTCTTACATGAAAAGGCCCCTGTAGAGTGCGGGCCCCTTTAGGTATTACTTTTTATCCATATCAATTTTGTTTTCTTTAGAACCTATGGACAGTTTTGTATTTAAATTTTAATAATTTTGATAAAAAGGGAAATCGAAGGAAAACAGCAATTTAAACTGGAACCGAAGAAAATAGCAAACGCACAGCTTGAGCTTTAGAACAGAATAGAATTTTATTTAATAAAATACAGTTAATTAAAAAAATGAATATTTGTTTTATAACAATAACACTCTGAACAAAGTAAAAATGTATACAGTACAAAATACTTAAACTATACATATTTTAACACTTCCCCATAATGATTTATTTATAAATTTAACATTTAACATTTTAAATATTTTATTATTATTTTTTTTTATAGGTATAATATTGTAGTACATTTTTAATAAAGACCAAGTTAATTATTATTTAGTTTAAGTTTTAATTTAACTAAGCCTTTTGTTAAGCCAAATTTTCGTTAGAAGGAACATATTCTAGTATAATTGAACCCGTTTCAATTTTTTCCCTGATAAACTGAGTTTTAATTTCTATGTTTGGTTCTAGGTGAATAAGAATTGTTTTTAATACGTTGTATCGCAATTTTGTTGTCGCAATACAAAACCATTTGTTTTGATTGATTTGGAAGTATTTCTGCCTCCAAGCGCTTCAACCAAATTGACTCTTGAACATCACAACAGCTAGGAGTTCAGACTCTGTAGATGAAAGTTCAGTAGTTGACTGCCGTTTAGACGTCCACGATATCGGTGCTCCCTGCATAGTAAATACATAGCCGCACGTGGACTTTCTTTCATCTTAATCAGCAGCCCAATCGGCATCACAAAAACCTTGTTTTTCACTATCTGTTTTTCTGTACCCAAGTTTCTTGTCAATAGAACCTTTCATGTATCGAAAAACACGTTTTATAGCCATCCAATGTGCCTGACCAGGGTTCGAGGAGTATCTGCTTAAAAGATTTACGGCGTAGCTTATATCAGGGGCCTAACTCTGTAATTCGATTCGAAAGTAAAAACTGTTCGAAAGTTGTTTCCGATTCTAATTTCAAATGTTACTGTGTATAACTTTCGAATCGAAAGAAAATGTTGCCAAAAACCCTTTGCAACTTTCGAATAAATGTTCCTAGACTCGAGCGGTTTTTTGTCAAAAATGACATTTTAAATTCAACAAAAGTCAAATAATATTCGTTTTTGATTATTTAAATTTTTATTCGTTGATAATTAAATTTCAAAATGGATATGGATTCAATTGCATTGTGGTTTAATGAAGAAATGTGTGCTGAAGAAAGGATTCAAAGGAAGATAATCAGAGATAACTCTAACATATGGGATTATCAAATAAAAGGCAATGTGATAGAATACAAAATTTAATGGCGAAATAATTTATTTATACCAAATATTTTTTCTATAGTTTTGCTCAAAATTATCGCCTTTCAAAAGATGCATTTATGTATGTTTTGAACAGCATAAGTGATGATCTGAGGGAAAGGAAAAGATCATCTTTAATACCTGCAATTATAAAACTAGGTGCAACGCTTAAATTTCTTGAACAAGGTGGATACCAGCATCAAATAAGTCAAGATAGATTCACTGGGCTGGCGCAGCAAACGGTTTCAGCGGTTATTTCTGAAGTCTGTTAAGCTATCGAAAAACAGCTCTCTCCAAAACATATAAATTTTAATATGACGAATGAGGAAAAGATAGAATCAAAAAAATATTTCCATTTGAAATCTGGCATACCGGGAATTGTTGCAGTCGTGGACACACATTCAAATGGTTAGACCGAGAAACAATGAACACATAAAATCAACCATAATTTCAAATAGATTTTTTTTTGTGTTAATATTTTTATTTGTGGTTTCCCTTTAAAATAAAATCATCAAAAATATATTCAAATTTATATTTATTCTATTTTCTTCAATTAGTTATTAACATTTAATCAAAAAATATTATTTAAGTATTTTTTTTAATAGATACTTACATTTTAGCTTTCATCAAAACTTTTCCGGTTGATTAATAGATATCGAATGAAATTTAAGAAATTCGAATGTATTTAGCAATGAAAATAGAGTTGCTAAGTACAAAATTTCCGATTTTCGGGCAAATGTATCTAGATAAATGAAATTCGGATTTCAATTTCCGATTTTCAAATAACACAGTACATATTTTCCGAATTCGAACAATTTAACATTAGAATCGAATTAGATAGTTAGGCCCCAGGCCTTGTAGTTTGCGCCGCATACAATAAACAACCTACTGCTTCCATATAGGGCACATTTGACATCTTTTTCATCTCTTCAAGTGACGATGGGCACATTTTTGAAGATATTTTTTGATTCCAATCAAGTGGGGTGCTAATCGGATTACATTTTATCATACCAAATCGATTTAAGATATCAGCTTTATATTGTGATTGATCTATGGCGATAGTTCCAGCTGACCTGTCACGAGATATTCGGATGAAAGAAGGAAAGAAAATTTTTTGGGTGTTATTACACTGCAACCTTAAGATCTATTGTGCCCCCCATCTAGAGTTGTGTGATGAGGTTGCTCATTTACAGCTCATAGTCTGCTTTCTTCTATCTGGTGATGTCCCAGGTGTCTATGTCTTTGGTGCATGGCAAGTGGCACTGCACTAGGCCAAGAATACTAAGGTGTCTTCTAAGCTTACAGTGGCCAGTTAGGAGGCCCGTTATAATGCTAAGTTTATTTCTACTTAAGCTGATGCAGGCTTGAAATTGTTTCTGGTTGTAGTTACCAATAAGGAGTTTTGCCTGCCTCAGCTTAGGGAGTTCTTTCCAGTTTTTTAGTCTTTTGTCCTCCTCTTCTGTTTTGATTTTATTTTTGACCACGTTTTCTCCTATTCCGCAGTGCGGTTCTGGCCCCGTTAGGAGTGTGGCTGCCCCTTGTTTTGCTAAAGAGTCTGCCTCTTCTGTGCCCTGGACGCCGATGTGGCCTGGTACCCAATGAAGTGTGACATTATTGTTCTTGCCAAGTTCGTTTAGCCTGCCCACACACTCCCATACTAGTTTTGAGCTGATAGTATATGAGTTAAGGGCTTTGAGAGCGGCTTGGCTATCTGACATGATGGCAATGTTTTGATTTCTATAGTTTCTTTCGAGATTACATTCTGCACATTTACCTATGGCATTACTTCTGCCTGGAAGATGCTTGAAGACTGGCCCATCGGCAAGGAGAGTTTGGTTCTAGGCCCAAAGATTCCTGCCCCAGTCCCTTCAGTTGTTCTCGATCCATCTCTATACCATTTCATGGTATTTGCTTTAAGCGTGTAGTTCACTGTTTCGCCTACCCACTCTTTCTTCTTGCTTAACTCTATTCGAAAGTTTCTTTCAAAAATACTTTTTCGTTATGCC
The DNA here is from genome assembly GCA_947049315.1 of Epistrophella euchroma. Taxonomy (NCBI): domain Eukaryota; kingdom Metazoa; phylum Arthropoda; class Insecta; order Diptera; family Syrphidae; genus Epistrophella; species Epistrophella euchroma. Next base: position 55,018,436 of record OX346247.1, on the reverse strand, counting down.
ATCTCTAGGAATGCCAAGGAGGTTTGTTATTGTGGACCTGCAAATCGAGTCTCTTTCTTTGCGACCAATAATTTTACCAGTCCCAGTTCCCTCCTTGGCAAATCTCATTGTGGCTCCCTTAGCAGTGCTTTCTACGACCACTTGTAGTGGGGACAAGTGAAGGATAACCTCCATAACTGCTGTAGGGCATGTTCTCATTGCTCCAGTAATGCATTAGCATGCGAGCCGTTGTACTTTTTTTAGGGATTTCCTAGTTGTGGCTAGTTCGGTTCTATTATACCATGCAACCACACTATAGGTAATGATGGGTCTTACCATCATGGTGTACATCCATCTCAGGATGTTTGGTTTGCAGCCCCATGTTTTGCCTGTAAGTCTCTTGCATATCATGACGGCCCTTGTGGCTTTACCGATTGTTATCTCGACGTGTTTGTTCCAGAGGAGTTTACTGTCTAGTGTAATTCCTATATATTTAACCTCCCTCTAGATCTCAATTACTTCTCCCGCTAACGTGATAGGTTTCATGCGTGGTAGAAGTCTCTTCATGGTAAATGGTACTATCGTTGTCTTAGTGGCGTTTATATTTAATCCCACTGATAGACACCATTTCCTTGTTATTGATAAGCCCTTTGGATTATATCACAAAGGGTTTCTTCGAACTTTCCCAAGGCTGTTTTTGCAATATCATCAGCAAAACCGATGCAGTGTATGCCATAAGAAGTAAGATTTTCTAGGAATTCATTAACTACAAGACTCCACAGCAAGGGTGATAGTACCCCTCCCTGCGGACAGCTTCTTGTTGTGATGACCTTCTGGACATTTTTTCCTGCGTATGCTTCCGCCGTTCTTGTGCCTAACATTTCACTTATCCATCTGATTATATTGATGGTTATGGCACTTCCTTATGAGAGCTTATTCGTTTACAGCTTCATGAGAGGTGTTATCAAAGGCCCCCTCAATATCTTAGAAGGCACATAAGGCCGTTTCTTTCGATTCTAAAGCAATCTTTAAGGTGTTTGTGAGTTCATACAGCGCGGTTTATGTGGATCTTCCCGCTCTGTAAGCATGCTGGTGTTGATTCAAAGGCATATTTATTAATACCTCTGATCTAATAAAGTTATCAATTAACTTTTCCAAAGTCTTCAGTGGAAAGGAAGTTAAACTTATTGGCCTGAATTACTTCGGATGTGTTGTGTCTTTTTTCCAAATTTCAGGAATAAAAATAACTCGGATACCAAGGATAGAAGAAGCTTCCCCTAAATCCTTCATCCGGAAGTTTTCGCAAAGCAATTTCTTAAAAATCTCCTCAATGATATTATCGTTAGACAGTAATAATACATCGTCCATATATACGGCAATACAAATCATGTAGCCTTTGTCAATTTTATAATATATGCACTGATCTGCACATCAGAACATTTCAAACCAAAATTTCTTTAGGACTTCATTCAGCTTCTCGTTCCAAACGCGACTGGATTGCTTTAGACCATACAGCGATTTTTGAAGCTTACACACCATCAGAAAAATTTTCAGGCTGAACCATATAAATATCTTCTTTAAGTTCTCCGTTTTGAAATGCTGTTACCGCGTTAATTTGGCAAATATTAAGGTCATACTTCACAGCCAATGCAATCAGAAATCTTATTGAAGCATAACGCGTCACTGGTGCAAAAGTTTCGGTATAGTCAACACCTTTCTCCTGGGTATAACCTTTGCATACCAGTCGTGCCTTATATTTTATTATTTCCCCATGTGTAACGGAACTAAGGGTGTTGTTTGAAGGAAGAGGATTCCATTTGAGTAAGGGCTTGAACCCCGAGACTATACATTGATCTGAAAACCAAATAAAAAATAAAATCACTGCAAGTATGGAAAACTCCCAATATTCCTTTCTCCTCATTCGCCTACCATTATGACGCAATGCTTACAGGCACATTACGCCAGTCCTGGCAGCAAGGAGTAAGGGTGGCTGGACCACAACCGCTAGGCATGCTTGCATTTGCACGAAGTAGCTCGACGGATGGGGGGGAGGGGTCTTTGCGGTTGTTGGGTCTAGACGGTCGTTACGCATTTTCATGCCTTTAAAATTTTTAAGATGCGAGGCCTCTTGTTCCTGTTGCTGAAATTTATTGTATATACATATACTGATTTCTAAGTGGTGAGAGTGTTGGTGTTTGTACTCTCCGAGGAAGCCCGCCCACATACCACCACCTTATGAATCACAGACCATCGGGTGAGGTATATCCTTGGTTGTCACGTCCTCATAATTGTGATAACCCCTAATCAAGTAATAGTATTCAATTCTTAATACATTATTCAAAGACTGGATATTCCGGAATACTTACTATACCATATCCTCAAACCGTTCAAATTCGTAAATGCCCATAATAAAAAAAAATCGCAGAAATAAATTCCCATATACCATCGCTGTTCATTTTGCTGTCATCAAAAATTAAATCGCCGCATCCACCAGTAATTAACTTAAACATAGGAAACCATATTACATCCAAAAGAAATCAATAAAGAGAATTGAACCATCCCTAACCAGTGTGAAATGATAACTCGGATGATTAAAAATTTTAGGGTTTCATACCACAATAAAGATTTTATTGAATACAAAAAAAATTAATTATAAGAGATAGTTATAAAAAGAAAGAAATTATAATAAAAAAATGTCATTCTATTGCGATTTAGAATTTGCAAAACGAAAAGGTAATTTCAAAATAAACTATTCTTCATTAAAAACAAATAATACAAACGAAATTGAAATCGAAATAATGCAATTTGACATTTAGCGGGTTTTCAAGCTCTCTCGCCTAACGGCCTACGTTTAGAAATTAATGTCGTTTTCCGTTGGTCACTCCTAGCACTCTTTTTTCACTCCATCCACACTCCCAACACTCCAAAAACCTTCCATTTGCTGTTCGGAGTGATGATTTAGGAGTGTTTTTTCACTCCGGATTTCATTAAGGAGTGCTAGGAGTGCACTCTGAAAACACACATACTTTTAAAAGTATGTGTTGGATTAATTGTCAAAATAGTAAATACTTCTTCTTGGGAAGTTCTGAAATTGAAATCATTGAAGAGTTCATTTTTGCTTTTACTTCTACATAGATACACATATTACGAAAGAGAGTTTTTCATATTCCATTGGAATCAAAAAGGAGTGAAATACTCTGAAAATCCAATCGAAAACGACATCAGAGTGTGTTTCTTTATTCATTCCGGTATATCCAGAATATTCGGATTACCAGTTTGGCGTTTCTTTATTCCACGGAACATTCCGGATAAACTATTTTGTTGTTTCTTTATTCATTCCGGAACGTTTGGAATACATTCTTTTTATTCCATGTGAAGTGTGAAATAAAAAGAATAGAAAAAGAATACTGGGCGCGTTCAGTATAATTGACGTTCTTAAGCTCAATTATGGCAGATTCACATTGGTGTTAATTATTTAAAAACAGCATAATACCGCGAATTAATGTACCAGAGTATAATTTTATGCATTTAATGTAAAATTTACTAAACTTTTGACTTTGAGAATACATAAATATCCAAAATAAAAACATTTATTTCTTCAATTGTTTTGACATTTCACCGAACAACTGGATTGCCATTCTTTTTGTTCTAGTTTTGTTTCTTTATTCATTTCATTCTGGATATTCTGGATAAACATTTCGTCTATTCCATCCATTCTATTCCTTATCCGGAATAAATAAAGAAACACACTCTTAGAGTTTAAGTACATCAATTATACTGAACGCGCCCAATATTCTTTTTCTATTCTTTTTATTCCACACTTCACATGGAATAAAAAGAATGCATTCCAAACGTTCCGGAATGAATAAAGAAACAACAAAATAGTTTATCCGGAATGTTCCGTGGAATAAAGAAACGCAAAACTGGTATTCCGAATATTCTGGACATATCGGAATGAATAAAGAAACACACTCTAAATGTCAACAAAATTAATTATCAGAGAGAGATTTATAACTAAAAATTAACACTAAACAAAAATTAATACTAAAGTTAATGTCATAATCCTGGAACTGATGACGTCACGATGATGGAGAGAGGTTCGATAGTACAGGGAGTGTCAATATAAAGGGGTGAATCGTTTCTTGGGTGATTCTTGAATGGAGGAATACGAAGCGTCATCTCTGTAGGAGTTTGCAGCTAACAGTTTTTTAAGATGACACTATCCTTCTATTTTTTTTTCTGATTGACGATTTTCACAGAGGTAACGATACGGTTTTTGGGTTTGTTTTTTTACGTCACAGAGTTTGGACTCAATGGATGGTGGAGGCCGTTTCGTAGGAGGGCGCGATGGATGACGTCACTGGATGGATTTTCCTTATTACTTTCGCTAATTTTTTTTATCATGGTTTATTAGGTGCATACGTCACAGTAAGTTTTGCAAATATGATTTTTTTTTAAGTTTTAAAAAGAATTTGGTTAATTTCGGCAATTTTAGGCTTATTGCAACGCGTCTTTTAGAAGATCGTTTTTTTTGTTTATAATATTTAACGCTTTTTTTTTCTTTTAACACCAAGTCTTTTTATAGCCAATATTTCTAGGTTTTCTCTTCACAAAGATAGGTTCCTTAATCCAAATGAAAATGGCACTTCCAGGACCTCAAATATTTCGAAGGATTTTTACCAAATATGTACATATAAAATATATATTAAAAATAAGGATTTAATTTTACAAAAATAGGTGTGACATCATTTAATATTTTAGTCAAAATCCTTGAAGATCCCAGCACCCGGAAGTCTTCCATCACCGCACATTTTCAGATCTGTGCATTTTTTTTTGTGACTCTCTAAATAAGTGATGCATTTTTTCGAAGTCGAGAGATTTTTCATATTCAAAATTCTGATGAGCTACATTATCGACCCCTAAGGGATCCGCATTGGAATTTCGATTTAATTTGAACTTTGATGTTGTCTCTTACTATTGCGTTTAATCCTAAAAAATTTCAATCGAATAGCATTCTTACCTTTGGGTAGATGAACTAAATCCCATGTTTTATTTTCTTGTAAGGATCTTAATTCACATTCCATTGCTTCCTTCCAGTGGTGTGAATTTTGACATGACAAAGCCTCTGACACAGTTTCAGAATCTGTCATCTTCAAATCTGCGATCAAACCAGATTCGTTCAACTTGGCAATACGTTCAGACCGCCGGAACACAGCTATATTTTTACTATCATCAGGGTTGTTTATAGTTTGGCAATACATATGCCTGGACCTTCTGATTTCGTTTTTTTCAGCTTTTGCAATTCAGTCTCTTCATTGGTCATCTAAACATCAGAATTCTCAAGTTCTTTAGAATCATCTTCAATTTCAACGTTTTTTGGGTGGATTTCAGGTAGGCATTCAGCATTTTCGATCACCAAATTTTCGGATATGACTGGAACATTAACCTCAGTTAGATCATCAGCTGATGTGTTAACGACCTGAACTCATATTGTCCTTTGACAACTTCCTGAAATTGTCAGACTCGAAAAAGATAACGTTTCGACTGATGATTATGTTTCTATTTTCATCACATAAGCGGTAAGCCTTTGATTCCTTGGAGTATCCCAACAGCATGCACTCCTTTGACGAGTTTTCGTCTTTTTTCATGAGGGATGTGAACCATAGCTTTGCAGCGAAAGACACGTGGCATTTATAAATCTGGATTTATTCCTGATCAAAGCTCTTCAGGTGTTTGAGAATTATTTCCTTTACAAGGAACTCTATTTATCAAATATAATGCTGTGTTCGCAGCTTCAGCCCAGAAACGTGAGATATTTGCATTTATTAACATGCACCGTATTCTCTCCACCAGATATCTATTGATCCGTTCTGCTACACCATTTTGTTCGGGGTGAACTTTTCGAAACGTTTGTGGCAATACTCTGCACCATTATCGGACCGCAAAACTTTATTTTTCTTGAAGTCTGGTTTTCAACAAAGGTTTTGAACTTGCAAAATTCTTCGAAAACGTCCGATTTTTGCCTTAAAGGAACAACAAAAACTTTACAGCTATAATCGTTCACGAATGTCAGAATATATTTACATCCTGACCAGGATTTTACAGATAACGGACCACAAACATCGGTGTGTATCAAATCTATTTCCCGTATGTGTAAATGATGGTCGTGCATGTTTTCCTTTTACACATACTAAAACACTTAGATTGATGACGTGGAGAAAAATTCATTCCAGTTACAGCTGACTTCACCTTCAGGAGATTTTCATCGCATATGTGCCCCATTCCACGATGCCAAATTACTTCATGCACTACAACCTTCAGTGCAGTGCCAGGGTTATTCATGTTGTCATCAACTTCGCAATTCAGCTTATACATGTTGCTTGCAAGGCCAGCAGTACCGAAGAGTTTGTGGGATTTGTTGTAGATTTTGCAAACATTCTTCTCAAAACGCACCTTATTGCCATTTTGTACCAAACTAACTTACTGAAAGCAAATTCGCAAATTCGTCTGGTACATATTGTACATTCTAGATGGTTGCACTGGTTTTTTTTATCACCATTAAGGAGAGAAATGTTTACGTCCCCAACACTCTCTATCAACATCTTTGAATTGTTTGCTGCAACAATTTCCCTATATGATGGTTCATTCTGCTGTTATAGAAATGAATTCTGCATAGTCATATGTGCAGATGCACCAGAATCCATATACCATGTATCTTGCGATCTGTTTCCATCAACCAAATAAGTTGTGAAAAGGCATTCACCACAGTTATCACAACGAAACTTATTTTTTTTGAATTTTTGTTTAAACGATTTGCTCATCATTTGAACAGAATCGTTTGTCTGATACTGAATTTGCTGCAAGAGTAATGTTTTGACGGAATCAGCTTTGAAGAGGAATTTTCAACTGCAATTACAAGAGGTTTGAAGTCTTCAGGAAGACAAGCCAGCATCAAAGAGGCGAAGATTTCATCGTCAATTTTCAATCCAGCCTTTTTCACTTTGATGGATGTCATTACCATTTTATTGACATAGTCTTCCATATGTTGTCACATTCTGACAATTTAAGTTGCACCAGTTGTTTTAGCAGCTCTACTTTTCTGCACAAACCCGTATCTTCGAAAGATTGTCCCAAGCATTCTGCATCAGTAATATAGGAATAGTTCTGAGTAATATAGGAATAGTTCTGAGTTTCCAAAAGTAAAATCAACTCAGATTTTGATTTCAGGTCGATCTCTATTCCAGCTGCAGTTTTTGGTTCCGTTTCCATACAGCTCCATAGTCCCTTTATAACGAGATATGAGTTCGCTGCAATTTTCCACAAGTCATAGGTTTCTCTGCCCTTCAATTTTTCAACAAAAATACTTGATGCTATTGAAAAAGGGTGTCTGGGCGCATAACCTGATAAAAAGGAAAATCGAAGAAAACAGCAACTTAAACTGGAACCGAAGAAAATAGCAAACGCACAGCTTGAGCTTTAGAACAGAATAGAATTTTATTACAAAAAATACAGTTAATTAAAAACAAATGAAAATTTGTTTGATAACAATAACACTCTGAACAAAGTAAAAATGTATACAGTACAAAATACTTAAACTATACATATTTTAACAAATTTTATAATTTTTTTATATTTCATTTCTCTCCATATATGAGTTTTTTTTTTTGCTCGACTATATGGCCAGTCGGACCCTGTAGATATGTCTAAATATTTCCTACCTCTATGTCTATACGCCCAAAACCAAAAAATGGTGTTACAGTGACAATTTTCATTATTAAAATTAATGAAAAAGTTCTTTTTCCAAGACCAACGTGAATTAATTTAACATGCTGATAACTACAGATGCCACATCAAAAACCATAGGTACGATTGTAAATTTGAAAATTGATTTTATCATTGAAAACCACGATTGCCAATTTGATTAAATTGTCGAATTAAAATGCGTTTTCTTTAAGAAACACTGAAAATTACAAATCATAGGAAGAGAATAAAAAGAAAATTAGATCAATGACTGAGAAAATAAAGAAATGAAAGAAGCATAAATACATAATAGCGTTCGAACCGGAAAAAATAAAACGACGAAAGAAACAACTAAAAAAAAGAAAAATAAGGTGTTGATTTTTTTTTCAAAACTCACATTAAATTGACAATTTTTTTTAGAGCGGAGGGGCCACGAGGCTAGAATTTCCTAGGGGCCCTACATGTCTTAATCCATCCTAGCGTCGCTAGGTCGCTTAGTTCAGCCGCAAGTCAAGTTTAAAGGCGTAAACTTTGATACCTCTAGCTCTTCTAGTTTAGCCGCAAATCGCGTTTAAAGATAAAATTCGATTTTTCATATAATGCGATGCATCAATTGAAAGGTGGCACTTCCCAGATTACGAATATGCCTTTTTTTAACCGCAAGTCAAGTTTATTTTTTTTTTAACTTTTGGAAAAAAAACTTTTTTTACCAACTTTTTTTTGTATTTTTTAGAACTGGCACATCTTAGATCACGAATATGAATTTTTTAAGTCCATAGGTCGTTTAGTTTAGCCGCAAGTCAAGTTTAAAGGCCTCAACTTTGATGCCTCTAGCACGTCTAGTTTAGCCGCAAATAGCGTTTAAAAATAGAAGTCAATTTTGCGATGCATCAATTGAAAGGTGGCACTTCCTAGATTACTAATATGCGTTTTGAAGTCGCTAGGTCGCTTAGTTTAGCCACAAGTAATGTTTAAAGGCATGAACTTTGATGCCTCTAGCACGTCTAGCTTAGCTGAAAATCGCGTTAAAAGATAAAAGTCAATTTTTGAAATAATGCGATTCATCAATTAAGAGGTGACACTTCCTAGATTACGAATATGCATTTTGTAAGTCGCTATAGGATACTTAGTTTAGCCGCAAATCTAAAAATATTTTTTTGAACGTTTTGGAAAAAAAAACTTTTTTTTTTGATTTGCAGAATTTTTGCCGTCGTCCAGTCCATTTCTTCTGATTGGCTAATATAATAAAAGTCAAACGTCTTTTTCATACTGAACTTTATTGTATTCAATCAATTATTTATATAATTAATTCTTGAATAAAAAGTGCAAGTGTAGCAAGAAAACCTGACCTGGATTGTGTCATTCAATGCTCGGGCAATGCACTTGAATAGGTTCAAGCGGTGCGAAATGATTCGTCAGTAGGTTGCCCGTTGAGTCAGCAACGACACTCGTAATTATTGAGGTCTGGGTTTTGATGATACACTAAACCTCCCTCCTTTTTAAGAATGTTTATACATTGTCTGTGTCAATGGATGAACATTCTTCACATTATTTTGTTTACATTTGTTTTTTTTTTTCGTGTTTACATTTTTTTTTGTGTTTACATTATTTATTTTTATATTCGTTAAATTTGTGCAATTTTTTTTTTTTTTTGTCACATAATTTGTAAAGTGATATACATGTTTGAATCTTGCATAATTTGAACATAATATACATAATATATAAAAAAAGATTGCATAATAATTTTTTTTTTTTTTTAATATAAGGTGAATCATTATGTTGGTTAACTTTGAATCTAAAATCGTATTTAAACTATGTATATGTATTTAGTTATTGTTATATGTACTATATGTACATATTAAATATATTTGTTGTAGGTACTACTTATTTATACATGTGTGCCATGATTGGTTTTTTTTTTTTTATTTCATTGGTTAATAGTTTATAAGTTTTAACCTATTTTTGTGTATTACAATATTTTTACTTGGTTGTTTTCTAATTTTGCCATTGTGTTTGTTGTTAGGTGATAAACTATCATTATTGTTCGTATCTATGCTTTCTACTCTAAAGGGACCCTTGTATCTACTGTCTAACTTATGACCTGTGTCATCTTTCATTAATACTAAATCTCCTATGCTTATTTCCTTAGATTGTATTTTCCTGTCGTAAATTGTTTTCTGTTTATCCTTTTTTTTCATTAAAATCCCTTTTTGTGGGAATTTTAACCTCTAAAGGGAAAAAGGGAAAACCGACCCATTTTGTGGGAATTCTTTGATTTTTGAAATTTTACCCGAAAAAGAGCAAATCAACAAAATTATAATCAATTAATTCGAAACAAGTGAAAATAAAGTTCAAGAAATGTCAGAATGATTTCTTAGAAGATCTTATAACACCTGATAAATTACACAATAGGTACAAATCGCGATCGTGAATATAGTAAGTACTATCAACGACTAGATATATATCTTTAGTGATTATTTCTACATTCGTGTTCAGTTATATATCTTTAGTGTTTAGAAAAAACATGATATATCCAGAAATAAATTGCTTCTTCACTTTCACAGTTAATAAAGCATAAACGCTTGGACCGATTTGCTTCATGTTTGGTACTTGTATACACTTAATAATATACAGGATGTCATCTACTTCGTGTAATACATTTTAGGGGGATGATTTTTGGGTCATTCTATGGGGAACACCCCTGAGGCTGGAGGTGGCATTTTCTGAAAAGTTAATTTATAATGGAAAAAATTATTTAAAATAAAAGGATGTTTTGAGGGCTAATATTTTCATTTTTTTAGTAATTTTTTAAATCAAGTTGCTTTAAAAAGTTTAAAAAAAAAATTATTTTCATTTTTAAAATTTTCGTCTTTTTGTTTTTTAATTTCTTAAAAATTCAAATTAAACATTATTTATGTGCTTTGTTGGTTTTTATTTTTTTTTATATTTTTCATTTTAAGGACACTTTTCTACTTTTTTTCTGTGGGAAATAAAAAGGGAAAAAAGAAAATATTTGTGGGAAAAAAGGGAATTTACCGACTGCGTGGAGGGAATTCCGTTAAAAATGCCCCCCAGCACTGCCGCTCTTTGTTGCGATACTTGTAGTCGGTATTTTAATTCTTTGTCACACGCATCGTAGTTATAGAGTGGAGTAATCTCATTCTGTTTGAGAAAATCAAATGTGGGTGGTGTTTTTCCGAAAACCAGTTCAAAAGGACAGTAACCATGCACGGTTGATTGTGTCGTGTTGTAACAGTAGCAAAAATATTTAAGATATTCGTCCCAATCGCTTTTATCAACAGATATGTAAGAGGGTACATATTCATTGAATGTACGATGGCTACGTTCAACTGTACCAAGTGTTTGATGATGATATGGTGTAATTTACATAATTCTTCAAAAATGCTGTTTTTATATTCTGTTCCCATGTCTGTTAAGATTGTTTTCATACAACCATAGACAAGGATATAGTTTTCAAATATTGCTCTTGCTGTTTTGGCGTGTTTTGTTGGTATTGGTACTGCAATTAGGTACTTTGTGAGGTCACATATGATGGTGACTGCATATTCATTCCCGTTAAGAGATTTGGGAAGAGGTCCGATTGTATCTATTTGAACAGTTTCGAACGCTTTTCTGGGTGTTCTTGTGATAACCATTGGTTCTCTTATGTGTCTATCAATTTTATTCTTTTTTGCATTTTGTACAGTTGTTGATATATTTCTTGATATCCTTTTTCATATTTTTTCAGTAGAAATATTGCCTTATTTTGTTAGTAGTACGCATGATTCCCGGGTGGCCTCCCCAAATTGGATCGTCATGGTACTGCCTAATGATTTCGTTGATTTTTTCAACATTCGTCACTTGCGTTAATTCCGGAGTTAACGCTATTTCTATTCCTTTGAGAACTTGGTTGCCTTTTTCTTTAAAATCATCTACTCGAGTATAATTAAACAATTTGTCTCCTAAAGACAATTGTATTTTTACAAGTCCTAACTTGCCGGCTTCTTTCATAAGCCTGACAAAGAACTGTCCTAAGTCAATTTTCGTCTCAACAATTACGTTACTTGTATCTATATAGCTACAAATTTTCTTTCCTTTTTTGAAATATAATTTCGGTGGATTGAAAACGAGCTGAGCATGCTTACTTCATATGTTTAGCGCTTCGTATATTTTAAGGTTCTCAGTGTGACGTGTTTCTTCCCTAATATTATCGGGTTTAGGCTTGTTCATGGCTCTAGTTGTAACTTTTAATATTTTACTGGCTTCTACTGAAAGTTCTTTTAAATCTGAAATATCTATACGGGATAGTGCGTCCGCTATATAGTTCTCTTTACCTTCTATAAACTCCACTACAAAGTCGTATTCTTCTAAATCTAGTCTAATTCTTGTGAGCTTAGAGGAAGGATTCCTCATTGAAAAGAGGTATGTTAAGGGTCGATGATCAGTTTTTACGCGAAATTTTCTACCATAAATATAAGGTCTAAAGTATGTAATCGCCCAATGTATTGCTGCTAATTCCTTTTCTATTGTTGCTTTATTCAACTCGCCTTTAGTAAAGGATCTGGAGGCAAACGCGATGGGTAGTTGCTTATCACCATACTGTTGGCTTAGCACTGCTCCACACGCGTAACCACTAGCATCTGTTGTGATACAAAATTCTTTTTCGAAATCAGGGTATTGAAGTATATTAGGATTAAGTAATGCAGATTTTAAATAATTAAATGCGTTTGTGCATTCTGTAGTCCATTCGAATGGTATGTTTTTCCTGGAAAGCCTAGTGAGATGTCTAGAATATTCTGCAAAATTAGGTATAAATCTGCGGTAATAGTTGCAAAAAGCTACAAATCGTTTTGATTCATCAGAATTTTTGGGAATGGGGTATTGTTGGATTATTTCAAATTTATTTGGGTCGGGTAAAATGCCGTTACTAGTGCATTTGTGACCAAGATAAGTGACTTCTTCACCGAAAAATTTGCATTTGTCAGGATGAAGTTTGAGATTATATTTCCGGCAAACTGAGAACACGTCCCGAAGATTTTGGATTATATGTTTCTCTGAACTAGTGATGTAAAAAGTCGTTACTTTTAGGTAATCGTTACTTTCGTTACTTTTTCCGAAGTAATCGTTACTTTTGAGTGATTACTTTGATTACTTTTTTTAGGAAAAATTAACAATAAATTTTTGTTTTTAAATTGCATAAATTCAGTGATTATAGGCATAAATAGTGAATATTTTTGGTGAAAAATCAATGTATACATTGTCGTGATTTTAAAAATAAACAAATAAATTCGTGTAGCGGTGTAGGTCTGTAGATAAATATTATTTATAAACCTTCAATAAAATAAAATAAATACATTGAAGAATATATTGTGCATATATTAAATAATGCATCAACATGTACATAAATTAAATTTTCCTGAACCCTGATGTTGCAGAGGGTTGGGGTTAAAATGCTGTATGCGGCAAAATAATGTACTCAAAATACTGTATGCCAAAATACTGTTTGTTAGAATTCTGTATAGAAAAATTCTGATTAGTCAAAATACTGATTTCAAAACTCTTCAAAAATGCTGTAAAATAAATATCGTTTTGATAATGTAAAAACGTGCGCGAGAATTTGCTCCCTGCCGCAGAATACGTAACGCAACAATTTATAATAAGAACTAAAATTTCCTAATTTAAAAAAAAAACAATTTTGGATTCAAAGAGGCTAAGAAAATTAAATTATTTTATGGGGTGATTTTGGAAACAGTTTTTTTATAACTTCTGATTTTTAATTTTTTTTTTCTCATAAACATAACAAAACAAACTTAAGTACTTTTCGTTTTTTTTTAATTTCTCAAAAACTAAAAAAGATTTTTACATCTGGTTTCCAATATTTTACTGAGATTTGACAGGAGCATTGAACATTTATTAAAACAGTGGCACTTAAAGCAACATTTTGAAAAAAATCAACTTGCAAAAAAAACTTCACAATTTTTTTCAAAAATTTTGACTTTATATTTTAGTTTCTCGAAAACAAATCATTTAAAGAATTTTATTTAAAAAGTTAATAAAAGAAAAGAATATTTTCTTTCAAAAAAGCCATAGCACATCATTGTGAGCCCCTGCGTTAATTTTAAACAAGTTTTTTTCCATTTTAAGTCAATTTCTCAGAAATTGCCCCTCCCCGCCTCAGGGGGGGGGGGGAGATACGTTTTTTTGATGGTACAATTTTTTCTTTAGAATGATCCCAGGAATCATTACCCTTAATATCATGCACGAATTAGACATTTCATATTTCAGATCTCGGACTCAGTTACATTGAGTACTTTTTGATACTTTTGGATTTGATTACTTTTCGTTACATTTGGATTTGATTACTTTTGATTACTTTTGGATTTGATTACTTTTGATTACTTTTGGATTTGATTACTTTGATTACTTTTGGATTTGATTACTTTTCGTTACTTTTGGAATTCGGTATCCAAAATGAAGTAGGTAATCATTTCATTTTAAAAGAGATTTAAAAACCGAGAAAAAATAATCTCTTATGTACATAATATATTATGAAAGAAACAAATATTTTCAAATAAGGGTGGTCCATAAAAATGTTATTTTCGTTATTTCTTGAGCGATTGCAATGAAACTAACAGGGGTAATAGCTGAGATAGAATTATGAAATAAAAAAATATTTTCAAATCAGGGTGGTCCATAAAAATGTTATTTTCGTTATTTCTTGAGCGATTGCAATGAAACTAACAGGGGTAATAGCTGAGATAGAGTTATGAAAGAAAAAAAAAATTTCAAATCAGGGTGGTCCATAAAAATGTCATCCTCGTTGTTTCTTGAGCGATTCCAATGAAACTTACAGGGTGATAGCTGAGATAGAATTATGAAATAAAAAAATATTTTCAAATCAGTGTGGTCCATAAAAATGTTATTTTCGTTATTTCTTGAGCGATTGCAATGAAACTAACAGGGGTAATAGCTGAGATAGAATTATGAAATAAAAAAATATTTTCAAATCAGGGTGGTCCATAAAAATGTTATTTTCGTTATTTCTTGAGCGATTGCAATGAAACTAACAGGGGTAATAGCTGAGATAGAATTATGAAATAAAAAAATATTTTCAAATCAGGGTGGTCCATAAAAATGTCAACTTCGTTATTTCTTGAGCGATTGCAATGAAACTAACAGGGGTAATAGCTGAAATAGAATTATGAAATAAAAAAATATTTTCAAATCAGGGTGGTCCATAAAAATGTCAACTTCGTTATTTCTTGAGCGATTGCAATGAAACTAACAGGGGTAATAGCTGAAATAGAATTATGAAATAAAAAAATATTTTCAAATCAGGGTGGTCCATAAAAATGTTTCGTTATTTCTTGAGCGATTGCAATGAAACTAACAGGGGTAATAGCTGAAATAGAATTATGAAATAAAAAAATATTTTCAAATCAGGGTGGTCCATAAAAATGTTATTTTCGTTATTTCTTGAGCGATTGCAATGAAACTAACAGGGGTAATAGCTGAGATAGAATTATGAAATAAAAAAATATTTTCAAATCAGGGTGGTCCATAAAAATGTTATTTTCGTTATTTCTTGAGCGATTGCAATGAAACTAACAGGGGTAATAGCTGAGATAGAATTATGAAATAAAAAAATATTTTCAAATCAGGGTGGTCCATAAAAATGTTATTTTCGTTATTTCTTGAGCGATTGCAATGAAACTAACAGGGGTAATAGCTGAGATAGAATTATGAAATAAAAAAATATTTTCAAATCAGGGTGGTCCATAAAAATGATATTTTCGTTATTTCTTGAGCGATTGCAATGAAACTAACAGGGGTAATAGCTGAGATAGAATTATGAAATAAAAAAATATTTTCAAATCAGGGTGGTCCATAAAAATGTTATTTTCGTTATTTCTTGAGCGATTGCAATGAAACTAACAGGGGTAATAGCTGAGATAGAGTTATGAAAGAAAAACAGATTTTCAAATCAGGGTGGTCCATAAAAATGTCATTTTCGTTATTTCTTGAGCGATTGCAATGAAACTAACAGGGGTAATAGCTGAGATAGAGTTATGAAAGAAAAACAGATTTTCAAATCAGTGTGGTCCATAAAAATGTCATTTTCGTTATTTCTTGAGCGATTGCAATGAAACTAACAATGGTAATAGCTGAGATAGAGTTATGAAAGAAAAAAATATTTTCAAATCAGGGTGGTCCATAAAAATGTCACTTTCGTTATTTCATGAGCGATTGTAATGAAACTAACAGGGGTAATAGCTGAGATAGAGTTATGAAAGAAAAAAATATTTTCAAATCAGGGTGGTCCATAAAAATTTCATTTTCGTTATTTCTTGAGCGATTGCAATGAAACTAGCAGAAGTAATAGCTGAGATAGAATTATGAAATAAAAAAGTATTTTCAAATAAGGGTGGTCCATAAAAATGTCATTTTCGTTATTTTATGAGCGATTGCAATTAAACTAACAGGGGTTATAGCTGAGATAGAGTTATGAAAGAAAAAAATATTTTCAAATTAGGGTGGTCCATAAAAATGTCATTTTCGTTATTTCTTGAGCGATTGCAATGAAACTAACAGGGGTAGTAGCTGAGATAGAATTATGAAATAAAAAAATATTTTCAAATCAGG
This sequence comes from Epistrophella euchroma, assembly GCA_947049315.1. Classification (NCBI taxonomy): domain Eukaryota; kingdom Metazoa; phylum Arthropoda; class Insecta; order Diptera; family Syrphidae; genus Epistrophella; species Epistrophella euchroma. Next base: position 55,002,074 of record OX346247.1, on the reverse strand, counting down.
GTGGTCCATAAAAATGTTTTTTTCGTTATTTCTTGAGCGATTGCAATGAAACTAACAATGGTAATAGCTGAGATAGAGTTATGAAAGAAAAAAATATTTTCAAATCAGGGTGGTCCATAAAAATGTTATTTTCGTTATTTCTTGAGCGATTGCAATGAAACTAACAGGGTAATAGCTGAGATAGAGTTATGAAAGAAAAAAAAAATTTCAAATCAGGGTGGTCCATAAAAATGTCAACTTCGTTGTTTCTTGAGCGATTCCAATGAAACTTACAGGGGTTATAGCTGAAGCAACGAAATAACGAAAATAACATTTTTATGGACCACCCTGATTTGAAAATATTTTTTTATTTCATAATTCTATCTCAGCTATTACCCCTGTTAGTTTCATTGCAATCGCTCAAGAAATAACGAAAATGACATTTTTATGGACCACCCTGATTTGAAAATATTTTTTTCTTTCATGACTCTATCTCAGCTATTACCATTGTTAGTTTCATTGCAATCGCTCAAGAAATAACGAAAATAACATTTTTATGGACCACCCTGATTTGAAAATATTTTTTTATTTCATAATTCTATCTCAGCTATTACCCCTCTTAGTTTCATTGCAATCGCTCAAGAAATAACGAAAATGACATTTTTATGGACCACCCTGATTTGAAAATATTTTTTTCTTTCATAACTCTATCTCAGCTATTACCATTGTTAGTTTCATTGCAATCGCTCAAGAAATAACGATAATGACATTTTTATGGACCACCCTGATTTGAAAATTATGTTTCTTTCATAACCCTATCAGTTTTAAAATATTGATTGGTCTTTATACATAAAAGATTATTTTTTCTCGACTTTCAGACCTCTTTTGCAATGAAATGATTACCTACTTCATTTTGGATACCAAATTCTAAAAGTAACGAAAAGTAATCAAATCCCAAAGGAATCAAAAGTAATCAAATCCAAAAGTAATCAAAAGTAATCAAATCCAACAGTAATCAAAAGTAATCAAATCCGAAAGTAATCAAAAGTAAGCAATCGTTACTGGTAATCGTTACCGGTAAACCTGGTAATCGTTACTAGGAAAAGTAATCGATTACTTTGATTACTTGAAGTAATCGTTACAAAGTAACGATTACTAACGATTCCTTACACCACTACTCTGAACATCTTAAGACGACCAAATCATCCATGTACAAGAATGCTTGAGATGGTGCTAGACCTGCAAATGCTATTGTCATCATTCTCTGAAATGAATTTGGAGCTATCTTAAGACCGTATGGTAACCTCTTGAAGCGATATGTGCCTGCGTCTGCTGTGAATGATGTTATATCCCGAGATTGTTTTTCTAATTCTATTTGATGAAATCCTGATGTTAAGTCTAGACATGAAAAATATTTAGCTCTACCTAGTTGGTCAAGAATATCGTCTATTCTGGGTAAAGGAAATTTTTCTGCAATTAATTTTTTATTGATTCCTTTGTAATCAATTACTAATCTCCATCTTTTTTGATTTGAGCCTGGCAATGACTTTTTAGGTACCAATAGTATTGGACTATTGTAACCTGAAACTGAAGGTTCAATTATATCATCCTGAATTAACTTATTTATTTGTTTCCCTATTTCTTCTTTCTGTGTTTGTGGTAATCTATAATTTTTAATATAAACTGGATCATCATCTTTCATACGTAGTTTTTTCTTATAAAAATTATTAGTGGTAATAGGTTCGGATTCTAATGCGAAAATGTCAATGAATTCCGAGCATAATTTGTGAAGTTTTTCTTTTGCAAATATTGGGAAATTTTATCTAACTTCTCTAATTTTGTTTTCTTATTTATGTCTATTGAGTGATATGAGCTACTAGCTATCGTGTAGTCTTGAAGATTTTCTGTATGAACTTTATAGTTTTCTATAATTGCGTTCTCATTCGTTGTATTAATTATTCTTACGAAAGGTTTATTTTTAGTTGATATTGTATTTGCAAAAATTGGTGCTATTTCTTGGTGTGGTATTAAAAATTCGTCTTGTGAAACGTCTACATTAATTAACCTTATAACTTCTGACCTAGCTGGTACAGTTATGGCGTTAACCATAGGTGTGTTTGTCATTTGAAGTGCTAAGTCTTCGTGGTAATCACATGGTCTCAATATTAGTCTGTCTTGGTTGGAATCATACTCTAACAAACAATTATACCTTTTGATGAAGTCTAATCCTAAGATGCCTGCACATGGGATGGGAAAATCCAGACCTGTGTAATTTAAGCATAAGTACAATTACAAGTACAATTACCTAGTGCTTTAATATTTTAAGTACAAGTACAATTCCATGGTAATTGTACTTAAATTTTCTAAGTACCAGTACCGGTACTTGTACTGGTAATTATAATTCCTCACAAGTATTTAAAAATTTGGTATTGATTACTTTGGTACTTAAATGAGTTGTACTTAAATACTTTTTAATTCCTTAAGTACTTATAATTACTTCTAATTCCTTTAGTATTTCTAGTTTTCTACTTTCTAGTTCCTTTTTAAGTATCTAAGTCTTAAAGATTTTTGTTCTAAAACACTTTTATTTTAATGCATACTGCATAATCTTTATCATAATTACGTACAATATAAGTTGTTAATTAATCGAATCAGCATTGTTTTTTATATATATACATATAGCAATTGTTATATTAAAAAAATGTATTCCTTATATTTACAACCAATTAGTAAGTTTTCCAATTTAAAGAAAACTGCTAGTACCACTATATTTTAACATATTGGTGTTTTAACATTTTTCCTGGCTGAAAAACCCGATTAAGACCAACTTACTATAGACATCAGATTACATAGATTTTAATTTTACTGCTTTCTATCTTGCTGTTTTTGTGATCAGATTCGGACATATTACAGAAAAAGATAACAGTCAAATGGAAACCGCGTTTAAAGCGCTTTTTCAATGAATTATTCATTGGCCCGAGTTCTAACCATATTTAACCAAAAATAGTTAGCTCCCTTGAGTTCTTGTTGCATCAACTGTGTTCATAATGGATTACAACAAGCATTGGTTAGGTACACGAACGCGACCACTGACAACCTTGTAAGAATTAATAAAATTCCAACTCTCATGAAAGTTGGTGAAAATGTTTCTTTTATATGATAAATAAAATATTTATGCAAAGTTCATTGTTTTTAATGGTGTCGTACACTAAGTCCTCAGGAGCTAAGACTACCGAAGAACTTAGTTCCCACTAGATGAGAACGAAAGCCATTTCAAAAGTCGTTTTTATTCCCATAAAACGTGGGAAAGAACTTCAAAAGCAATGGGTGTTTTTATTTCCCTTCAAAAATAAAATCTCTTCCTATCAAAAACTTAAAAAGTATATAGTTTTTATTGTTTTGTAGTTTATTAAATTCAATGTAGGTAGAACGTTCAAAGAAATTTCATTCACCATAATAATAAACTTTTGCACTGAAATAAAAATGTATTCTTCAAAATTAAACGAAATTCCTTACCTAATGCTCGCACTGTGTCTCTTACATATTAGACATATTAAGGGTACCAACTCCCTTGAGTGCGTGTAAATTATTAAAAAAAAAATTTAACGCAATTCAAGATACAAAAGTTTTTAACAAAAATCCGCGATTTTGTTTGCAAAGTGAAATGGTGCAATTTTTCATTATATTCTTAAGTGCAATAAAATATGGATTTTCACAACGTCAGTTTGTAATCGTGATTAAAAATTGCACAATTTAAGTTTGCAAACTTTTTTGTAAACTAAAACTGTGGAAACGTCACAATAAGTAAGTTTGTAATTGCACATCTTGTTTAATGGTCATGTAATGTAACATATAAATTTGAGTTCTTTTTTTTATTTTAAAAAAATGTGCTTTACTTTTTATATGGATATATAATTACTTTTTTCTTGCGTACTACAGTTTTTCTACAAACTTATAATAAGTTCTCTTTTCGTACTTTCAAATTGTATAAAATTACAATTCGAAAGTGGACTTTATTCTCACATTGTATGGGAATAAAAACAACTTTTAGAAAGTTTCCATTTTTCCCAAAAACCCTTCCCTACTTTTAATTCTTCATTCTCATAGTAAAGGCAACGTCTGCACGAATTTTCATCATGGTAAGAATTGTTTTTGTTTTATTTCGTCAAATTTTAGATAAGAAGGAATTCAAAGTACTTGAGGAATTAAAAGTATTTGAAAAGTATTTAAGTACAACTCATTTAAGTACCAAAATAATCAATACCAAATTTTTAAATACTTTTGAGGAATTATAATTACAAGTACAAGTACCGGTACTTATACTTAGAATTTTTAAGTACAAATACCATGGAATTGTACTAGTACTTAGAAATTTAAAGTACATGGTAATTGTACTTAAGTTGTATTTAAGTCCCAATATATTTAATTATTTTACAGGTCTGGGAAAATCATCCGGTACTATGTGAAATTCATGTTTGATTAATAGTTCTTCTAATATTAAGCCTGCTGTAACTATTCCTAGAGATCTTATAGCTCCTTCTCCTATTCCACTTAGTTCTGTTATCTGAGATTTGTCTATTTTTATATCATTTTTAATCTGACCTTCCTTAAAAAGCGATATGTCATATTTAGAAGAAATGTAACTGCTTAAATGCAGATTAAATATTTTATTATTTGCACTATTTATTGTTGATCTTGTGGTGGAGTTTGTTGGTTTTCCAGGTGCCCATTAACCTGTCTTACATTTCTTTGATGATTTGAATAGTTCTGTCGGAAATTATTTGATTGGCTTCTGTTATTCTTATTTTCATGGGCCCTATTAAAGTTGGAATAATGATAACGCCCTCGGCTACTACCTTGAAAACCTCTGCGATTGTTACCATGGTAATTACCTGGATGTCGCCTTATTTGTAGTATAGAATTTTGGCTACCAGTGGCCTCTGTGCAACTATTTGTAAATTTAGATACAGCTTCGTTCATTGATGTGAACGTAACTGCTTGCATGATCAAGCAGTCTACAGCACAATTCTTCGTTATTGCCTTTACTGCAATCTGTGTTGCATATTTGGATGCTAGTTCTGAAGATAGTCCATCTGATATGTAGGCTCCTTCTAAGGACTTTGTAAGCTTCGCTAAACCTGCTATGAGCTTATCTCTAGCAAAGACAAAAATTTGTTTTCCTTGAGCTTTGTGTACTGGTGTTAAATGTTCATATACCCTTTTCAAGATATGTACTATTTGATTTAGACTATCTAATATGCTTTCTAAGTGTTTTTGCACTGTCTCTTTTCTAATAAATATATTTTTGTTAATACACTTGTATGATTTTTCTATCTGAGCTTTGTGATTTTCTAATTCTTCTTTTATTTTCCATTGGTTATTATTATTGAGAACAAAATCAGAAAATTTGTCCGAACCCCATCCTAATAGAAACAACTCAAAATTTATTTGATATCGCAGGGCTTTCACTTTTTTTTGTTAGGCCTTCTTCTCGTATTTTTTGTATTTCCAGTCCTCGCGTTCAGAAACCTATCCAAGGCGGTGTCAACCTATCCAAAAATTTTCAGATTCGTTAAGTTGTTGTTGCATCAGCTGTTTTTTCACAAGGGATTACAACAACACAAAGCTATCCAGATCGCTTTGGATACAATCCTGAACGAGGCCAGTTTTAACTTCTTCTTGTGTTCTTGGGATGTGGTTATGTTAACTTCTCTCTGTATAACAGTGCTATTGCCTTCCGGCGAGCGTATTGATTGCCGCCTCGTTTTTGCTTCTTTATATGGTTCATTGTTGGTCTGTCGTTGATCTTCTTTGTTCGGCTTTTATATTCCTTGATTGTTAACGGTGTTGGTCCTATTTTTGCCTTGGCCAATTGTTTTAAAAGGTCATCAGATGCTGGCGTCCTGTTTGCTGTGTTTTTCGGACTTGTCCCTCTTGTGGTGAGGTAGGCTGCCCACTTGTCGAAGATCCTGTCGATTTCTTCTTTCGACATTTAAAAAAAATTTTTTTGTAAGGCAGAATTATTTTTCTTGCCAATAATTAGGCATCGAAATGCCAAAAAATATTTGTTTTTGTTTAAACTGGCAAGATCGCCATGTAATAAAAGTCAAACGTCTTTTTCATACTGAACTTTATTGTATTCAATCAATTATTTAAATAATTAGTTCTTGAATAAAAAGCGCAAGTGTAGCAAGAAAACCTGACCTGGATTGTGTCACTCAATGCTCGGGCAATGCACTTGAATAGGTTCAAGCGGTGCGAAATGATTCGTCAGTAGGTTGCCCGTTGAGTCAGCAACGACACTCGTAATTATTGAGGTCTGGGTTTTGATGATACACTACACTAAGAATAATTAAAAAATACTTCAATAAAATTGGTTATTTTCAATTTTAGCATCCGGGTCTTATACTTATGACTAGAATCGAATAAGAGCAGGGTTTTAAGTCGAAATTAATGCTTAATTACGTAAAATTTTAAAAAAAGTCAGTTTAAATATTTTTTTTGCTTTTTTTCAAGGTTTTGAGTTTAAAATTAAATATTTCACAAACTAGTAGTAGTAGTAGTAGTAGTATTTATTCATTAATTATAAACTTAAAACTATAAAACAATTTATTAATAGGAACATAATGTGAATAATAGTGTTCATTCTTTAACTTAAAAGTTAGTGGTGAATGGCACAACAGATTAAAATTCAATTGATATCTGATGTGGGGTTACAACCAGCGTTAACTTAATTTAGATTCAATAGGAAAAAGTAATAATTATTTTAGCAAGCATAGATAAAATATTGAGAAATATATAAAAACTTATAACAATTCATCAATAATATACATTTTGTTAAATTATTATTTTATTATACATAATAAAATGCTGCTGATGGAAAAAAAAAAATAAGTAAAAGATTCAATACAATTGTAGTTCAAAGTTAATAACCAGTATTTAACTTGGTTATGCCCATTTGCTGAAACGAAATTTAAGTATTTAAGTTCAACATAAGATCTTATGTGACAGTTTACGCTGAGGAAAAAGTAAAACATAAGTGTTTAAATCGAACATAAATATTCAAGTTTCTTTTCAGCAAATGGCCCTTAGTGAAAGATGAAAAACGAAGCGTTAAAATAAAGGCAATTTATTAAAAACATTGGGAGCTGTGTATGTATAAAAATTAGAGAAATGTGTTTTATATGCAAAAGGTACATTAACTAAGCTCATATTATTTATACGTAGGTGTACATTTGGTAATTCCTGCTAGGAATATTCCCGCTTTGTTTAAAAAACTTTCTTAAGACTTTAAAAACATATAAGTGTCTTATTGGAAGAATTCGCAATTCTTTAAATTAAGGCCAACTTTCAGCTAATTGAATTTTTTTTGAATTGATTTGTTTTAAGTGCTTCTGAGCTATTAAAAAAGGCTTAAAAGTATTATTATACGAACCACCCCAGCTTGTTATTCCCTATTGTAACTTCGAGTTAGCAAGCTCATAATAAATCATTTTTAAGACTTTTAGAGAGCAAAAAGGCTTTATTAAGTACATTTTACGTGTGACCAACAGCATATACTTTTTAATCATTTGAATATGACCTTTCCAATTAAGATTGCTATCAATTAATACTCCTAAGTACTTAAATTGCTAAAATGGTTCAATTTTGAAGCAATTCTCAGTGCAATGCAAGTTGATTATAAAATTACTTTTACCACACTTATGAATAGGAAAAGAAAACTGTTTACAGTCGTGAGCATGAAACCTTAAATTAAAATCATGAAGACTAAACCACAACCTTAAAGTTTCAAGATCTTCTTCAATACTCACGATATTTTTAAAAGTAGTTCCAGATTTATATGTAAAAACTATGTCGTCGCAAATGCAGTTGGAGTACCATTTAACTTGAGTCGGAAAATAGAATTAACGTATATTAAGAAAAACAGAGGGGCAAGTACAGATCCCTGAGGAACACCGTTCTTTAAAAGTCTAGGTTCACTGAAAATTCCTTTGATATTTACTTTTTGTTTTCTATTTTTTAAATACGAATTTAGTAAATTGAAGAAACTACCACAAAAACCAGCATTATAAAGTTTCGTTAGGAAAAGATCGTGGTTCACCAGATCGAAGGCTTTAGTCATGAATAGGCCTAAAGTTGATTTGTTACCATTTAAACTTCCATAAAGTTGACTGCATACCCTTAAAATAGCATCTTCAGTTGACAGACCTGTTCTAAAACCAAACTGATTGTTACAAAAGAAATTAAACTTTTCCAAAAACGATACGATAAATAACTTTTCAAATTTTTTTGAAAAGGTCGAAAGAAGTGATATTGGCCTTTTTTCAATAGTGGTATGACCTCAGCACATTTAAAGTGCCTAGGAAAACAACCAATTCCAACACTTTTATTAAATAAGAAAGACAGTACATCGACAACATACCAGGCAACATTTTTTAACAATTTACTTGAAATACCATCATTTGTGCAGGAATTTATATTTTTCAGAGACAAAATAATATTGTAAACTTCTCTTGGTGTAATCTCCTCAAAAGCAAAACTATTAGCACATGGTAAATTATCCAAAAGAAGTTCAGAAGAACAGCAACATTTGCAGCTTATACAGGGTTCCACAGCTGGGGCCTATTTCACCAAACACTTTTCACTTTTCACTTTGCAACTTTTCACTTTTACTTTGCAAATTTCGTTTCACCAAACGCAAATTTGCAAAGAGGAAATTATTGAAATGAAAAGTTTCCTCTTTGCAAATTACGTTTCACCAAATGCAAATTTGCAAAGTGAAAAGTTCTTTTTGCAAAGTGAAAAGTTTTTTTAATTTGAAAAAATATTGTACTTTTCATTTCACCAAACAAATAAACTTTGCAATTTATATTTAGAATTTTGAAAAGTTTTTCAGTAATATGCAAAGATAAATTTGCATTTGCAAATAAGCGTTTTTTTATGAAAAGTTGTCGGAAAATAATAATAAAAAAAAAATAACCATTTTGAGAACGAAGAAGTGAATAATAGTGACCAAAGAGTAGTTAAGTTAAGAATTATCTTTGATATCGGAAATAATTGTTCGAAAAAAGAGTTTTTTTTTAAATTGGAAATAAACTACAATTAGACAGTCAAAGGAATATGGGTTAAAGTCACTTCCAACAACTTTTGTGTGCATAACATTGGGCCGGTAATGAAGCCCAATATCACGGTGTTGCATTTGTGCAACACCATTTGCTGGACAAAAAATTCTCTTGGAGGATTTCTTTGAGTAGCGGGATGTATTGACGGTAAAATTCACCCATAATGAAAACAACATTATGTCAGCAGGTATAGAAAGCATGCTTTGATGGTTGGTGGCCCAGATCGGCATTTATAGTTTATATATGCTGTAAAGGTGAGCTGGACAGGTAGCGTACAATGCAGTTTGCTTATGTCGTATGTTTAAAAATATCATCTGCAGTGCAGCTGGTGCAATAAAAAAATCGAGGTTATGAAACAGATAGAAGCGTCTGAAATTTATCCAATGAGGATATCGACTATTCTCTAATGCATTGTTAATAACCCCACTAAGGACAAGTCCTGCAGAACAGAGATTTAACAGGGGTCAATGTCAGTGATTTTTTTTTTTTTAATGCATAATTGATACGAAAAATGTATCAATTTAGATCAAGTTTAACTTTGCAACTTTGCAAAATACGAATTTAAATGCAAAGTTCTTTTTTTAATTGGTGAAACACTTTTACTTTTCAAAAATTGTCTGAAAAATTGAAAAGTGAAAAGTCTTTTCACTTTGCAAATTTTGTGAAACACTTCGCACTTTTACTTTGCAGGAAATTATTTTTTGCAAAGTTGCAAAGTGAAAAGTGAAAAGTGTTTGGTGAAATAGGCCCCTGGTTTCAATTTATCTGAGATTTGCGAAAAATACTCATTAAATTAGTTTGAAATTTTCCCAATTAGATTCTTGTACTCCCTCAATTTCAATGGAGTCAATTTTAACACAGTTCCTATCTTTACCCAAAATGCCATCAACCACTCTCTACTCATCCCGAACATTACCTTCAGCTCTAGAAAACAAATAAGCATAGTAGTTGTTACGATTGTCTTCAATTTCTTTATTAATCGTTTTGCACACATTTTCGTAATATTTTGTAAGTTTAATATTTGTATGGAAAATTACCAAGAAGTTTCTCCACACACTCAGAACAGTTTTTAAATTGAAAGAGCAATTTGATTTAATGATTTTTATTCAATATTTTTAGAAACCAAAGCCAAAGAATGCAAAAAAAAACAGAGTAATAATGAATGAGAATTGAAATTTAAAAGAATTATGTCGCTGTGTTGGTACTCCTGAAACAGGTTTGTCTGGTACTGCAATTAAAGATCTGCCAATAAGAAAATCAGCCGGTGTTAGAGCCAGTCGATAATCTATCTCATCATGCAATGCCACTAAGGGACGGGGGTTTAAACAGGCCTCGATGTGCACAAGTAGGGTATGTAACTGGTCATAGTAAATGGACTGAGTTCCAATGACTCTTCGCAAATGTTTCTTGGCAGATTTTACTGCCGTCTCCCACAGGCCACCTTGGTGCGGTGCGCTTGGTGTTATGAATTGCCACTGTGTGCCATGGTTCGCCAAATGTTGTAGTGTGTAAGCACCTTGCCATTCCTTCAGGTCTTCTTGCAAAATTTGATGCGCGCCAACAAAAGCAGTTCCGTTGTCACTGAACAGATGATGACACGGTCCACGGCGATTCACAAATCGAGTGAAAAGATTGATGAATGCCTCGGCAGATAGGTCCTCAGCCAACTCAATGTGCACAGCCTTTGAAGCCATGCAGACAAAAACAGCAGCGTAAGTTTTCTTCACTGTACGGACGGTTTTTGAACCAATGCAAATATTCTATGGGCCAAAGTAGTCTACACCAGCACTTGAAAATGGTGGAGATGCAATCACTCGAGAAGAAGGAACGTCGCCATACGTTCTTTAGCCATTGTATGTCGATTCCTTCTGCAAATAGAACAAAAATGAATTATGTCATAAACTTTTAACAAATAGAGAAAGCAAAATTTAAGCTTCTTGCAATTTTATTCAATCTTTAAATTAATGAAATATATATGTAATTAATTGAATGTTTAATTGGCTTAAATTTTAGTGAGCCTCTTATTCCGTCTGCCTTTTGTCTTCCTCGTGTTCACGTCTCGCCGTCAGAAAAAAAGGAAAAGAAGTTTCGAGCAAACAAAATGGCGGTAAGCGGAAACAAGGGTAAAATAAAAAATGGTTCCCTACCTAGTTAAAGTGTCAGTGGCAATCAGACAGAACTATTTTTACTGGGTGCTTCAGTTTTATTTTCTTTACATTTCTCCCCCTCGGTAGATTTGTCTGGGCTTCGTACAAATATACCACTTTCTTGGTTGAGATCCAACTTAGCCAGTTTGACCGCAGGTCTTTCATATATTCCGGTTTCGGTTATTACTGTTGCACTGCGAACCTGACCGTCTTTACAAGCGTTTGTTTTTAGGATCCTTCCTTTTTGCCACTGATTACGAGGACCCCTCTCATCAATTATTAATACGATATCTCCGACTTTCAGAGGGTCAGCTGGCAGGATCCATTTATCTCGTCTGGCAAGTGTAGGTAAATACTCCGTCAACCAGCGTTTCCAAAAGTGCCTTGCGTGAAGTTGCGACATCAATGCTTGTGACCTTAGTAGTTTGGCATTATCGTCAAATTCCCCTAGTTGCATCATTCCTCCAGGTGACTGACGAAGAAAATGATTAGGCGTTAATGCTTCGGATTGTTCGCTGTCGAGTGGTAAATAGGTTAAAGGGCGAGAATTAATCATGTCTTCAACTTCCATCAAAAAACTTCGAAAAAGTTCATCATTCGGTTTATAGGATACGACGTTACTCACTGCATATAGCGCAATTTTGACAGACTTTATAAGCCTTTCACAACATCCGTTCATGTGAGGTGATGCTGGCGGGTTGAAATGCCATTCCAGCTCGGAGCTTACGAATTGATCTGCAATACGTTGATGATCTACCGATTTTAAAGTTGTTTTTAGTAATTTCTCGGCTCCAATGAAGTTTGTACCTCTGTCACTGAACATTTTTCGCACCGTCCCTCGTCGACATAAAAAGTTCCTATAACAGAGAATAAATGAGTCAGAACTACAGCTGTGAGCTATTTCAATGTGAATGGCTCTAGTTACTAGACATGTGAAAAGGCAGATCCATCTCTTTTCCACCTTTCGCCCATTTATGACTTCAAATGGACCACCATAGTCCACAGCAGTGTAAGAAAATGGAGGTGAAAATGCTTCAACTCGGGCTGCTGGTAGAACTGCCATTTCAGGAGGAGTTGCCCTAGCCATCATAATTTTACAGCGATTACAAAGTTTCCTAACCCGTTTCAATACCTGCCGTATTCTTGGTATGTAGTACTTTTTTCTCAATTCATTCACTACCGTTTCATGATTTATGTGTCGGAACTTTTCGTGATAATGTCGTATGAGCAGCATCGTCCCATGATGATCGTGTGGAAGAATTATTGGCCGCCTTGAGGTTATGCTTAAACAACTTGCGTTTTCTAGTCGGCTCTGAGATCTCATTACTCCGTTTTCATCTAGGTAAGGTTTCATTGAGAATATGTTGCTGGCACTCGGAGGAGGTTTCTTCTTTAAAATTAGGTTTTCCTGATTGGAAAGATACCTCATTTCAGAAGGTAATCCCTCAGATTGAATTAACCTGTAGATCACGCGCTCTGCTCGTTCAAATTCGTGTGATAAAAGGGAGTTGTTTTCTCTTTTTATGCCGCCTAAGGCATCTACGTCACTGCTGTCGTTTTGGCTACTATAGTAGCATTTGGCTACTCTGCTGCCGAAAGGGCTACTGTGCTACCCTTATCTCAAAATGGCTCCCCAGTACCCAAGTCACCACATTAAAGAATTAATTGAAAAGATTATCTTACATTTTATGAACACAAATTTTTGTTTTTTTTTACATCGCTGTTTCAAAAAAATATTGCACATTTTTGTTAGGTTTCAAAAAGCGATATAAAGATGAAGAACTACTCGAAATGATAAACTCTCAATGAAAGTATTTTAAAAGTGATGTTATGTATTTATTTATTAAAATAATGCCCAAAAAAAGGCTTTCGTTTTCTATTATGTTTATTTATTAAATGCACTTACTAGTAAAAAAAATTAAGGGAACATAATTTTATACAGTTTTTTTTAGTGTTTCTTTTTGAAGGGTTGTATCTGTTTCTTTGTTCAATCGATCAATTTTAAATCTAAAAAAAAATTGGTGGTCTAATAGGTCTTCAAAATGTTTTACCAAATTAAATCCTACGATTTTTTTTGTTAAGACTATAAAAAGCCGTTTTTTGTACTTGTGCCAAAAAAACATATTGGCTATAAAGTTTTGAAAAGTTCTTGTAGAAAATTAATTCTGGTTTCCAAAACTTGTTTACCTTTAAAGTTGTCTTTCTTCATTCAAAGTCATATATTCTGCGGAAGAAAATCTATAGAACAACAAAATATGATGGCATTAAAACTAGATAAACAATTCATTAAACCAATAAATTTAATTGGTTAACAAAAAAAACAAGAAAATTACTTTCCTAAAAAAAAAATGCCTCGTGCTGTTTCTTTTAATTGTGCAAACTCATTTGCAAAATCGAATATTAAAATTTGTTATTTTTCGATAGAAACAGTATTTGCCTTTTTTCTTTTGGAATCATATTATTAAATAAATTATTTTGAAATTTTTGAGGCTCCTCAACTTTTAAAAATGCTCCCCAAATTGTCTTACAAGTGCTACTCTCGGAATTTGGAACACGACAGCACTGATCTACGTATCTACAAACGAATGCGGTTACTCTTAACATTTTCTTCCAATTCTGGAAACTGTCCATTGGAATGACTGATTCGACTGTTTGATGAATTGTTTCGATAACTGTATAATGTTCATCATTCAATGATACATCTCTAGGCCATTCTTCTTCCGACTCATAAAGGAACTGCGGCGCTGTCATCCAACGATCGCTCATTTTTAATGATGGACCCTTTTTCCACTTCGTTGCGTCATCTGCTGGATTTAGTTCTGTAGGTACGTATCTCCAATTGTTTATATTAGTGATTTCTTGGATTTCTGCTATTCGGAAGGCTATAAATTGCCCCTTAACTGATTTTGCATCGGATCGTAGCCATTTCAGAACTGTAACTGAATCCGACCAAAACACCATTCGATTTAGACGGATCGATAGTGATTGTCGAATGCTATTGGCAAATCTCGCTCCGATTAACGCTGCCACCAGTTCTAATCGGGGAATTGAAATAAGTTTAATGGGCGCTACTTTCGTTTTCGACCCCAATAATGAACACTTTACTTTACCTCTTGATTGTACTCGTAGGTATGCGGTTGCGGCACTACAATCTTTGCTGGCATCAACAAAGATGTGAAGTTGAGTTTCAGCGAGATCCCATGATGATGCATCTAAGTAGCATCTTGAAATAAGGACCGATTCAACCTGCGGCAATTCTTTCAGCCATTTAAGCCAGCTTTCATGATGATCGTCTTCAATTTCGTCATCCCAACTCACTCTGGAACGCCAGACATCCTGCATAAGGACTTTTAAGTAGCTTGTGAAATGACCAATTAAGCCGAGTGGATCAAAGGTTGACATCATAATTCGTAGTACTTCTCGTTTTGTTGGTTTACGGTCACCGCTAAGAACTTCTTTATTTCCTTTATTAAACTTTAAAGAGTACGTGAGTGAATCAGTCTTGGTATCCCACCACATTCCTAGTACTTTCTCGGTGCAGTAGACAGCTTCTTTATCAAGGTCGAGATTATCATTGACTTCCGAAGATTCTACTTCTAAGGCAGCCAACACTTCCTTTGAATTGGACTTCCATTTCCTGATGTGGAACCCTCCAGCTGCATGAATCATCTTGACATCTCTCGCAAGAGTAATTGCCTCTTCTGGCGTACCTACGCTATCAAGTAAATCATCGACATAATGATTTTTGATGATTGATTCAACTGCTCTCGGAAAGACTTTTTCAAATTGTTGGGCGTTTTGGTTTTTAACGAACTGAGCGCTGCTCGGCGAACACGTTGCTCCAAAGGTCATTACCTTCGTGATATATGTGGCTACACCGCTTCCGTCATCCCACAAAAACCTGCACGCTTGTTGATCTTCAGGTAAAAGTCTTATTTGGTGGAACATTTCAGAAATGTCACCACTGATGGCAACCGCATTTTCCCTGAATCTTAGAAGAACACCAAATAGCGATGGAAGCTGATCAGGACCTTTGAGCAAAAGTGAATTCAGTGACACTCCTTTTGCCTTCGCCGCTGCATCCCATACCACTCTTAGTTTTCCAGGCTTGTTTGGATTTATCACCGGGAACAATGGAAGATACCAAATTCGTTTGTGATGTTCTTTTAGTTCCTTGGGTGACAGCTTGCGAACGTACCCTTTCTTTATGTAATCGTCGATTTGATTTTGCATGTCACTTTTTAACTGTTGATCCTTCTGCAATCTGCGATTCAATGTTGATAGTCTGTACTTGGCCATGGGCATACTATCTGGTAGCACTGGATCATCATACCGCCAAAGTAAGCCTGTTTCGAAACGTTCCCCATTGAAAGTGGTTGTATCTACCATGATCTTCTTAGCTCGCTTTTCCTCTTTGGATACTAGATTATAAGTTGGTATTTTTACACCCAAACTGTCCACTGCGAAGAATTGCTTTAAAGTCTCGTTCAAGTTCTCATCATTTGACTCCGAGTACTCCTGGATGTGGTAGTTTATGCTTTGGCTTTGTGAAGAGCTTCCGGAACCGAAAACTGACCATCCTAGTTTGCATTTTGTTGCCACTGGATCATTTCGTCCAGCCAGTCGAGTCTTACTGGGAACAGCAAGGTGCCAATCACTTAGTCCTATCATTATTCTGGGTTGTTCTTGAAGATAGGAGTTGACTGGAAGCCCACGTAGATGAGGATGTACCCTAGCAAGATCATCATAATTCAGGGTTTGCTTCGGCAAATTGAGCTCCTTTATTGTATGAGCAACTGGGATTTCGAATTCCTTAGCACCTTCGTATACTCCTGAAATAAGCATTGAAACTTTCTTGGACTCCTCTTGGCGACGTACGTTTGCTGTCCACTTTAGGTGTAGTATGACCTTAGGTCCAGTTAAACCTAACTGATTCGCGACACTTTCTTCTATTCTCGTACCACTGGAACCCCCGTCAAGGAACGCTAATGTAGTAACCTTTTTGTTACCTTTACGTAGTGTGACTGGCATGTATTGAAACTGGAAACAGTCCCTCTCGTTTGTATGACTGTTTTGGGATGTGACTACTACTGGTGGATCTGTTATACACCTGACTTCTTGATGCAATGTTGGATGATGTTTTCTTGTACAGCCGACGAAATCACATTTGACTGCCTGCTTACATACAAATGGATACTTCATTGTATGGGCAGTCAAACATTGACGACAGAGTTTTAACTCCTTCACCTTTTCCCATCTAGATGAAGGAGACATTTGGTTGAAGACATCGCATGACTCTAAGCTTTTGCACTGATTATCACAAACTACACATTTTGAATTTACTTTGCCTTGAAAGTGGACATTGACCCTGCTTAACTTTTCGTTTCGAACAACTTCCCTCTTAGTAACACTTATTTCAGAGCTAGGAAGTACCTCATACACCTTTTTTGTTTCTAATTCTAACCAGGAACCAAAAGCTACAACACCCTTAACTCCCCTGTCTAAGGAGTAAGTGGCCCATTTCATCTTCATTTCGTTAGTAAGTTTTTTTAATAACTCTTTGAGAAGAAGTGGATTGTCATACTGATTTTCGAGTCCCGAAGCTTTCATCACCGCATTGAGATTTGTAACGGCAGTCGAAAACTCCAAAATTGATTCTAATTTATCGGCTTTAACGAGAGGAAGCTTACCTATTTTTTCTAGTTGACTATCTAAAATTATGTTTGGTTGCCCGAAAGCTATTTCTAGCGATTTTATTATTTGTGGCACACACGAAGGTTCTGCCAATTGACTTGACACAAGGGTTCGTGCCCTTCCTTTTAGGGCATGTTGAAAACGCATAAGATTCTCGTCGATACTGTAACCACATGCTTGAGTTGACTGCTCGACCATCCGTTTGAATAGTGGCCATTCCTCTGGATTACCTGTGAAGGTTGGAAGCTCTCTATAAACTTTTCTGGCGGCTAGTTGTCTCTGGTTCAGTGGGGGTGGAAGTAAGGATTCGATTGGTGGCGGCGGCAATAAAGCTGTTTGTAGTGGTGTTGTAGAAGCTGGTTTAAACGCAGTTGCAGATGCTGGTATAAATGCAGGAACAGATGGGTCCATGTTGTAGTTCCTTTTGCGATTTAGAATCACCTCGTCGTCGACGTACTCTACATCTTCATCACTGGCTAAAGTCTCTTCGAATATTTGTTGTTGGCGTTTTAGGAGCTCTTGTTCTTGACGCAAATTTTCTCTTTGCTCCTTTAAAATGTCTCGTTGCTGTTGAATGAAATTAAGGCGTAGACTTCGTTGCGTAGATGAGCTACTTTTGGAAGAAATTGAGTTTCTGTCCCATTCAGCTTGTGCACCTGTCCTACCTACAATAGATAGCTTTGGCTCGGGAATTTGATTGCCCTCTGTGTCTACAAAAGACCCTTTTAAATTTATATAATCGTTCTTTAAGGCTAACCACTTGTTATAGGAACTGTCTACAATCGTTTTACGTTTATTTTCAAGGACATTTTTTTCTACTACCTTCAATTGTTTTATAAGCTTATCATGTAGTGCATCAATCTTTCTCAAATTGATAATTGAGCACTCCTCGCAAAACCATTTATATAATTTCCCTGCCTGACTACCACTGACACCTACACAACAATAATGAAACCATTTTTTACATACCCCGTCGCAGAACACCATCTCCTTGTTGTAGTCTTCTCCGCACTTCTTGCACTTTGCCTGGTGCTTTCTGTTTTTTTGCGCCTTTTTGGAGTTCGCCTGATGGTGCTGTGCCTGCTGCAATTGATGTTCTTCTTGCGGTTGCTGTTGTTGCACTTGCTGCTGTTGTTGCACTTGTGGCTGTTGTTGCACTTGCTGCTGTTGTGCTTGGTGCTGTTGTGCTTGGTGCTGTTGTTGCACTTGCTGCTGTTGTGCCACTTGCTGCTGTTGTTGCCGTTCTTCTGGCGGCTGCTGATGTAGTTGCGCTTGCTCTGAATCATCTTCTTGATTCTGCTGATTCGTCCCATTATTGCCCATTGGAGGCATAGATGGAGGCGTACGTTTTATAGGCATTTTGTCGAGCACGGAATCTGCAGTTAAAATTTAAGAATTTTGTCATAAACTTTTAACAAATAGAGAAAGCAAAATTTAAGCTTCTTGCAATTTTATTCAATCTTTAAATTAATGAAATATATATGTAATTAATTGAATGTTTAATTGGCTTAAATTTTAGTGAGCCTCTTATTCCGTCTGCCTTTTGTCTTCCTCGTGTTCACGTCTCGCCGTCAGAAAAAAAGGAAAAGAAGTTTCGAGCAAACAAAATGGCGGTAAGCGGAAACAAGGGTAAAATAAAAAATGGTTCCCTACCTAGTTAAAGTGTCAGTGGCAATCAGACAGAACTATTTTTACTGGGTGCTTCAGTTTTATTTTCTTTACAAATTATATGTTTGACAAGTATAGGTACATGGAAAATCCAAATCCAATATCTCTCTCGATTTGTCTGCAGCATTAGTTGTATGCCACCATGTAGAAGTATCACTGTGTATCTTTTCCACAATAAGCCTTGATACGTGCCTTCCGTAGGAAGAATGATTTGGTGCCGACCGACGCCGACGGTAGTCACTTAGTCCTGCACTCTCCAATCTGCCAGATGAACGGATAATGCTTTGCATTGTGTTATCCAAATACGGTTTTAGTGCAGTCAGTTTGCTTGATCCAGTCACACTGTTGCCTTTATGAAACTGCATGATTTCTGCCGCAAAGCATGTATGCTGCACTGCCCCTATGTGCCAACATAGAGCCTCTTCTGTATTTTGTGTTCTGTATTTTCGATGTGTTCTTTTCCAACGTAATATAAAGGCCGTTGTGCGAAGCACCTTTTCAAGGTTGCTAAAGCGTTCGAGCAAAGGAATTACAATAGTTTCCGTTCCCCTCTTGTAATGAGTTTCGATTACAAGACCTTTTGATGGGCAAACTATATTTGCCTTGATTGGTTTTAGTTCTGTCTCCATTGCCAATGCGTCATCCTCTGTGAGTGTAATATCGTTGACAGAAGATAGTTCGTGTTCTATTGCTAGGCCATGCCACCAAAGCGGGTGAGACAAAAGTGTGTCAGCGTTAATGTCTCGGCTAGCACAATCTGCTGGATTAAAGCGCGTACGGATGTGATGCCATTTTCCAATTTCCGAATTCTCTTGTATATAGCTGATGCGGTTTGGCACATATGGTTTCATTTGTGTTGGTGGTTTGCGAAGCCAGTTCAGAACGAAGCTAGAGTCGCTCCACATCGTATATGGAACGGTGTTAAGATCCAAAGCTTGCCTGAGAGTCATCATAGTTGAAGTAAAGACTAAAGTTCCAACCTTGGCATTGTTACTGCCTTGCTAGGTGCCACCTTCGTCTTGGATGTGATGAGCTCTGATTTTCGACGGCCTTCGTTATCGACTGTACTTAGATAAATCACAGCTGCATATGCCTTCATGCTCGCATCGCAGTAGCCATGGAGTTGTTGAGTCGTGTCAACTTGTATGCCCAGCCATCTTGGTATGCGAATCTTCTCTAGTAGTGGTAAATCAACATGAAAAGTAAGCCATTCTGTAAGCAAATCCGTTGGGAATGGTATATCCCATGTAAATCCAGACTACCAAAGTCGCTAAATAAAAAGCTTAGCCACGATGATAATACTGGTGCCAATATGCCAAGTGGCCAGTGGGTCGTACAGCCTTCCTATGTCACTTAAAACTTGGCGTTTTGTAGCAGATGCTGAAGTAAGTGGCAATTTAACCTTGTAGAATAGTTCGTCTGCAATGGAATCCCAATTCAATCCAAGGACAGTCGTTTCCGCAGTTTGCAATTCAATCTCGTCAGTAAAAGGTGTATCTGTCAGGTGAGCCAGAATATCCGCGTCATTGACCGCCATTTTCGTAAACAAAAATGACTTGTCTTAGCACGAAATCAACATCTTTAGCCAATTCAACTGCTGCTTGTGTTGATGATGTCATCGACGTAGAAGTCACGCAATATACTCGTCCGAGCAGCCACTGCCCGTTCACTTTAAGGTAATGTGGAAGAGTTGTCCACGCCACATTATTGCATATACCAAATACGGTCGTTTATCGATGAGTACTCGCCTAAACATTTTCTCTACATCTGCAGAAAGAGCAACTGCAAAGCGGCGAAACCGATGCATTATATTTATCAATAACTCTTGTATAAGTGGGCCAGCCAATTGTGTATCATTGAGTGAGATTCCTGTTGATGTCTGCGCTGAGGCATTAAAAACTACCCGAAATTTGAAGGTAACTGCATGAGGTTGATCAAGAACCGCAGTCATGTGGCCAAGTTGTATATATTCTCTGATAAAGGAAACGTGCCTCTCTCGTAGATCCGGGTTAGAAGTAAGTCTGCGCTTGAGTTGATAGAATTGCCTGAATGCCAAGTTGTGTGAATTACCAAGTGGTGATGCGTCCATTTTAAATGGTATTTGCACGCTCTAAAGACCATCTGATTCACGAGTATGCGTTGCCATAAATATGTGTTCACATAAATCAGCTTCCAACGTAGTAGTAGATATAGTGCAATCGTTATCTGCCTCAAAGAGTGTGCATAACAAATCATCAATCCTTTGTAGTCCAGTCATTTGGTCCGAAAAAAGGGGTTTGCCTGGAAAGTTTTGAAGGAGTTTTGAAAATTGGCAATTTTATAGATTTTGAGATGCTCTTTTCGAGTTTTCACTTTGCCACCTCGTAACTTTGCCGCTCGCGCCGTCATTTTGAAAAAATGGCGGCCAAAAATGGTTTTTGGCCAATATCTGCTTTCGGAATAAATTACGACTAAAATTGTCCAAGGATAAATTAAAGGTGAGAAAATTCCCTACATTTTATGTCTTGTTATTTTTTTAGTAAGACATATTTAAAAAGATACAAGCGTACAGTGGTCCGTTGTAAGGAAAAAAACGTTATAGATTGACAAAATCTGAACCACTCATCCGTATTAAATACAATTTGCAGGTGTTATAGGAGTTGGCAAAATACATCTTTACAAAAAATTTCCGCCCACTGACACGCCCACTTTTTGAAAAAAAATTGATATAATCTCCAAAATTGATAATGAAGAGGGTTGTGTTCTATGAAATTTTTTTAGTTAATATAATTTTAAACTATTCACACACACAAAATATTTTGTTACGCCTACTTTTTGGGGCGTTTTTGACAAAGTTTTTTTTTTCGCTTGATTGAATTAAATAAATAAGGTTTCGTATGATCCAGCAAAAATTTTTAAGTCATCTTTGTATAAAATATTGTATTGCGAGAGTTTTGGCTTCTCCCTCTTGCAAGGAACTGAAAAAACTTCCAAGAGTATTCCTTTTTCATAGAAAAGTGCCGCTCATATTAGCCGTTCGTATTCGGCAACAAACTGTAGGTCCCCTCCATTCCTTCAGACATACAGGAATGGTGGAGAGTTGTAAGTCACTCGGCCCTATTCTTCATAAGCGGTTGTGCTACCAAATTTATTTATTTTATTAAGAGTTTCGGAGAATGAGACCCTATTATTATGTTATTAGTCATTACATTATACTAGGGACGAATAGCAATGTTATAAGGAAAAGAATATAAATAGCAAAGAGTGGCACTTCCGGTAGCCAACTAAAATTATTTTATGTTTTATTTGTTAAATAGTTTGGATTTCCTATTCGACATTAGAACTCAAAGAAACCCAGAACTCGTTAGTGACATTTTCGTCTTTTATTTATGGGATAGCTTACTGTGCAGTGCCGCCAAATGTACATACTCCAACTAGTGTATTAGAAAAATTATTTTATAATTAGGTATATGGTAGCCAAAAACAGTTACGAGGAGAAATATTACAGCTACATATTCTGGATATCCTTTGAATATAGTGATGGTATTAGAAATTTGACAGTAATTTAATTGATCTGACATAGTTTGATTAAACGAACGAGATGTAGTTAATTCAAATAAATAAAAAAGTTTTTCCGCGTAAGATGTTTTTTTTTGTAAAGATGTATTTTGCCAACTCCTATAACACCTGCAAATGTCATTCAATTCGGTGGTGTGGTTCAGATTTTATCAATCTATGACGTTTTTTTCCTTACAACGGACCACTGTACGCTTATCTTTTTAAATATTTGTCTTACAAAAAACAGAATAAGATATAAAATGTAGGGAATTTTCTCAGCTTTAATTTATTCCTTGACAGTTTTAGTCGTAATTTAGTCCGAAAGCATATATTGGCCAAAAACCATTTTTGGCCGCCATTTTTTCAAAATGGCGGCGCAAGTGGCAAAGTTACAAGGTGGCAAAGCGAAAATTCGAAAAGAGCACCTCAAAATCTATAAAAAATTCCAATTTTCAAAACTCCTCCAAAACTTTCCAGGTAAAACTACCAAATGACTGGACTATTGATCATGTTTAGAGGTGGCTGCGAAAGATCTAACGGTAGGCACTGCAAGAGATTGAATTGTTGCAGGCCCAAATACCACCCAGCCAAGATGAGTTGATTGTGCGAATGGTTCTGTATCACATCCACGAACGATGCCATCTGTGATTATTTGACCCCAAACGTCTGCGCCAAACGTCCGATTTTGGCAACATAAGCATTATTCGCTACTATAGCACTTTTATAGCCCTTCCAGAGCGGAGTTAAGTCGTTATAGGAGTTAATGTTGGTATAATTCATCGCTTAAGTATTCTCTGGAGTACATTATATCAGGCACAATGAGTCAATTATTCTATAATCATACTATATTTTATTATAATAATTTATATTATAATTTGCTCCCAAAATTATCCTTTAAAAAAGTTATCGTTCCGATAGCAATTGTATAAGAAAATGTTGTAAAGCTTTAATTGAGGATGATTTAAAATGGCTTCTACACAGCCATTAGGCAACTTTTAGTTGCGCAAAAAAAAAAACAACACAAACATATATGTATATATGCCAGTAAGACCTAGGGTCTTATAAATTAGGCAATGTTAGAAGGAATAGAAGGATAGGATAGATTTTTGTTGGCACAGTGGATTGAGAAATAAGGTTTTGATTATCTCATTAAATCCCAGGGGTGGCGTTCAGTTGAGGGAATATAGAAAATAATGCTGCCTAGACTGGGGCTCGAACCCACACTTCCAGGTTAGCAGTCAAGCACTACTTCCACTGCCCCGGGGCCATCCCCAACAACAAAAGTTGCTTGCCATCGCCCACTAGGCAATTTCCGAGCAACTTTGTGGGACTGGACTTTGACTTTTGTCGCCATATTTTTTTTGTGATGGCTGCTTTCCGGTTGTCTGGCTATGTATGATCGTAAGCTGGCAATGCGAAATAAATTAATATTTATAATATTTATATAAATAATAATTATAATAAGGATGCCGGCAACAAAAAGTTGCCCTGTGAGCGAGGGTAAGCAACAAAAAGTTGCCGGGGAAAAAGTTCCGCGAGTAACTCCGAGCAACAAAAAGTTGCCTAGTGGGCGCTCTCCCATATAATCTAATGTAATTGGATTGGGAGCAACAAAAAGTTGCCGGGGCTGGCAACAAAAAGTTGCCTAGTGGGCGATGAGCCTAAATCATTTATATTTATCTCAAAACCTATTCATATAAATAATAATGAAATCGTTGCCAAAAATTAAAAAATCTAGCAACTACTATAAAAATATAAACAAAGACTGTCAACAATCTAAAAAAAAATGACAGAAAGAGAGGAACGGTAAACAACAAACTCAAACGATTTTAGATCATCGCTATAGAAAACTATAGGAGTATTCACTCCCGTGAAGTTGGCCCCCCAATTTTCAAAAAATTTATTTTTTTTTTAGAGTTCTGGGTAGATTTGAAAGAGTTCTAGAGTTCTTGCCCAAAAATAGCAATAGTTCCGTGTAATCTTGGCCAGAAATAGAAAAAAAAGGTACTCCCTAGAACTCCATAGTTTACCGAAAAATTAATAAAAACCAGGTGTGAAGTTAGCCCCATCATTGATAATTTTTCAAAATTCTTATTTTGCAGAACTATTTCCAAAACCCATTGAGAACTCCAGAACTCTTTATCAGGAACCGAAATTTCTTATCAGAACTCATTTTCATGAAAAAAGCCGGGCCGCGTGAAGTTGGCCCCCCATATCTTTTTTTTTCTATTTCTGGCCAAGATTACACGGAACTATTGCTATTTTTGGGCAAGAACTCTAGAACTCTTTTAAATCTACCCAGAACTCTAAAAAAAATTAATTTTTTGAAAATTGGGGGGCCAACTTCACGGGAGTGGAAAAAGGTTCCCCGATTTTATTTTTTGTTCCGGAAAAAGTTGATTTTAGACCTTTTGGATGACATTTAATGTGCCAATAAAGTAAAAATCGAAGATATTGAAGATACGAGTTTAATATTAGTTTCTCCATGTTGGTCTCCGCCATTTAAAACATTTTACTTTTGGCGGCTGCCTGTGGTGTTTTTACTTTATTTTGACATTTTGGTAAATTTTTTTTTCCAAATGTCACCCAAAAGGTCTAAAATCAAATTTTTCCGGAGCAAAAAAAAAATCGGAAAAATTTAGAATTTTCTGAGGTAAAATTTGAATTTTGAGAGGTTTTTTAATTTATTTAAAATGAAGACATCCCTCAATTAATTTTGACAGTTCATTGCTTGACAAAACCAATTGGTTTATTTTAAAAAATCGAGCGTTGTGTGCACTCTTTTTTTTAAATAATTTATTTGTTTTTGTTATGAAATAAATTAATTTACCCCATTCTTCAAAATGTTATTTCAACTTAACTCAAAATGGAGCATTCAACTCAAGTAAAAAAAACTTGCGTTGAATATCAAAGTCTGATCCAACTCGACTTTTTGATGCTGCATATAAAAGTAGTATTAAACTCTTAAATGCACTTTATATAGATAATAGGTATATTTAGAACAATAACGTGCATCTTAGTCGTAAAGTTTTTATTTTAGAAACCATTGTTAACTATTGCATGCATTTGGCCCTGTTTAATGGGAAGCATGAGTACTGACTGGCAAGTTTAATCGTATTTACATTAAAAACTTTGATTCCCCTCAAGATACATTGAAAGAAAAAACAACAATTTTACAATTTCACAGTTTGAAACAACAACAAAAGAAAAAACAGACTCACGAGTCTTTTTTATACATTTTCTTGGTGCTTCACACAAGACTCCACACCCCGCATTTTTCTTACCCACAAACTGCCAAGATATCGTACTCTACCTTTCAATCTAAACAGGCGTCTTATCTTACATCTTTTTATTACCAAAAAACCACGAAATAAACCAAGGCTGAGGATGAGACCAAGACCGAGACCGAGACCGAGACCGGGACCGAGACCGAGACCGAGACCGAGACCGAGACCGAGACCGAGACCAAGACCGAGACGGAGACGAGACTGGCACATTAAAATTTTCACGAGAAAAAGGCGAGGCCGAGATCGAGACGAGACTTGGTTAAACGAGATCAAGACCGAGACCGAGACGCGACTGAAATTTTTGATTTTGACGAGACCGAGACGAGACTAACAAAAGTCTCGCCTGGTTCCGTCTCGTTGCCAGCCCTAATTTTTGTTGCAATTTGTCCATTATTATAAAAACAATAAAAATAATATTTATCTATACTATTATATAAAAGAGTAACTTTTTTTGTTTGTCAGTTTGGCTGTAGGCATGCACTAAACTCACAAACAAACAAAAAAAAAAACTCTTTTAAAAAAAAGATATAATACAAATTTCACTTATCTGGTATGCTATAGGATACAGCAGAAAAGAAAATTTTTGTTAAATACAGAATAATAAACAAATTAAAAACATACCACAAAAAAAATCGTATGGAAATTTTCTTAAATCAAGCATGTAGGTATTTTCCTTGCAAAATTCTCTTTTATAGATTTTCAATTCACATTTACTTCAAGCTCAATTATTTATAAGCAAGAGTTGTTTTGCCATAAATAATGCAATAAATAATTTTTTGTGTTTTTTTAAGATCTATAGAGAAATAGATCAAAAATATTCCAACGGTTAATTAAAAAAAATTGGGTGAATAACCAATTTTTTGACATAAGTTCGATAGTAAATTACGCAAAAACAAGTTAGCTTCAACACCACACAAACGTGGTACTTAAAGTACACACAAGCCAACAGAAGATAATGTCGAAAATCCAACAAAAATTTGGTTACGTTTGCAAAAACACCCCGTACCCCGTAATTTCGAACTTTTGGTCCGCTGGCTGGTTGCCCCCCCCTAGGGAAAATCTCTAACTACGCCAATGGTTTTACACTGCATAACTTCAACTATGACAATAAAGGAATTGTGTCAGAAGGAAGGTCTATTCCCCTCCCTCCTTATGTTGGGAGCCTCCACCTTTAGGTTGGATGGGAAATTTTGTTCAAAAAATGACTTTTTCAGTTTTATAATCTCTGACGTCAACCACCCCTTCCTTCCACACCCCTGCCACCACAACCGAAACCACCTCCTATCCTGGATATTTTTGTTAGGGCTGGCAACGAGACCGAGACTACTTTAAAAGCACCTGAGACGAGACCGAGACCGTATTTGTTTGTTTTTGTTTTCCCCGCCGGAAAAAAGTTCCCCCATTTTATTTTTTGTTCCGGAAAAAGTTGATTTTAGACCTTTTGGATGACATTTAATGTGCCAATAAAGTAAAAATCGAAGATATTGAAGATACGAGTTTAATATTAGTTTCTCCATTTTGGTCTCCGCCATTTAAAACATTTTACTTTTGGCGGCTGCCTGTGTTGTTTTTACTTTATTTTGACGTTTTGGTAAAAATTTTTTTCCAAATGTCACCCAAAAGGTCTAAAATCAACTTTTTCCGGAGCAAAAAAAAATCGGAAAAATTTCGAATTTTCTGAGGTAAAATTTGAATTTTGAGAGGTTTTTTAATTTATTTAAAATGAAGACATCTCTCAATTAATTTTGACAGTTCATTGCTTGACAAAACCAATTGGTTTATTTTAAAAAATCGAGCGTTGTGTGCACTCTTTTTTTTAAATAATTTATTTGTTTTTGTTATGAAATAAATTAATTTACCCCATTCTTCAAAATGTTATTTCAACTTAACTCAAAATGGAGCATTCAACTCAAGTAAAAAAAACTTGCGTTGAATATCAAAGTCTGATCCAACTCGACTTTTTGATGCTGCATATAAAAGTAGTATTAAACTCTTAAATGCACTTTATAAAGATAATAGGTATATTTAGAACAATAACGTGCATCCTAGTCGTAAAGTTTTTATTTTAGAAACCATTGTTAACTATTGCATGCATTTGGCCCTGTTTAATGGGAAGCATGAGTACTGACTGGCAAGTTTAATCGTATTTACATTAAAAACTTTGATTCCCCTCAAGATACATTGAAAGAAAAAACAACAATTTTACAATTTCACAGTTTGAAACAACAACAAAAGAAAAAACAGACTCACGAGTCTTTTTTATACATTTTCTTGGTGCTTCACACAAGACTCCACACCCCGCATTTTTCTTACCCACAAACTGCCGAGATATCGTACTCTATCCTTTCAATCTAAACAGGCGTCTTATCTTACATCTTTTTACCACCAAAAAACCACGAAATAAACCAAGGCTGAGGATGAGACCAAGACCGAGACGGAGACGAGACTGGCACATTAAAATTTTCACGAGAAAAAGGCGAGACCGAGATCGAGACGAGACTTGGTTAAACGAGATCAAGACCAAGACCGAGACGCGACTGAAATTTTTGATTTTGACGAGACCGAGACGAGACTAACAAAAGTCTCGCCTGGTCCCGTCTCGTTGCCAGCCCTAATTTTTGTTGCAATTTGTCCATTATCAGATAATAAAATATGCTAATATATTAAAAATAATATAACACAGTTATACTTGATTTTTGAGAACTATTTTCTTATTTCCACAGAGCTCAACATCGAATCTTTGCGGACAAACTTGGTCACACTTAAACACCCCAATTCCCAATTTGATGAAACCGCTTAGTGAGAGTCCAATATTAGAGTTGGCTGAGTAAATGGAATCAATTTGTAATCAATCCGTTTAAAAAAAATTACTAAATTTTGAAGAGACTATTAAACACAAAAATATAAACATTTCTTTAAATATATATCTTATGATATCTTATTTATGTTTAAATATAAGATACAAATTTAACAGACAAACAAATGTTTAAAGTTCTTAAATGATTTCAAAAACTCTCGACACATAATATACATGCAAAACTTTAGTGTAAGGAAATATTCATAACAACTATTAAATTAAGAATAAAAATCAAATTAAGATACATTCAAATCAAGACTGTTAAATTAGTCAATTCAATTAACACATAATTAAGTAATATACATGCTGTTACCGCGTATCTTATCATTAACTTTATATTTATCTATACTATTATATAAAAGTATAACTTTTTTGTTTGTCAGTTTGGCTGTATGTATGCACTTAACTCAAAAACAAACAAAAAAAACTCTTTTAAAAAATAGATATAATACAAATTTCACTTATCTGGTATGCTATAGGATACAGCAGAAAAGAAAATTTTTGTTAAATACAGAATAATAAACAAATTAAAAACTTACCACAAAAAAAATCGTATGGAAATTTTCTTAAATCAAGCATGTAGGTATTTTCCTTGCAAAATTCTCTTTTATAGATTTTCAATTCACATGTACTTCAAGCTCAATTATTTATAAGCAAGAGTTGTTTTGCCATGGAAAATTGCCTACGGGAGCCAAATCAACAATCTCGTCAAGGAGCTTCATGCAAAGCACGTAACTAACGTCCAACCAACCAACGAACCACCGCCAACGGAGGAACTAAAAACAAAGAAGATTCCTCAGCCAATGGAGATACCACAGCCAATTGAGGAGCACCTTCAGGCTCCTCAAGACATAGGAGAAATGATCTGTCTTACAGGAGATGAACTAGGCCCTTCCGACACTGACAGCAACCTTTCAAACTTCGAAGAAGTCACCGGGAAAAAACGTTCAAAGAAAGCCGCCAAAAAGAAGGACATGAAGAAGAAGAAGGAAGAGATCCAAACTGAAGCTATCAAGGAAATGCCCAACAAAGTCATAACGGAATTGGTCGTACCACCAGTCATACCGATAAGCGTACCTTCAGTGACTACAAAGCCATCTCCCGCCCAAGCAACGGCAAACGAGAACACCAAGAAGGGAGGAATGCCGCCCATAATTGTATTCTCAGGAAACATTGCCGAAGTACGAAGATTTGCCAAAGGAAAACAACTTGGGTTCACCCTGAAGAATCTCCACACTACAAAGACGATCATCAACACGCCAACAAGAACGGACTATGATGAAATAAAAACCTATCTGAAGACGATGAAAATTCAGAACCTCTCATTTACCCCAAAAGAAGACAGGAAAACACTTATGATGCTGAAAGGACTTCACTACACCATCACCGCCATTGAAGTGGAGGAAGAACTCAGAATCGAAGGTCTGCCAATAATAAAAGTTTCTCTTTTCAGATCCAGGAAGACAACAAACAAACAATTCAACTGCTTCGTGGTGGAGCTGAGCAAGACGTGTGACATCGCCGAAGTGTATACGAAGACACTCATCATGCAGTGTTGCCGCTGAGAAAATTGAAATGGTCGCAAAAAAAAGGGTCACGAGGAAAAAAAAGTCGCATTCAGAAAATTTCGTAAAATATATACCTAGCTTAAAAAATCCGTTTTTTATCAGTTGACATTATAGTGGCGAGAAACTTAAGGTTTCTTAATTTTATCTTTACCTTCTTTAAATTTGGGAAAGTAAAAACGTCTTTCCTTTGTGATTGTGAGTATATAGGTACCTAGATAAAGTCAGCCCTGTTGGTACATAATGCATTCCATCGTAATTAAAATTTTGTTACGAAATAAGAAAAAGGAAGCTATCACAGAATCCATCACTTAGAAAAATTCATACGAACTCCCATCGCGAACAAATTCGCTGAAATTTTTTGGGGGAACCTGTAGGATATATGTACGTAATTACGTATGTACATATGTCCTACTGCATTTTACTATAACATTTTTTTTTTTTCAATTAAAAAATAAAGTGCCTTGTTATGGTTTGCGAATTGAACATTCGCTTACGATATGGCCTGCAATTTCGTATTTCGGTTAGCGAATTGATTTTTCGCCGAAAATTAATTACTCTTAGACGAAATAACTAGGTAATTGATAATTGTGACGAATACCAAAGTGAAACAAAAAATGTTTTTTTTTTACAAAAAGGAAAACAATAAATCTGTAGTCCAAGTAATTTTCTAGAAAAAGGTTCAGAAAAGTCGCAAGATTTTTAAAAAGGGTCAAAAAAGCCAGTTTTCCAAAAAGTCGTCTCATGGTCGCATGAGGCTCAAAAAGGGGTCAAAATGAGACTAAAGTCGCACAGCGGCAAAAGTTTACTGGGAACGAATGAAATCCAACGACGTCATCCAATGCAGGAACTGCCAGCGCTTCGGGCACGTTGCAACAAACTGCGGTATGAACTACGTTTGCGCCAAATGCAAGGACAGCCATTTACCTGGAGAGTGTAAACGCAAGGATAACTCTGGCAAAGATGTGTGGTGCGCTAACTGCAAGACCGAGGGACACGACACCCAGCCAGCTTCAGAGGATGCCCAGTACTGAAAGCAAAGCAATCGGAAAAGAAGCAAGCACTCGTCAACAAAAAAGTGCAACAAGAATTTGCAGCCAAATCAGCCTGTACAGTGACGAAACCTGCCATCAGCTTTGCAGCCATGGCCAAGAGGAACATCGCTCCAGCACAGATAACCCAGTCAGTACCGAAAGCTCCCCTTAAGAAGACAGCAGCATCAACACCACCACCACCAACAGCTAAAGCCACCCCAAAACCAAACTTACCCAAGGAAGTGAAACGCCTATTCAACTCGGATCTACCCACTGTCATGGAGAAAGCTCGGAGTTCCGTCCCATCCAATTACCAAACATTAAGTGAAGAAGATAAGTCCGTGGCCCTTGCCACCTTTATATTTCAACTATGCAGCGCGTAATGCGCATCAACAAATTGCGAATAGTAGCTTATAACGCTAATTCGTTATACAGCCTGGAAAAAAGGACAGCGTTTAATCTATTCTTGAAGAAAAACAGCCCAGACATCGCCCTCATCAGTGAAACGAACGTCACAAAGAAGAACTATATTGACTTCACCAACTACAAAACCTTTAGAAATGACAAGAAGGAGGGAACGAGAGGAACTGCTCTTTATCTAAGCAAAAAGATCTCCAGCAGCGCGACTGAAGTAGTTATTCCTGGCCTGAAATGCTTCGAAGCTACCTCCATCACCATACAGCTGGGAACAAGCGAAACCCTGACGATCATCAGTATCTACAACAAGTAATCCGCAAGGGCAGCAGACATCAGGGATGATCTACATACCATCAACAGGGCCATAAACAGAAGCACTTACGGACTGATCGGAGGGGATTTCAATGCCAGACATCGCAGATGGATGGACACACAAGACAACAACGACGGGAATACCATTGTGAACTGGCTGGATGACAACAGTGATCAACATTCCCTAGTAATCGTTTCTCAACCTAAGCCTACCTTTCCAAGAACCCCATCGACTTTGGACTTCTTCCTCGCAACGTCTAACCTGGTGTGCATCCTACCCGAGTTACGGAACTACGTCTGCACGACACTCACCAGCGACTCAGACCATGAGGCCGTCCTACTCTCAATAAATTTCCAACCACAGCTCATTTCCATCAACCAACCAGAAGTGGGGTTCATCAACTACTCGAGGCTAGACGCAGCCAGGCTCCAAAGTGACATTAACGAGTCAATCATCCTTCCCCCAGAAAATAGAAATCTACAAAATTCAGAGATTGATGCCGCAATAGATGCCCTGGACGACGTAGTCAGCAGCTCACTTGAGAATCAAAAACAACCAATAACATCACGGGACAGGTATCATAATTTGCCAATTTACATCCAAAACCTTTATCTCCACAGGCAGTGGCTTAGGAAATTGCTTCAAAGGATTCACCAGAGGGAAATGAACACCAACTACCAGGCCGTTTCAAGTGAGCTAAAATGTGTAAACATTATGTTTCGGAACTCGGTGAAGTTCCACAATGACAACCTCCTCCAAAAGAGACTCCAAACAATCCAACCGGGGCCCGACACATTTAAAAAAATCAACAAAATCATTGGCAAGAGGCCGCCAATGCCAGATGTCATCGCAACCAATTTTTGGGATGTTACTACCAACGAGGACAAGGCCAAGGCATTTGCCGACTACTTCGAAGAACACTTCAAACCAAATCCACCATCCGACCCTGATTTCCTGTACGAAGTCAACACATCGGTGCAACACGCCCAAACTATACAAGAACTCGTACGCTTCAGTAATACCAATCCCGCCAACGACCCAAAAGATCACCACGAGTTCACTACTCCAGAAGAAATTGAAGAAATCGTTCACAGAAGCCATCCAAAGAAGTCAACAGGACCCGACAATATCTCCAACTTCGTCCTGAAGAGACTGCCGCAGTCGGTGATGATCTTCTTGGCAATTATTCTCAACAACTGCGTCAACAACGGCTACTTTCCCACCAAATGGAAAAGGGCAAAAATTGTGGCTATACCAAAAAAGAACAACAACAAAGACGTCTCTGGATACAGGCCAATCTCACTTCTGTGCAACATGAGCAAGATACTCGAGGAGCTGATACTCAGACGACTTAAATCATTCTGCAACGACGCATAATCCCAGATATGCAGTTCGGATTCCGGGAAAAACACTCAACACTTCATCCACTCCTAAAGTTTCAGCATGATGTTGCCCTTTAAATTGTCATCAAGTAGGGTTCCCAACTGTCCTCCATTTGGGAGGACAGTCCTCCTTTTCAACTATTTGTCCTCCCGTCCTTCCTAACTATAAAATGTCCTCCTTTTCAAAAATCTGAAGGATAAAATCAATGATTCATTTGATAAGTATATACCTTTGGTGTTTTATGTGTAAATTGTTCACTATTTCTGTCACTTTATTTCAATTGTTTGGCATAATCCTGCTTTATGCCATATGTCATAATCCTGCTTTATGACAAACAATTGGCATTAAATGACACAATTATTGACATTTCGTCAATCGTTCAAACATATTCTTATGAATAAGAAAAGTTTAGCAAAAACTTTTAATTTTCCTCAAAATCTTTCAAATTTTTAATTAATATTTTTTTTAACAGCATAAGAAATTACATAATAAAATTTGTATATCTATTTTCATATTATTTATGCCTTTTTCATATTATTTATGTTTTTCCCAGTTTAACCACGTTCCCCAAAAATTTACAGTAGGTAAGGAAAATTTCGTCGACGAAACTTAGCAAATACTCAATAGGCCCTTGATAGTAAAAACTCTGAGAAAGTTTTGCTATCCTATAAGAAATAACCCTTTTATATTAATAGTTACTCATTTTCAACATTGAAATTTTGTATTCCGAATAAGGCCAGAAGTGCTTAGCGTATCAGACCAGTTAGCGCAGTATTCCAGTGCCGAATCTCAAATACACAACTAGGTGAGGGCCTAGTATGATTTCGATAGTAACCCTTGCTGGTCCCTTTTAATAAGCTACTATGTAAGGCTTTCTAGGGCGTCATCTAAGACAAATTTGATTTTCCAGGCGGGTAGGATTTTATTTATACTTTATTTTATTTATATTTTATACTGTTAAGCGCCAAATGTTTTTTTTTCATCCAATTCCCATCAGGCTTGCAAAAAAAACACGGCTACTATTTGTTTTTATTTAGAAAAAATCTGTCCTCCTTTCATTATCATCAAGTCACTGTCGGATGCTTTCTCGATATCGAAAAAGCTTTTGACAGTGTATGGACACAAGGACTTGTTCACGAACTTTTCCAACTCAGATTCCCACTTGCACTAATTAAAATTATTTACAATTTTCTTCATTCCATATCTTTCTTTGTTCAAATAGGAAGCTGCCAATCAACAACTAGGACTCTACTGTTTACCGATGACTCCCTAACGTACGCCAAGTCCATGTCACCGTCATTTGCAGCTAGAAGAGTCGAATCCCACATCAGACTACTCTTTGAGTACTACCAACGCTGGGGCTCCAAAATCAATTCGACCAAATCCGAACTGATATGTTTCAGACGACCAAGTACCTCAGGAAGTAGAAGAGGACGCTCAGCCACGAACTGCAGGAACACCAAGATCACCCTACCCGATGGAACTGAACTGTCAGCAAGAAATAATGTCAAATACCTGGGAATACAGTTCAACGAATTATACCGATTCAACCCCCACACAGCAGCTGTATTAAGAAAAGCCAACTTCGCCTTCCATCGCATCCATCCGCTAATGCGAAAACAGAACGGACTAAGCCAAAAGACGAAGCTTCTTCTATACAAGCAGCTCATCAGACCAGTCATCACCTACTGCTTTCCCATCTGGTACACGAAAACAAAATCACACATAACGAAACTGGCAATATTTGAGAGGAAGATCTTGCGGATCTGCACAGGATTGCACTATGACAGGATACGAAGGAAACACGTCAGCAATAAGAGACTCTATGAAGAGGCGAACATCCCACAGCTAGACAGATACCTCATCGAATCCAGCAGAAGATGTCTACTAAATATGATGACCCACCCGAACCCTCTGATAGTAGGAACTGTGAACCAGCCAAGACATCCCCACCAGCGAAACCTCGAAGCGATGGAACTGCTAAATGAGGATATTATATCAACCATTGACGAAGAGAACATTCCCTTCTACGTTGACCCAGGGTCAGCTTACTACCGTGGCTGAACGCCTCACCCCCAACCAAACACAACAATGACAACCGGAACTGAACAATCCGAGAAGTAAAGCAGCCAATAGAATAAGATTTATATAAACACAATGACAATTTAATGTAAAGTTAACAAAAACTCACAATGTAAAAAGTTAGGCCCCTATTTTGTGCCAACATATATCAAAAAATCACTGTATACTTTAAGATAACTAGCACTAAGCCAATTGTAAATATTAACTGTTCAATAAAATAATCTTGAATCTTGATGGAAAATTGTTTTAACGTTTCGCCGTCGACGAATCGTGGTGATATTTTTGTGTAATAATAAAAGTTCATATAAAAAGAAAAAACATCAACGGTAGGCAATTCTCTCTATAGTAAGAAATGAGTGGAGTAGGGTATGTATATGAGTAGGTATGGTAGGTATAATATTTGCAGCAGAAATAAATGTTTGTATCTATTGAAATTGGTTGGTTTGGTGGTGGGTGTTTGCTGGATGGTAAATGGAAACGAACTTATTTTATAGGCAAGGGGCGTGCACAATGAGGGGTAATGGGCATTTATGCACCCCTAATAAAAAATATTTTTAATTTTTTTTTTCTGAGTAAATTACACAATCAAGGGCGCAAGTAAATAGGATGGGGGTGCTTATTACATGTAAATCGGCTTAGTTAATTCACAACTTGAGTTCTAATTGTTGGATTTTAAGGTAAGACTGAAATTGGTTGGTTTGGCGGTGGGTGGTTGGTTTTTTAGGTTTAGGTTAGGTACAAATTTTTTCATGAGGATAAGCGATGGTGGGGTGGTAAAAATATGTATGCAGGTTTTTTGGCAGCGAATTATTCTTCATCGTCAAAAAAAAAAAAAAAAATCAATTCAAACCATGTGCCTTGGTAGGTGGGAGCGAGTTAGTGAGTAGAGTTGACTGTTTTCGCGTTTCGCCGTCGACGAATCGTGGTGATATTTTTGTGTATAGGAAGGTATGGTAAAACAAAACAAAACATAAACAGTCGGTAGGTATTCTCTATAGTGTAGTAAGAAATGAGTGGAGTAGGTATAGGTATGAGTAGGTAGGTATAATAGGTGTTTGCAGCAGAAAAAAATGTTTGTATCTAATCTAATAAAATTGGTTGGTTTAGCGGTGGGTGGTTGGTGATGGTGAATGGAAACGAACTTATTTAGAGAAAAGGCGTGCACATGGAGGGGTAAGGGGGCATTTGCGCCCCTTATACAAATTATTTTCAATTTTTTTTTCTGAGTAATTACACAATCAAGGGCGCACGTAAATAGGATAGGATGATGCTTATTACATGAAAATCGACTAAATTTACAACGTGAGTTCTAATTGTTGGATTTTAAGGTAAGACTGAAATTGGTTGGTTTGGCGGTGGGTGATTGGTGATGGTGAATGGAAACGAACTTATTTAGAGGTAAATGCGTGCGCACGGAGGGGTAAGGGGATATTTGTACCCCTACTAAAATTATTTTTCTATTTTTGTTTGCTGAGTAATTCACAATCAAGGGCGTACGCAAAGGTGATAGGGGGATGCGTATTACATGTAAACTGGCTAAATTTACAACTTTAGTTTAAATGGTCGGATTTTCACGGTTAGAGTTTTTAAATGAAGAGAAAATTCAATGCAAATTCAATTCAAGGGGCACTTGCACCACTAATAAAAATTATTATTTTTGATTTATATAGGGTGTTTTCATAAACGTCAGACTAACCGATTTCTGCGATTTCAAAAATAACAAAAAACTATCTATTTCTTAAAGGTTTATACATTTAACTGCTATGATCTTAATAACTCTTTTTAAAATACTTAATCATGAACCAAGATGTTCTGATTTTCGCTTCAGTAAAAAATACTTTCGTTTTAAAAACATAGGTGTTCTTTACTCAATTATTTTGAAGTTTTCAATTCGATTCGTTTTTGGTTGTCAAATTTGAATTCGTAAAGCTAAAAATGTTATATATTTTTAAAACATTATATTTTTAAAAACTAATTTTTTTCTTTTGAACTAGGGGAAGAAATACTAACAACGCACAGTTTACAGCTTTTTTAAGTTTTATTAAACACCCAGATCTGGTAAGAGGTTTTACCAAGCCGAATTCGTTCGAAATTCAGTACACTCTTTTTAATTCGGAACGAAAATCAGAACAGAGGTGATATTTACATTTAAAAAGTAGTTTTTCATTCGTTTTTGTGATTGCAGAAATCGGTTAGTCAGAAGTTTATGAAAACACCCGTAACTACACAAACAAGGGACGCTAAATTTATAACTTGAGTTCAAATGGTCGGATTTTCGAGGTTAAAATTTTTGATTGAAGATTAAATGCAATGAAACACAAGGACGTGCACAAAGATATTATAAATGAAAAGTCGGTCACT
The DNA here is from genome assembly GCA_947049315.1 of Epistrophella euchroma. Lineage (NCBI taxonomy): Eukaryota > Metazoa > Arthropoda > Insecta > Diptera > Syrphidae > Epistrophella > Epistrophella euchroma. The sequence continues at coordinate 54,964,628 of OX346247.1, read as the reverse complement.
GACTCCCTCATTCATTCATCTGACTCATTATTGCACAGGTTATACTGTAAATGATAAAAATATATAATAAATTTTATTGAATAGAGAATTTTATGTATAGGCGCACTTAGACGGAATTTTTTGAAATTCAAATTTTTAGTAGGGTAAGATGGAGGTTTTCTGATTAAAGGTAAAGAAACAGTGTTCATATTAATTTTAGTCGATAGATCTTTTAAATACAAGGAAGTGTTTAATTTAAAAAAAAATCTATAAAATCTACGAAGCGAGTTATAAAATGTTAAAAGATGAATTTTGAAAAATAGACGTAGACAAAAAATTCGTCATAAATTGGGGATTTTAGTTAGGGACATAGATTTTATACTATTAGAAAGGTAATGAAAAAAAAATTATTGGTGTTTCAGCAATTTTTAATGGGATTTTTTGTACCCACTTTTTGATTTTTGAAAACCAGACATTTTTTTCACCCATTTTTTTGTGGGTTTTTATTTTTCATTTTTTTATGGGTGGTTCTAAGAATCTGAAATTTCTACACCTGATGGAAACTATTGATTTATTAATATTTTAAAAATTTCAAATTTTTTTAATATCCCAAACTTGAGGTATTTACAAAATTAATGAAATCTTTTTATGCCCTCACAACTTTTTACTGGATGCATCTATAAATTTAATTTTTCTTTTGCACCTTCGAAAGCTAACGTTTAAATTGATATCTGAATCATAATTCTACTAGCTACACAACCCCCAGAATAGATCAAAAAGTTTCGATACAACATTTCACAAAAATCTTGAAAAATGGGCATAATTGTTCGTTGTCCACGTGAAATGTGAAAAAGAGCCGATTTGGAACTGGTTTTTAGCTTTCGTTCTAATTGTCAGATTTTATTTTTGATTTGATGATTTAGAAAGATTAAATATCCGTTCAATACCAGATATAATTTTTTCAAAATTCCAAAAATTTTCATACTAAAATCCAAATTGCATTTTTAGGGAACATAACTTTTTCGAAGGAGAATGAGAAAATACGAAAAAAAAAACAAAAAAAAAAAAACAACAATTCAAACTATGTGTATATGCGTGGTGCCGTCGGTCGGCGGCAAATCTAGGCTATATTTGTGTATATGTAGGTATAATAAGTTCATATAAAAATAACATCCAACTAAATATCTGATAGGTAGGTAGAAATGGCGGCCCCGAGCAGCCTAAGCTCGGTGACCCAATTAGCGCTGAGGAGCGCCGTTTTGATACCATGACTCGTGTGACCTATATAAAAAAGAATCGGTGTTATAAGAGGGATTTACGGATCAAAATGCCAGGCTAGGCAGATTGTTGGTTTCAGAAGTCCATTTACCACCTGCTTGTAGTCTATGGATTCTGACGGGGGAAATGGTGTAGTAGTAGTAGCTACTTAAAGAATCATCTTAGAGCCATTTCGACCCGTTGAGAAAGGAGATCAAGTCTTTGATTTTCAGTTCGGAGAGTTCATTGAGATCGTTAAAAAAGGCTTTTCCCAATGATTGTGTTCTGATTCTGGCCAGAGCGGGACATTTACACAGGAAATGGTAAACAGTTTCCCTTTCCTGCTGGTCCCCACAGCTACGACAGTGAGTGTTGTGAGGGATGCCCAACTTCACCGCATGTTCTCCGATGGGCCAGTGCCCAGAAAAGGTCGCAACGACCCTGGCTATGTCTCGCCTGGGTCTGCATAAAAGGTCAGTTGTTCGGTTTTTGCTATAGGTCGGGCCACGTCTTTCTGGATATGACGCAGTTAGCTAAACTGCTCCACCTACGGTTGGATTCATTTAGAAAAATTGAGAATATATTGCCCTTCATAACCCCAAGAGGAATGTTAACTCTTTCCGCAAGAGAGTCATGAAGGGCTGATCCTTGCCTGGCCAGTTCGTCTGCCCGCTCGTTACCCTCAATGCCACGATGACCTGGAACCCAGATAAGAGAGATTTTGAGGTTCCCGTCTAGGCTTGCGAGCTCATCACGACATTGTCGAACCAATTTGGAAGACGAAAGTGGCGAAGCAATAGCTTTAACGGCTGCCTGACTGTCTGTCAGGATGGCAGTATTACGATTCTTGTTAGGGCCTTGTTTAAGTATCCTGCATGCTTCCCTGATTGCCAGCAATTCCGCCTGGAAAACACTAGCGAAGTTAGGAAGCCGATAAGATTTGGAAATGTTCAGAGATTCGGAAAAAACACCCGAACCAACTCCACACTCCATCTTTGAACCATCAGTGAAGATAGTTGTGTCGAAGCCTCTCGTCACGAGGTCATCTTTCCATTCCTCCCTGGTAGGAAAATAACTTTAAAATCCGAACTGAGGTCCAGAGTAGGAGTGCAGTAGTCAGTGGCTGTTGAGAACATGTCCATAGGGATCAGTTTTGTAATATTACTATGACCATAAGGTCTGGCAACCCAACAATTCGACTCTTTTAGTCTTATCGCGCCGCAGGATACTAGATATTTTATATGTAAGTCGGGTGGTAGTAGGTGCAGAAAAACGCTTAAGGCATCTGTTGGGCATGTTCGTAAGGCCCCTGTTGTGCCAACGCTAGCTGTTCTTTGTACTTTTTTTAGCTTGTCTATGTTGTAGGCTTTATTAAGCGCGGGCCACCATACAATTGAACCGTACGTGAGGATTGGTCGTACCACGGCTGTGTACGTCCACAGTATCATTTTCGACTGGAGGCCCCACTTTTTACCAAATGTTTTGCTGCAGGCGTAGAAGGCTATACAGGCTTTCTTTACCCGTTCTTCAATATTTATTTTCCAGTTTAATTTAGGGTCGAGAACTACGCCCAAGTATTTCGCACTGGAGGACAAAGAGAGAGTTTGACCGTTAAGTCGGGGTAGAGTGAAGGGTGGTATTTTAGTTCTGGTAGTAAAGAGCATCAGTTCAGTTTTACTTTGGTTAACTCCTAGTCCACAACTCGTAGCCCAGTTACTAACCTTGTTCAATGCCATCTCTGTGATCTCACTGATCACGGGCGGGAACTTTCCTGACACCAATAGTACCAAATCATCCGCATACGCAACTGCCTTCACCCCACAATTTTCCAACTTAGCGAGAATTTTATTCATGACTAAAAGCTATAGGAGAGGGGATAGAACACCACCCTGGGGTGTTCCTCTACTAATATATTTGGTCGATTTTAAATTACCTAACGAAGCTTGAATCCTTCTATCGTTGAGCATGGATATAATCCACTCCCTGATGTAGTCTTCCACACCAAAAACAACGAGTGATTCCCAGATGGATTCGGTTAGGACGTTGTTGAAAGCACCTTCAACGTCTAGGAAGGTAGCAAGGGTATATTCTTTAAAATGTATTGTTTTCTCAATTGAGCGCACTACTTCGTGGAGGGCCGTCTCCGTAGACTTACCCTTGAGGTATGCGTGTTGAGAATTTACAAGAGGGCATTCAACTAGGATGTCCCTGATATGGTTGTCGAGGATTCTCTCCAAGGTTTTAAGCACAAAAGAGGTAAGACTAATCGGACGATAATCCCTCGCAGATTCATGCCCTCTCCTACCAACTTTTGGTATAAAGACCACTCTTACATGTCTCCATGACTCGGGTACATGATTAAGTTGGAGACATCCCCTGAAGATTGTCTCCAGCCACGGGACTGCCACAGTTTCTAGCTTTTGTAGCATAATTGGCAAGATGCCGTCTGGGCCCGGAGACTTGAATGGTGAAAAAGTATTAATTGCCCAGGCAATATTTTCTCTGGTTATAACGGTATTGATACGCTCTACACGAGCTAACGATATGTCACGAGTTCTAAGCGGAGTTCGGAGCTGCTGTCTTCGCAGCCCGGAAAATGAGTCGTCATCAGTAGTTCAAGGGACTTAGCTGGAGAAGCCGTCCAAGATCCATCCGGTCTTTTTAAGAAGGAAGGATTAGAATGCTCCTTCTGCTCCTTCGATAGCACTTTACTAAGCCTTGCCGAATCTTTAATGTTTTCGATGGACTGACAGTATTCTCTCCAGCCTTGTTGCTTGGCTGATGCGAGCGCTCGCTTGTAGACTCTGAGACAATCTTTATAAGGCTGGTAAAACTTATGTTTGTGGCAGATATTGAAAATTGTTCTAGTCAACTTCCTGAGGTTCGACAGATCCTCGTTCCACCATGGGGGTAGGGTTTTGCGGCTACATTTCACTGGACAAGAGACCTTAAAGGCTAAGCTCAATGATGTTTCAAAGGTTTTCACCTTTGATTCTAGGTCTACAACCGAGTCAGTACTCAGATTCGGTATATTGCGCAGTTTAGAATTAACAATTTGACTGAATTTCTGCCAGTCAATTCTTTTAGGATTCCTACCCTACCTAAATATCTGATATCCATATCAAGACATTTTAATATATCTTCGCTGGGCAAATCATGTCATGATATTTAATTTCGTACCTCGACTGCATGGGAATTTGATGGTTGATTTTTTTGCAGATAAATATGTAACTCTTCGGTTGTTGTATTCTAGCCTAAGAATATTAAACTATGACTTCGAAAAAATTCCGTATGACACAAAAAATGACATTTCTAGACAAAAAGCAAAAAAAAAAACAACCATCTGTCAAATTCCATGTCAGAGGCCCATTTCAAAAGAAAATATCAGAGATGGATCGCTGATATCATATCATAAGATCATATATCGCGACTCCACAAGATATTTCATGGCACGATGAACATTCTGAAATGAATTATCTCCTGTGAAGTCGGTGTGTAACATAAACAATCGGAAGGGATTGCTCAGGGGACTCATTCCGTAAAACGATTATCACCCAACGATAACGTTTCGACGATAGTCCTGCTTCACGTAACCAAAAAATGACTATCGTCTTGACGATCAAAAATATTTGCTTCACGTAAGTCGATTATAGTCAAAACGATATCTTCAAAACGATGGCTTTTGGACGATACCTAAATAGGTATCGTTTCGCATTTGTTTTCATGATTGTATGTAAGTTTCTACGCCACTATAGTAAGGTAAGACTGAAATTTTTGTTGGTTTGGCGGTTGGTGGTTGGTGATGGTGAATGGAAACGAACTTATTTAGTGGCAAGAGCGTGCACAATAAGGGGTAAGGGGGCACTTGAATCACTAATACATTTGTTTTTCTAATTCTTTTTGTTGAGTAACTACACAGTCAAGGGCGTAGGTAAGCAAAGGTGATGTGGGGGTGCTTATTACGTTCAAATCAAATTTAATTCAAATCTAATGATCGGATTTTCAAGGTTCGAGATTTTAAATGAATATTAAATGTAATGTGGGAACACAAGAAGACAAGAAAGTGCGCATGGAGGGATCTGGTTTCCAGAATCGGCTCAATTTTTTTTTTTTTAGGTAATACCTACCTACCTACATATGTATTTTTATTTTAATAGGTAGGTACCTACTTTATTTAGGTAGTACAAGTAGTAAAATTTTTTTGATGTTGGTAAGTGATGGGTGGGGTGGTAAAAAATGTATTCCGGTTTTTTGGCACGGAATTATTCTTCATAGACGGCAATAACCCTTGCTGGGAAAAAATGCTTCGTTTTAAAAATATGGTAGGTATATGGTAGAGAAGAAGAAAAAATTTAACTATTCATTGATAAATTATTAATTTCTTTGTCAAGTGGTTACTAACAAAATTCACGGTCGTTCGTTCCTTAGGGGGTAATGGGAGGTAGGTATAACATAACATATAATTCCGATTCCTGGTTTTGATCTATTGGCTGTCTTATTTTACCTCTGCGATTGTTGTTAAATTTATTTAAGTTTTCTATCTTTTAAAATTATTCACTGTTTTAGTAAAGTTTCAAAATATTCGGTTTTCATTTTTTTTTTGTCACGCCAGTGTTTTTTCTATTACTTGATTTAATTATTTCAATATATTTGTGAAACTAATATCTGATTATCGAAATAATTTAACTTTTGTTTGAGTGACCTCTTATTTATCTCTTTCCATCTTTACAGAATTTGCTTAAAATTATTTCTATCTCATCTGCCCTTGAGTCCAATTTTTTATTTGCATATGTTCTGTCAATACTAAGCAAGTCCACTGAAACTACAAACGTAATCATAAAAAAAATCTCGATTTCTTTTATATTTATGCTGTGCGCTGCACATTGCCGTAAGCCCTGGAGTAACATTTGTTGGCTGGTCCATTGTAAACTTTCATCCGCACCCCGACAAACTGAAGCTATATGCTTTTGTCTCATCTCTCCCGGTGAGTACAATTTTAGTAGATGTTCCGCCAAAGTCGTACAGATACCTCATATATAAATATTTGATTCTATTTGTCCATTTGCCAATAACAACATCAAAATATCTGAATTTATTGAGATCAAATGACAGCTGGAGCTGACACAACACTACATTACCTTACTTATGACACGAACCTATTTTTTGTGTTTTTCATATTTCACAACGATTAATCACTACGAGTTTAAAACACTAAGAGTCAAAATTCTACTCTGCAAAAATTAAAAAAAAAAAAAAAAAAAAAAAAAAGGAATACAATTAATTGAACATTTTAAAGGAAAAGTTTTAAAACATATAATTGAAATATGGGTAGATGCGCGTTATGTGAAGGAAATGCAGACTACATGATATGTGTCATGGCAACTGTCGCAAACTATTTCATAACTTATGTATCGACGCTCCATTAGGTAGCACTAAGCTATTCAAGGAAAGAAAATCGTTTTATTTCTTCTGTGACGAATGTGACCCGTTTGCATTTGTAAATATTGCTCGTGACGTACTACAAAATACAAAACATCTCGAAAATTTGCATTCACAATTACTTCATCTCACCGAAAAAGTTGATAGTTTAACTGCTTATTCTCATGCAAAATCTTTTCTACTGAATAGTGTTGGAGGACCTTTAAAACGGAAAAGTGATGATCTAAAACTAGATGCTGAAATCTCTTTATTGAGTCCGTCGACGAAAAAACCTGCCACATCTACATCATTGCCACTACTATCATCTGAATCTAGTCTTCCAAGACCAAGTCCTTCAACCTGTCAACTTCCATCGGCACTCGAACTATCTTCAGCACCTTTAGATGCGACAACATCGGTCAATAACTCTTCCTCCTCATTATCAAGTGCCATATCTCCTGAATTGAGATCATCATTTGAACAATCTGGAAAAATCTCACCATCTTTAGATTTAAAAAAATCACATAATCCAGCCCAAGACACACATACATTATCACCCATAGCATCTGGCTTGAAAGTGGTAGAAGGCCATAAAACGTTATTTTTCTCGATGGGGTCATGAATGCACTTGACAATAAACATTTTTTAATAACGAAGATTGGAATCGATCTAAAAATAAAAGTTAAGAAATTGATACATCGTAACCATTCAAAATACTCTTCTTTTAAAATACGAGTTCCTGATTCGGTTTTCCACGTACTTAACTCTTCTTCACTCTGGCCAAGTGGTATAATAATACATGAATTTATTAATAAACAAAACAATAGACTGACTGCAACCCATCAAGATCCTTTTCACATCGCAAGGACAATGCTAAATCATCGAAGAAGCAGCTTCAAAAGATACTGATATATTATCAAAACGTCAATGGACTAAGGACTAAGACCAACAAGGTCTATAGGTTAGGTTAGGTTAGAGTGGCCGTCTAGATGTTGTTGACTCACTTAGACCCTAAGGGTCCATTGTGGTACCACTAAGGAAAGTTACTCATGGGAGAGTTATGAAATTAATCAAACCATTTTGTGCTTTTAATGAAGTTTGAGAGACATTTTGTGTCGATCGTTGCCAGTTCACTGGTATTATCAAAGAAGGCGCTACCTAGGTAGGTGTTCCTTCTATTGGAGAGTGCCGGACATGTACATAGAAGATGTTGGATTGATTCCTCTTCTTCCTCGTCCATGCAGCTTCTACAGAAGTCATTAGTGTAGACCCCCAGCCTCTTAGCATGTCTACCTATGAGGCAGTGTCCTGTTATGACTCCAATTGTGGAGCTTAAACTTTGTCTGCTCAGGGAAATCAAGCCTTTTGACCGCTTCAGGTCTATGTTTGGCCATATTTGTTTAGTTGCTAGGCAGGTGGTACCCTGTGACCATCTAGCACTTGTTGATTCTAGAGCATATTGTTTGAAGAGGTGTTTGCATGTAGCAAGTGGTGTTCCTATGTTGTGTCTTTGTCTAACAGTGGGCAGAAGTGTTCCGCTTTTGGCGAGCTCATCAGCTTTACAATTTCCCGGAATGTCCCTGTGGCCCGGCACCCAGATGAGGTGAATATTAAACTGTTCTGTCATCTCATTCAGAGATGATTGACAGTCGTAGACTATGATAGAGTTTGTGGAGACAGACGCGAGAGATTTGAGAGCGGCTTGGCTGTCTGAGAAGATACGTATATCCTTACAAGATATAACGTTTTCTTTGAGCCAGGATAATGCCTCTTTTATCGCCATTACTTCTGCTTGAAACACACTACATTGATTGGGAAGTCTATATGATAGACTGAGATTCAGTTGTTTCGAATAGATACCACTTCCAACGCCGTCGTCGGTCTTTGAACCGTCTGTATAGAAGTGTATCGTGTTTTCTTCTTGAGGTCCTCCTTCTTCCCAAAAGGATCTTGAGGGGATAGAAATAAGGAAGTTATTATCGAATACCATTTTTTGGGTGGTATAGTCTAAGCGATCTGGGATGGATCTGAAATTGTTTAAAATAGTAGTATGACCAGTGTTGTTACTGATCCATTGAGAGGTAGCTCTAAGCCTCACGCATGAGTTGGCTGCCACCATTTTGGAGAAGATGTCAAGAGGTGTTAGGTTTAGAAGTACTTCTAAAGCTGCTGTTGGTGTTGAGCGAAGTGCTCCCGTGATGCAGATACCTGCTGACCGCTGGACTTTAATGAGTTTATTCAAATTTACCATTTTGTCCAGTGCGGTCCACCATACGACAACTCCATAAGTGAGTATCGGTCTGATTACCGAGGTATATAGCCAGTGGGTTATTTTTGGGGAAAAGCCCCACTTTGAGCCTATGGCCTTTTTACATGTAAAGAGTGCTACAGTAGCCTTCTTTACTCTTTCATCAATATTTGCCTTCCAATTTAGTTTTTTGTCTAAAGTAAGGCCTAAATATTTGGCTTGGTCGGAGAAGTTTAGGGGTATTCCTTTAATTGTGGGTGGGCTAATTTGAGGAATTTTGTACCTTCGCGTAAAGAGTACTAGTTCCGTTTTATGTGGGTTGACGTCCAAGCCACAATGCTTTGCCCAATTTGTGAGCCTGTTTAAGGCATTTTGTAAGAGTTCCGAAAGAACTTGTGGGTGTTTCCCAGATACTGATATTGCAACGTCGTCAGCATAGGCAATCACTTTGAAACCCTCTGCTTCCAATGATGTTAAGAGGTCGTTTACCACCATGTTCCATAAAAGAGGCGAAAGGACCCCACCTTGGGGGGTTCCTCGATTCACCAATCTGGTGGTGGTAAAGCTCCTCATGTTGGAAATTATTGTCCTGCTGTTAAGCATGAGACTTATTAGATCAATGAGTGATTTCTCTAATTTTAGTTTGTTCATTGCTGTTGTGATTGCCTGGTAGCTGACGTTATTGAATGCTCCTTCGATATCTAGGAAAGCCACTAGGTTGTAATCTTTGTATTTGAGGGAATATTCAATGCTACGCACCAGTGAATGAAGTGCTGTCTCTACTGATTTTCCCTTAGAGTACGCATGTTGAGCTGTGGAAATGAGACATGGTTTTAAGTTATGTCTGATGTGAATTTCTATCAATCTTTCCAGGGTCTTAAGAAAGAAGGATGATAGGCTAATTGGTCGTAGATCTTTAGGGTTAACGTGGGAAGGTTTTCCTGCTTTTGGAATAAAGACTACTTTTGCCATTCTCCAGGCTTTGGGAATATATCTCAACCTTACACAGCTAGACAGAATGATCTCCAATGGTGGAATGATCATGTCTGAGCATTTTTGTAATTCGGCAGGAATGATTCCATCTGGTCCTGGAGATTTATATGGTTCAAAACTGTTTACAGCCCATTGCAGTTTTTCCCGCGTTATTAGATCAACTATATTGTTAGTAACGGGTTGAGACTCAGAAGTTAAGTCGTTTAAAATGTTAGAGCTACCTGGAAAGTGGGTGTCTAATAACAGATTTTGGGATTCTTCATCTGTGGTAGTCCACGAGCCCGCTTCAGTCATTAAAGCACTGGGTGTTGTGGGACTTTTTGATAGAATTTTCCTGAGTCTTGAGGCTTCTGAAGTATTTTCTATGTTTCCACAGAAGTTTCTCCAAGAGGACCTCTTGCTCTTTCTTAATTCTTTCTTATATCGCTTTAGAGCTTGTTTATATAAGTCCCAGTCAGAGGGAGATCTTGTGTATTTAGATCTATTGAAGAGTTTGCGACAACTCTTCCTGAATGGTTCTAGTTCTTTGTGCCACCAGTGAGGTTTCTTTTTACCCTTTACCACGGTTAAGGGGCATGAAGTTCTCATTGATTCATTGAAGGCTTCAGTGAGATGATTCACGGAGAGATCTAGTTCATCTATGGTGGAGGAGCGTTTGAGAAGATTGTGATCAAGCAGCTGTGCTAGTACTTCTCTATATCGTTCCCAGTTTGTATTACGGTGATTGCGAAAAACCGTAGATACGTTTGCCACATCATTAAGATCGAACTGAATATATCTATGATCAGAGAAGGAGTTCTCTTTTGAGACTAGCCAGTTCGAAATTAAATTATGGATCGAGTCAGAGGTAAGTGTTATATCTAATACCTCTTTCCTATTCTTGTTAATAAATGTAGGTTCATTACCAATATTACATATAAGGAGGTTAGTGCCTAGTAGATAATCAAATAAGGACTCACCTCTTTCATTAATGTCAGAGCTACCCCATACTGTATGATGGGCGTTAGCGTCCGCTCCGATGAGGAGATCCACTTTCTTAGAATGCGCGTCCGCAATTGCTCTCTTCAGTGTCTCTCCAGGAATTGGGCTGTCATGGCCGAGATATGCCGAGATAAGCCAGTAGGTGGCTTTGCCTGCGGTAGTGATGACAGCAGTCGTTGTATCTTTATCGCTGTAATTGGGGAGTAAAAATACATTTAAGTCTTTTTTTACTAATATACATGACCTTGGTTCACCTTTCTCTGATGCATATAATAAATTGTAGCCAGGAGTTCTGAGCCCGTTGATAGTGGATTTTGATATCCACGGCTCCTGTATGAGGACGATGTCCTCTCTGGTCTTATGCAATCGGAGTATTAGGTTTGTGGAGGCCATGATGGCGTGATGAAGATTAATCTGAACTAATCGCAGCATTGCTACTTTTAGCCAAATCAACCTCCACCACTGTCTTATCGGCGTTTTCATCGTCTGAGGAGGAGTGAAGTAGGTCTTCCTCGCTCAGAGTGATGCCTAGAACATCGTCTTCAGTTTCCATGTCGGAATTACTGTCGACTGTAAGATCAGCTTCCACGTCGGATGGCTTGTTAAAGGCTGTGGAGGTCGATGGTTCCACGTGTGGTGTTACATCGACCTCCATGTTTATTTTGTTTGAAGCGATTCCTTCCGCTGAAGGGGCTTCTGGAGGGGTTGCAATTTGCGGGTCTTCGTCTTTTTTGTAGACACGGACCATGATTTCATCGAAACCGTACTTAATCACGCCTTCGGTCGCGGTCAGTAGAGCCAGTGATTCCCTATTGATCACCAAGAGAGCTGATCTATAGCGACCCACTGTTTCCTTCTCAACCTTTGGGACTTTCCAGTCGTGAGTAGGCAGGTTTGGATTGCTCATTTTGATCAATTTCAAGATCATATTTGGGCAGTTGTGTAGTGCCGGGACCATTATACGTGCTCTTGGTCGGCAAGGAATGTTCTCCCTTGTAACAACCTCGAGCTTGGCACCCGGCCAGATTTCTGGCAAGCCATTGACAGCAGCCCTGTATAGATCGAAAGATCTCTGATCTCCACAGGCGATTAGTTTGATACGATTTTGGTACCATCCTGCATCGGCTGTGTCTGGGAGAGGCCCCGGATTCTCCTCGATGACAGATAAAAATCTGAAACCGAGATGAGCCTTGACGTCTGCCCATTGATCATGAGAGATGTTTCCATCCACATGACCCCTGTCAATGATCGCAGCTATGATCTTGCCTTTGAGCGCGTCCCTAAAGGTTAGATCCTTATTGAAGGCTGTTGTGCTGCTGGGATGCACTTTCTGCCTTTTCGGTTCAGGCTTGTCGCCCTCCAGAGACCTATTACGCTTTGACGTTGAGTCGCTGCAGGTCGGTTTATTTAACTTACTGAGGAAGCCACTGGCCCACTCGAGTTTCCGCATCTGCTCCGGGGTTCTTTCCGCCGCCGGTACTATACCGACTGCGGCCAGAATCCGCGTAGCATTACGCAGATCTCGATCGGCCCTTGCCTTCCCGGACCTCTTTTTGGCCGACCCAGAGCTGTGTCCGTGTGACACACCTGTGGATCCACCTCTTGAGATACTCGCTACCGATGCCAATCGAGGAGCACCCTCACCCGTCGAGTCATTACCACATGTCGCGGATTTTGCCTCTCCGGGTGGAGCGTCCTTTCTTGGCATCGCTTGCGATGTCCTAGTAAGTGCGGGGATGGGGGTGGGTGCGGAACTTCCGCCCTTGGAACAGCCGAGCGTCACAGCTGAACCACTGACGGGTAGTTCCTTCATATATAGGTTGTGGCTAGTAGAGGGAATTGGATTCCCGCTACTAGTGGCAACCACAGGGTTGACAACCCGTTCACACCCCTGAGTTGACTCGACAGCCTTTCCAGGAGATGTGACCGCATTGTCAGCCCTGGCGCGATTTATTTTTCTTATTATTTTTTTATTTGTTGTTTTATTCTTCTTCATTTTTTGTTCCCACGAGTAATGCGGAAAAACAGTCAGCCCCGGCAGAGCCGCTTGCCGGGGTAAGGCAGAAATATGACGGACCTTGCCACAGCATCCGAAAGAGCTCGTTAAAGACTGGTTTATCCCCCAGCCTTCCATTCTTCGGCACGGTTGCTCACACCACCACTGAAATTAGGAACCTCTAAACTATGATTAAATTGGGTTTCCGAACGTTGTACTATTGAGGAGTTACAACAATTCGGTGACCCAATTTAACCTTAGCTGATCTCCAACCTGCCAAAAACGCACAGGATTACTGTGGTGATCATTGCCCGCCCGGCACCCACTTGGAGGGTTTGAATGAGGATTTTTGCCAGGCAACAACAAGGTCTATAAAAACATTAATAATCTACCACACGATGTCATAGTACTGACAGAGACTTGGCTCAACAACTCTTTCTTGGACACTGAGCTCTTCGATATGACCTATCAAGTCTTCAGACGCGACCGACACCACTCTGATATTATGGATACAGTTGGAGGAGGAATTCTTATTGCTATTAAAAATTCTTTTATATGCACCTTGGTTGATGCTTTTTTATCATCTAACGTCGAGATGTTGTGTGTTAAAATTAAAATCGAGATTGGTCACCTCTATATCATCGCTGTTTATTTACCTCCTAGTTCAAATACCATTGTTTATGAAATGTATTCAATACATTGAAAGTAAACATGATCAATTGGAATCGTGTGATGAACTCCTGATTTTGGGCGACTTTAACCTTCCGAACGTGAATTGGTGTAAAGCTACTAACTATGTATTTTCTATTAATCCATCAAGTTCAAAAGAGGTTTCAATCATTGATGGTATGGCTTCTTGCGGACTTAATCAATTTAATGGAGTTACTAACTTTTTTAACAAAATACTGGACCTTGTTTTTTTCTCCGATAATATAAACACTGACGTAGCTGTTATCCCCTCAGATGTCTTGCTAATAGACGAAGACCGTCACCACCCAGCATTAGATATATCCCTGAGCTTGAATTTGTTTAATCCATTTGATAATCCTAACGAAAAATTTGAGTTTAATTTTAAAAAATGTAATTATGAACAACTTTTTATTTTGTTATGTGATGTTAACTGGAATCAACTTTTTCTTAATTGTAGTATTGATGTTATGTGTTTTATAATTTACTTTTTGATTGTTTATATGAAACTGTCCCTTTGCGAAAATGTTGTAAAAAATCTGATGCTCCACCATGGTTTGACACACAGTTAAAAAAATTAAAAAATAAAAGAAACAAAGCATGGATAAAATATTGTATTGTATTGGGCTGATGATGACTTTAGAATATACTCGGAACTAAAATACATGTTTACTAATTATTCCCACGACTTGTATTCTAGTTACATATCAAAAACTGAACGTGAACTTAAACAAAACCCAAAAAATTTCTGGAAATTTGTAAATAGCAAAAGAAAAGTTGACGGCTATCCTAACTATCTGTCGTTAAATAATGTTACCAGCCATAATTCTTTAGAAATCTCTAATATGTTCGCAAATTTTTTCAAAGATGCTTTCTTGGACTCCAGTCGTAATGAACCATTATTGCCTTTTCAATCTTCATCGCAAAATTTCTCATACCTCAGTTCAATCAATTTTTCTATTTGTCAAAATTCTATTGTTGAAAACATTCTCCAATTGGATGAAAGTTTTAGTCCTGGTCCCGATGGCATTCCGTCTTGCATTTTAAAGAAATGTGTATCTCATTTGTCTTATCCTCTTTTTGTTCTTTTTAATAAATCTTTAAGTTCTTCAATTTTTCCCAATCTTTGGAAAAGTGCCTTTATAATACCAGTTCACAAAAAAGGATTAAAAAACGACATACAAAACTACCGCCCTATCGCTAAACTTTCAGTTATTCCAAAACTGTTTAAGTCTATTATTTGCAACGTATTGTCATTTAACTGCAGTTCTATAATATGTGATAATCAGCAAGGTTTTGTCAAAAAAAGGTCAACCATTACAAATTTATTCCATTTTACATCCTTTTTTCTTGATACTTTTGAAGAACGGAAACAAGTTGACTGTGTGTTTACTGATTTTAGTAAGGCTTTTGACAAATTATGTCACAAAACCTAAGTTAATAAACTGAAGTCCTTGGGATTCAATGAAAGTTTTTTAATGTGGATATCATCTTATTTAGAAAAAAGAAGTTACGGTGTTACTTTTCGTAATGAGTGTTCTAACCAATTTTATGTTAATTCTGGTGTTCCCCAGGGTAGTCATTTAGGCCCCTTATTGTTTATTTTATTTATTAATGACTTGACCTCGGTATTAAAACACTCCTCCATTCTCATCTACGCCGACGACGTAAAACTCTACAAAAAAATAACTTCAACAAACGATTGTTTACTTCTTCAACAAGATCTCAAAAGGTTTAGGGAATGGTGCAATATAAACCGTCTTTTGTTCAATGTTGACAAATGTAAGACTATGAGTTTTACCCGCAAAAAAACCTGCATAACTTTTAGTTACATGTTAGATTCTTCCCCTCTTTCTAGATTGTCTATTTTCTCCTACTTGGGTATAATTCTCGACGCTAAGTTGACATTTACCGATCACTTTAATCTTATTATTAAAAAAGCTAACAAAATGCTAGGATTTATTAAACGTTTTTCCCGTGATTTTCAAGATCCATATGTCCTTAAGCTTATGTTTGTATCTTTTGTAAGGCCAATCCTTGAATACGGGTGTGTAGTTTGGGCACCGTACTACTCTGTTCACTTAAATAGACTTGAGGCGGTTCAGAAAAGGTTCATGCGATTTTGTCTTCGTTTTCTTCCATGGTCCCAGAATACGACTCTGCCTCCCTATATTCAAAGACTTAACTTGATTAATCTTCCTTTGCTCTCAAAACATAGAGAGTATCTCCAGCTATGCTTTATTGTTGGAATAATCAATGGTTCGATAGCATCATCATCAGCTCTGGATCGATTGAGATTCAGCTTTAGTCAAACTAGCATAAGAAGACAACTGCCTTTATGTCCCATATTCAGTAGGTCAAACTATAGTTTAAATAGTCCTCTTAATCAATTGATTTCAGTTTTCAATAAATACTATTTTTTAGTTTCATCAATTAATGACAATTTTAAATGCACTAATTTTAAAATAGCTTTTTATAACTCAACTTAATAATACGATCTTTTATAGAAATGTTAACCTTTTGAATACTATGTAACAGGAGCGTGGCGTGGATGATTTCAAATGGTAAGTCGAAGACAAATTAGTCATCCGAAAACATATAGGTAACTAAATTATGAATGTCTAAGTTTTGATTTACAAATTTTGTATAGAAAGAGTCATAAAAGTTTAAATTTACAATAAAATAAAAAGGTGTACGAACTGTAATTGTTTAAACCTACTTGACTTCCACAGCAAACTTCACACAGCAACGCAGCGAGACACATTGAAAGTTATTGAAATAAGACGAAAAAGAGCGTGTTATTTTTTCGAATTAAAATTAATTTTTTGCACAGAAAACTACCCCTACCCTGCTCAATGAACTTCGTACAACAGTGAGACATACAAAATTCTCCCTTCTACAACTTCATACTCCACAAGCAATACAAATAGAACTTTTAAAATTTTTTGCTGGAAAGAACAAGCTTGTTCTGTTTGTTCTTGCTCATTTATTTGTATTAAAACTCCCGAAATAAGACGCAGAAAACCGAGTTATATTTTTGCTTTCTTATTGAAAAAAAATTGCACGGTTTTCTTCGACATATTTAGGGAATTTTCTAGTAATTTATATTAATGTTGCTCGTTTTTTAATAAACATGATTGAGATTTTCAAAAGGTAACTCGATAGGAATCGTGTTATATGGACGCCACGCCACAGTGTAATAAGGTACAACAAGACCACACAACCCACACACATAATTTTAGGAAAATAATTGTCAATGTTCATTGATACGTGTGGAGGCTTATTTTCAATGTTACCTGACAAAAAAAACGTCAATGTTACCTGACAAGTAACATGGATGGTGTGTAGGGCTCTTTAAGCTGAACATTTTGCGAGTGCTGATTTTAAATCATCTTTTTGGTCGATATTTGGTTGTCATAAGGTTTTACTAAAGAAGACCCGGGTTTTATTGGCTAGTATATATATATATGTACATACATACATACTTATTAAACTCATACATACCCACACTTTGAAACTAAATACATAAAATAAAAAAATTGAAATTTGGGCCTGAAGTATTATAATCACAACGAGTTTACCATACTCAGTGGTGAACAAAACTACACTTGTTTTGCTATACATACAGGGTGTCCCGGACCTGGTTGGAAGTATTTTAGGGTTTGATTCATGTGTACGTTCTACAGCAAATGTCTATTAGGGTCCGCCCCGGGCGGCACTTTAAGAGGGCGGCGACATTTCAAAATAAATAATACTTATGTATGTCAAATTCCTTTCAGCTAAAAATTCGTTTTTTTTTCTAAACAGAATCGATTTTTTTTTAAAGGGAATCTGTCCAGAAAAATCAATTTTTTTCTTTTAAACAAATCGTATTATTTGTTATGACATTAATAATATCTTGATATTTGAACCATTTCATTTTTTGTCGCACCAATTGAAATGATTCGATTCTAGCTTAGTTATAGCTAACATTGAAATTCATCATTGAACATTTTAATGATCTTTTGTAAGATGTTTGGAATGCAAAATCTATTGTTATTTTGATGCCAAAATAAAGATTATGACTTAATTAATATATCTGACCAGAAAAAAATTCATTTCGGCCCAACCGTTCTCATGAAATGTCTTTTATTTTTTCAATGATCATTGATAAGGTAGGACAATCATTGAAATAATTAATGTCGATTTATATGAAAGGTTGGGCGCAAATAATCATATTGGGATCAAAATAAACACTGATTATGCTTTTTAAACGCCCCAAAAATTAAATTACAAAATTTCAATGATGATTTTCGATGAGAGCTTTGACTGGCGCCCTACCATTGTCTAGAATTTTTTCGGAACTTAAATCCGAGTTTTGTTGGAAACAGTATCACCAGAAGTATGAATTATCACTTTACTATCGATACTAGATAGTACGGATACGTCTAATTTTATTCAAAATTTGTTGTTGTTTACAGTTTTGTGCCAATTTTTCTTCAGTCAAGTCGTTCAAATGGCTAGAACTAACGAACTAATCCCGGAGCAGCGCGTTGCTATTGTAGCTGAGTTTCAAACGGATGTTTCAGCAGCAGAACTATCAGCTAAATACAAATGCAGTCGTAGTCCACTTTACTAGTTCGTTAATTCTAGCCATTTGAACAACTTGACTGAAGAAAAGATGACACAAAACTGTAGACAATAACAAAGCGCATCATTTAACATTGAATAGTCAATTCTATAAACTCTCGTTACACAGTCTAAGCATTTCATTGCACTGTCCAAATAATTTTGCCGGTGTTTAGTGATGTAGCAATAATTTTGCCATTTTCTCTCCTATGGTTCTACCCTATACCGTCAGAACTTAGATTTTGTTTTTTGAGTTAAATTATCGAGAATATTAAAGAGTTTATTTATGAAAACAAAAAACAGTAAAATATGTATTTTTTCCCTTATGGAAGTTATATGGTTTGAGTATTACAAAGTCCAAAAAATTTTACCATCGACTGTATAGCTGAAATGGTAGTGTGGTTCTGTAATACAGGGCTTTATAACCTAATTTTTGTTCAAGCAAAAAAAACTCTAAAAAAAAAAACGGAAGGCAAGTAAAATTTTTCCTTCAGTGTTCCATCCGCTTTTCAGCTTTTTAGCATTATCAGCGTTTAGGTATAGAGTAAAAACGTCATAACAAAAATCGACATTTTTTATTACTTACATTAAAAGTTTGAATTTTATTAAAATATTATTTTACTTTTCATTTTTGAATTCAACGGATTTGCCTTTTCTTAATATTTAATAACTACGCAAACATTTTTTCATTGTCAATAACTTTTGCTCGGTTTAGCTTTTAGTAAGTAGGTACTCTACTAAAAGTGACTAAAAAGAGGACACACATAAAAAAGAGAACAACTAAAGAATTTGATGAAAAAAAAAGAGTAAGAAAGATTGGTGTCAAAAAAGAGACCATGTTTCTTTTTTAAAGAGATATTCTGGAAACCCTACGACAATGATAATGACTGTCCTTGCCGGAAAGTTATTTCACTCTATACCTTAGTTAAATTGAAATACGAGAGCGGCAAAATTTTCTTCCGCCCGGGCGGCTGATACCCACGCTACGCCCGCCATCACTGCTTGATGCATGTTAACAAAAATTACTCTGCTAATTTTAGTGGTAGAAACTTCGTTTAAAACTTTATTTTTAGGAGAAATAAAAAAATAAAATAAATATATTTGATGGTAAAACAGCTCATGAAGAACTAGGGCCTATTGACTTACAACTCTCAACCATTTCTGCGTGCGTGTTTGCAGGAATGGAGGGGGACCTGACATTTATTGCCGAATACGATGGCTAATGTGAGCGGCGCTTTCCTATGACAAGAGACACCTACTCTTGGACACCCTGTAGAATGCAAACTGCATTTTTCTTTTTCGAATATACCTATAATTTCTCTGAAACTAAAAAAGATTTTTACATCTGGTTTTCAGTATTTGTGTTTCGACGTATAAAAGTAAAACTAAATTTAAGTAAAAAGATTCCGATCGAAATAAAAACATATTAAGATTTGCTTTGGAAAAAACCTTCACGGTGAAAAAACCCAACTTTATTCCTTGCTGTCCAAATTATCACTAACTACAATGCTGGCCGATTATATTGGCTTACAATATTTATAACTATCCTTATTAAGAGAAAAGAACAATATCGTAGGAAAGAGATATACTCATAATAATAATATAAAGATAGCTGTCCTGTTTTATTTATTGCTTTTAGACTCGTATGGTGACCATACGATACAATTTGACTAAGAAATGATAAGAGCATACATAAATATAAGTAGAGGCACTTGCGGCCATATTATTGACTTTCTTCAAAGCTAGTTTTGCTGAAAAACCAGTTCTATAGGGGCTTCGAGTTATAAGTTTTTCAAAAACAATTAGTGATTTGATTTAGATGTCAAAATATGTATGAATATTTTGATTTAGATATTAAAGTAGGTAATAATAAATTCGGTGGCACAAGAGCTCTTGAAGAACTATTTCAGTTTCATCGGAATCGCTCAAGAAACAATGAAGTTGACATTTTTATGAAACACCCTGTTCTGAAAATATTTTTTAATATTTTTTTTCTTCATAACTCTATCTCAGCCATAACCTATTTCAGTTTCATCGAAATCGCTCAAGAAACAATAAAGTTTACATTTTTATGACCCACCGCGACCGTGTTGAAAATATTTTTTTTTTCATAACTCTATCTCAGCTATAACCTCTGTCAGTTTCATTGAAATCGCTCAAGAAACAACGAAGATGACATTTTTATGAACCACCCCTTCGTGAACAACGACATAACATTTTTTGTATCCGGCCCCGTACTTAAATAAACCCATCCCCCATGAAGATTGTGCTTGCGAGGATTTAGCTGTCATAGTTTGTAAAAATATTTTGATTTATGTATGTATATGTCAAAGTAATATAAATTTGTGAAAATCTTAAAACTCCAAACCCATAAAGAACTAATTTTTCCGTAAAACTAGCTTTGAAAAATGTCAACAATATGGCCGTCATACTTGTTAACTCAGTTAAGTTCAATTTCATTCATGCAATGAATTATATAAAAATTATTACATATATACGTTAGGTTTCTTTATATAGTACTAGCCGATTTGCCCGCGTCAGTCGCTTCGCAGACTTAATAATAGAATGTAATATAAATTGTTTGTAATTAAAAAATAAATTATTTATATACCTATGTATGTACATACCTACCTACTTATATTTTTATTTTAAAAATTTTTATTATCAAAAAAAAAAAAAAAAAAAACATATTAGGTAGGTATAATAATAAATATGAATAATAATAATAGATATGTAATATGTGTATGTAGGTATGTATGTATGTATGTATGTTTATGTAATTATAATTATTATTTATTGAATTATGTAGGTATTTGTTTATTTATTTATGTATTATAAGTCATCATACCCAACTTAAATGAGCCCATGACAGTTGCACGGCTGACGAATTCTACATATAGTTTTATATTTTGCCTTCAAGTAAATAGTTTAGCTATGATAATCCAATTATTAAAACCAAGTGCATTTCTGTCCCCCCAATCTCACGACTTGCTTTGTATTATATTTAAAATTCATTTAAAAACTCTAATCTTGTAAATTTGGCCATTAGAATTGAAGTTATAAATTAAGCGGAATTGTCTGTAAAAAGAAACTCCCCTCAGCTACCCCGCTTGGGTACGCCTTTTGCTGTGTAATAATTCTACAAAATAAATAGCGAATTACATAATTAAGATAAGGGGTGAAAGTTACTTATTGCCCCTCCTTGCGCACGCCCTTGTGTTTCATAACATAAGAAGTCTTACCTTGAAAATCCAGCAATTAGAACTCGAGTTGTAAATGTAATTAGCACCCCTCTATCACCTTTGCTTACGCCCTTGATTGTGAATTATTCAGCAAAAAAAGTTAGAAAAATTATTTTTATGAAGGGCGCAAATGCCCCTTTACCTCTCCTTGGACACGCTTTTGTATTGCATTAAATTTAATCTTCATTTTAAAAGTCTTACCTTGAAAATTCATTAATTAGATCTCAAGTTGTAAATTTAACTAATTTGCATGTAATATGCACCCATCTATTACCTTTGAATACGCTCTTGATTGTGAATTACTCGGCAAAAGAAGTTAGAAAAATAATTTTTATTATTCATTTAAGAAGTCTAACCAATTAGAACTCAAGTTGTAAATTTAGCCGCTTTGCAGTAATAAGCACCCCTTGCATACGCCCTTGATTGTGTAATTACATACATAGGTACTTAGCAAAAAACAAAATTGAAAAAATAATTTTGATAACGGGTGCAAATGCTCGGTTACACCTTTTCGCGCACACCCTTGTGTTGCATCACATTTAATCTTCATTCAAAAACTCTAATTCTAACTGAAAATCCGACCATTAGAACTGAAGTTATAAATTAAGGCTGGTTTGTATGTGTGTAATAACCGCCCTCCTATCACCCTTGCGTACGCCCTTGGCTGTTTAATACTCAACGAAAAAGTTAGGAAAATAATAATTTTGATACGGGGTGCAAATGCTCTCTTACCTCTCCTTACGCACGTTCTTGTGTTGCATTACATTTAGTCTTCATTTAAAAACTCTCATTTGAACTTAAAAAGGTTTAAATTAAATCGATTTGCATAAGCACCTTTGCGTACGCCTTTGATTGTGTACTCAATCAAAAAAAAAAAAAAAATAGAAAAATAATTTTTATTAGGAGTGCAAATGCCCCTCCTTGCGCACGCCCTTGTATTGCATTACATTCCATTCACCATCACAAACCACCCACCACCCAACCAACCACTTTCAGTACAAACATTTTTTTCTGCTACCAAAAATATGCCTACACTCATATACCAACTCCGCTCATGTTCTTCTTGCTTGAGAATACCCTACCGACTCGACTGCTTACGTTTTTTTTTTATATGAACCTTTACTATACCTATACGCTATACCTTTACACAAATATATCAACGCACATGGTTTGAATAATGTTTTTTTTTTTTGTATTCTCCCATTCTCCCTCGAAAAAGTTATGTGCTCCAAATATTCAATGTAGATTTTAGTATGAAAATTTTTGGTACTGAACGGACTTTTCACCTTTCTAAATATGTAATCAAAAATAAAATCCGACAATTAGAACGAAAGTTAGAAGCTAAAGTATAGTTCTAAATCGGCACTTTTTCATATTGCACACAAAACGACGTCTTCACCACTGATGAACTGCCGTGGACAACGAACAATCATACCCATTTTTCAAGATTTTCGTGTAATTTTTTGATGAAAACTTTTTAAACTATTGTGAGGCTTGTGTAGGATGTAGAATTATGATTGAGATGTCAATTTAAACGTTGGCTTTCTAAGGTGCTGTTAAAAGAAATATGAAATTTATAGATGCATCCAGTAAAAAGTTGTGAGGGCATGCAAAAAAAGCATTAATTTTGTAAATATCTCGAGTTGGGGTTGTTGAAAAAATCTGAAATTTTTAAAATATTTATAAATTAACAATTTCTATTAGCTGTAGAAATTTCAGATTTTTAGAACTACCCGTAAAAATATAAAAAATCAAAAACCACAAAAAAATGGATAACAAAAATGTGTCATCTTCAAAAATCAAAAAATAGGTGAAAAAAAATTCTTAGCGAAAATTCCTGAAACATGGATAATTTGTTTTTTTATTATCTTTCCAATGGTGTAAAACATGTTTCTCTGTCTCATACCCCCGATTTAAAACGAATTATTTGTCATACGCGTACTATTCAAAAGTTAACTTTTAACATTTTATAACTCGCTTCGTAGATTTTTTAGAATTTTTTTTTAAATTACAAAGTTACTTGTATTTCAAAGATCTATCAATTAAAATTAAAATGAACATTCTAACCCCTCCCGTTTAGAAAGTAGTTTTTCGACCTTTAATCAAAAAAAAATCATTTTACCCTATTAAAAATTAGAATTTCAAAAAATCCCGTCTTAGTGCTCCATTACATAAAATTCCCTATTAAATAAAATTTATTTTATATTTTTATGATTTACAGTATATGCTGTGCAATGATGAGTCAAATGAATGAATGAGTCAGTGAGTGACCGTTTCTTTCATTTATAATATTTAATAATAATAATTAAGTGAAAAGCAATAACTAATTTTAAAGTACATTATGTACATGCATAGGTACATGTTACATGATAACTATTCATTGTGGAATGACTGGAATATATATTTAAGTACAGGCAAAACTAGTGGCAGACACATTTTTTAAATAAAATTACAAAAACTTAAAATCCTATCATAACAACAGGTATAGATTGTGTGGTTAAATAAAAAAAATTCCTACCTGCACGAGATCCTTGAGGTTTACAGAATCGACCCGCAAATAAGAACTTTTCTTAAAGTTATTAGCGAAAAGTAGTGCGTAATACTACATCTAGGAGGCAAAACCAGCACAAAAGTAAACATTAAAAGAGGAATCCTTCAAGGAGATGCTTTTAGTCCTTAATGGTTCTGCCTCTCTTTAAACCCACTCAGTAATCTTTTAAGGTCGCTGAACATCGGATTCGATATTAAAGCTGAAACGGGCACACAAAAACTAAATCATTTGCTCTACGTCGATGATCTCAAACTATGCGCAAACGGAAAGGAAAAAGTGCACAGATTACTGAATACCGTGAAATGCTTTAGCGATGATATTAAAATGGAGTTTGGGCTAGATAAGTGTAAAATTGTCCACTTAAAGAAAGGAAAAGTACAAAACGATGACGCCGGATACCGTATTGATGAACAGAGTGTAATATCAAATCTATCTGATGGGGAATCATATAAGTATTTGGGACTTATCCAGTTGAAAGGAGTCTGCGATTCTGCCATTAAGTTAGCTCTCATAAAAGAGTTCAACCGAAGACTTAAACTTGTTCTTGACTCCAAACTCAACGCCGGAAATGTATTTAAGGCAATCAACACCAGACGATAACCAGTTATTCAACAACTCTCAACGTCAGTTCTATAACAAGTGCAAAGGAAAAAGCCCAGATATAAAATACCTCCCAAGTAAAGATGACTTGGAAAACTTTTGAAGTGGAATATGGTCCAAAAGCACACAACACAACACAAATTCATCTCTAATAAAGCAGTACGAAGCTTCAACAGCTGAGATAATACCTATGGAAAACAGTTATGTCACAGCTGTCGATTTTCATACGGTCATTAAAAGACTACATAACTGGAAGGCTGCTGGTACTGATGGATTACATAACTATTGGCTAAAGGCTTTAGTTGTATTCCATGAAATATTGAGACGTGAAATAAACTTTTTCATACAGGACCCAACAAAGATTCCAAGATATCTATGTGAGGGAGTTACATATCTGATCCCCAAGGAAGACAACACCCAAGACCCCGCAAAATTTAGACCTATAACATGTCTTAACACCTTGTACAAACTATCAACATCTTGCGTAGCTGAATTGATTAGAAAGCACTGCGATGAGAATAATATACTTGCCGAGCAGCAAAAAGGATGCAGGAAAGGTTCTTTAGGCTGCAAAGAACAATTGACTATTGATGCAGTAGTTACTAATCAAGCATGTTCCAAACAAAGAAATCTATATGCAGCGTACATCGACTACAAGAAGGCATTCGACATGGTTCCGCACAGCTGGCTTTTAAATATCTTAAATTTATACAAAATAAATGTAAACCTAATACGTTTCTGTGAAACTATAATGTCAAATTGGAGCACAGTTTTACGCCTAGGTACTATTACATCTCGTAACATCACAATCGCAAGAGGAATATTTCAAGGTGACAGTTTGAGCCCATTGTGGTTTTGCCTTGCTTTGAACCCATTATCCTCGTTGTTAAACAAAAGTAAACATGGGTTTGAAATAAGGAACAATGTCCAAAATGAGAGGCTCACTCACTTAATGTACATGGATGATATTAAGTTATTTACCAGTACCTCTAGCAGTCTAGAACAATTACTTCAAATTGTTGAAAAGTTCTCAATCGACATTCAAATGGAGTTTGGAATAGACAAATGTAAGACACTCAACATTGTAAGAGGTAAGATGTCCAAAGGTCTCGAATATACCACCTCCAACAATGAGACGATAACATCCATGGAAGAAGGGGACGTATATAAATATCTGGGTATGGAACAATCCAAAATAACAAAGCACACAGAGATCAAAAACAGCTTGATCTTATCATTCAAAAATCGCCTGGAACAAATCCTTAAAACGTCTTTAAACTCAAAGAATGTGGTCATAGCCATCAACTCATATGCTGTACCTCTAATAACGTATTCTGCAGGCATTGTAAAATGGAGTAGAACAGACCTAGAAGACCTTGAGAGGAAAATAAGGACGCTCATGACTAAAAATCGCCAACACCATCCACAATCTGCGATTGAGAGACTTACGCTGCCAAGATCTAGAGGAGGAAGGGGAATAATATGCATCAGGGATATGGTTGAAAAACAAAATAAACACATTTTTGAATATTTCTCCAAAAAATCTGAAACGTCCACACTCCACAAAGCAATTCTCAATGCTGACGAGAACTTCACCCCGGCCAACATGAAAGGAAGAAGAAGAAGAATAATAATAATAATAATAATAATAATAATAATAATAATAATAATAATAATAATAATAATAATAATAATAATAATAATAATAATAATAATAATAATAATAATAATAATAATAATAATAATAATAATAATAATAATAATAATAATAATAATAATAATAATAATAATAATAATAATAATAATAATAATAATAATAATAATAATAATAATAATAATAATAATAATAATAATAATAATAATAATAATAATAATAATAATAATAATAATAATAATAATAATAATAATAATAATAATAATAATAATAATAATAATAATAATAATAATAATAATAATTTTTTTTTTTTTTTTTTTTTTTTTTTTTTTTTTTTTTTTTTTTTTTTTTTTCCTTTAAGGGAAGCGGGAGAAATGCTTTATGCACCATAAGGAGGCCTTTTCGGCGTTGACCCATTGACCATCCCCGTGTGTCGGACTCGTTCAGTGTGACATACCGACCAAAACTCCTCCATAACCCTTTTTGGCGTCTGACCCACCCCCCCGGGACCGCTCTTTGCATTACTTCAGGGGGGTTGTCATGATTCCCTTCCGGGATTAACTTACGGGTTCAACTGTTTCCCGATCATTTTCTTCTTCTCTTTTTTTTCTTCTGAGAATATATTCTACAAATGTACAGATTTTATGCCAATTTTGGTCGCTGTTTAACATCTTCTGCACTATGTTATCTGGTGTAATTTCACCAACACTTCTCTGGAGCTCTTGGCGTTGGGCTTCCCATCTCGAGCAGGCGAAGAATGTATGGTGCGCATCGTCTGTTTGAGAGTCTTGGTATTGGCAGGCTGGGCTATTCTTCTTGCCGATCTTATGGAGGAAGGCGTTGAAATACCCGTGTCCGGTGAGGAACTGTGTGGTGTAGTAGTTCACTTCTCCGTGTTTCCGGTCGTTCCAATCAGCCACGTTCCTGATTAGCCTCGCTGTCCATCTGCCTCTACTTTCCGAGCTCCAGCGCTCTTGCCACTTCTGTATCGTCAGCTCCTTTGCTTGTGCGGTTGCCGCTTCCACTCCGATTTCCGCCTTTTTGTCGTGGGCGTACTTCCTTTGTGCCGCTAGAAGGTCGATAGGGATCACTCCTGCGATTACGAGGGCCGCTGGCCCCGACACCGTTCGGTAACAGCTAGCCACGCGTAGAGCTCCGCGTCTTTGTACTGCCGCCATCTGTTTCCGATATTTTTTCTCCTGTTGTAGCATGTCTGCCCAGATTTCGCATCCGTAGAGGAGGATCGCGTGCGTGGTCGACATCAGGAGCTTTCGCTTGCTGGCTGTTGGACCGCCTACATTCGCCATCAGTCTGCTCAGCGATGTAGTTACTTTCGACG